>CM077252.1:11095339-11120339 GCA_039654775.1 Spinibarbus caldwelli | reverse complement strand
GACCATCTTTTCATCCGGCAAACGAGAGGTGAGTCATGCTTCTCTAGTAGAAGCCCTTGACTTGTATTACTTTCAAAAGGGCCTTTCTGCAGAGCTATCAAAGACTGCCGGGAGCTTGGGCAATGAGGCTTCCAAATGCACAAGCCCGAGTGGCGTTCACCAGCAGAGAACTCCTCCGTATTACGCTCTCCTGCTCACATCTACGGCTAATGAGGGTGCTGACGGTGAAGGAGATGCGAGACGTGCCACAGCTCTAGAGTCTGTGGCTTTGGGAATTACAGGTGTGAGAATCGTGGGTCAATGCTGGCTGCAGGGGTTCGGCCGCTTGTGGCGGAGAGGTGTGAATTTAGCTGTGATTATTTTGACGAGACGAGTGTGGCGGAAGCCACCGTTTACCACATTCAGTGCGGCTACAGAACAATTACACTGCTGTCATCCAGGAGCATGAGCGCTGAAACAAACGCTGATTTGAACACTGTTTAGGGACATGAACGATACCTTAAATCATGCCCACATTTGTACACAACTATTACTTTTTTTCACAGGCTGATGTATAAAAATAACCACTCAGAACCCCCCATCAACCACGCAGAACAATCCTGCAACTGCTTAGAAACATAGAGAACACCAGCTAGAGAACTCCAAAATCCACTGTGAGCATAATATAATATGGCATTGATAACATAGCATTAAAAAATGCATCTTGTACAAAGGAAAGTAAGTTTATAAAAAAACATGTAGAATAATGATTATTTTTCAATGCACTCTGGTGGTTGTGAAAATGTACTATGGTTCACTCATGAACAGAGGTTAAATACACAAGCAATGTTTTCATTGATCTGAGAAGCACATTAAAAGGAAAAACACTGAAATACATGAACGGCCACAGGGAGCATCACATACAAGGTGTGAAGCTGTGTCTGACTAATAGTGCATCTTATAGAGCAATTTCTGGAGGCAGAAGGCATGACCAGATTTCTCTAGTACATCCATCATCTCAGGCCTGTATAAAATAGGCCAGGAGGGCTTTCTGAATAGCATCATAAAACAGCAGTACGGCTGGGCACTATACATCACAAAAGATGTCAAATCACGTGAAATCAGCAAAGGATACATAACAAAAGCTAAGTGCGTATCTACCTTACAAGCTAGGCTAGTTATTAAAATTTTGCATACAAGAAGTCATCTTACCTGGTTTACATATTATGCTTAATCTACACAAAGCACAGTGCTCCGAGCAGGAAAATGGGGGATGGAGGGGTTGGAGGAAGACGAATGTAACTGTACCCAGGGGAAGAAGCTGCGCCAGCGGAGGCAGTTCACAGAAGACGCCACTATACACGAGGCAATAAAACCTACAACCACTCAATAGAGAGACATTTTTCAAAGCGGTAATGAGCAGCAAAGAAAAATACATATCAGTTCTGGTGCACAGAACAAATAGAGTGAGTAAAGGAACAGGCTGACATCGCTGCATAAATATTACTGGTAAGGCTTTAGCTAAGAAAACGCAAGTTATCGCTTAAGAATACAACAGGGAACGCATCGGGCAAAGTCACCGCTTGGAATGTCATATTGATGTATGTCCAGTGAGGAAACCAGCCCATTAGTTAAATACAGAAATGTGTAATGCCATATGCTCGGCAAACAGGATCTTAATTCAGGATCTAAAGTTCAACTCCAGATGAGAAAGGAAGATCAAAAGGGTGAACGACGCACGAGCGGTGAACTTTGTCACTCCGCTGAAGATCACGACATCTGGGATTTGAAAGATCCGGATCTGGTCGGCCTGCTAATGTCAGAACCTGCCGAGACATCAGCGAGACCTCATACGGCTAGAGCAAACCGGTCTGCCTCCCCCGCGGCTTCCCGGCCCCCTGGATTCAGGTCCAATCACTGCCATCAGCATGAGCACATTTAATGAGACTGCAGCCCAGGGACAGGTCTCCTCTACTGGCTGCCTGACGCCCTACTTTGCAGTCTGCCGCCTCCTTGATGAGGGCAATTACTGGCCAGACAAATACTATATCTCTGGTAGAGGGGCACAGGGATTAATTCAGCATGGGCAGGCAAAGTCACCCTCTCATCAGGCCAGATTCTTTAAGAAGCTCATCTGAGGGCACTGGATGTCTCACGGATGAGTGTGAAAGAGGGGGCTGATCTGTGGTTGTATGACAGGCAGAAATGGCAGGGGGCTGATGCTAATCTAATTGTGTAGTAATGTACATCTAACCATATACATTTTTAAGGTTGTGCTGCAGATTTTTGAATTCACTAGCACTCATAAGGCAGCATAAGAGCAGTGCTAAAGTACATAAATGATCTGGCCAGAGGAATGAGAGACAGCTAGAAGTGGCCCCAGCTGACATGTCAGAAAGTGGCTATTAGCTGAAGCAGGCATGCCAAGAACTGCATCACTGCTGACAATTAGATTTTGAATTATTCTTCCATTCTTCAGATATTTTCAAAATGTAATCTAAATGTTTTATAAAGTTTATAAAAATGATCTAGAAAGCAAAGTTTGACTGGCGTTTCCTGCAAATAACTTACATACTCAGCGTGAACATTCTGCATGACTAATAATAGATATATACATATATTTATTTATTTATTATGAAAAAGATAAAATAAAAAACTAACAAAACGTAACAAAAAATGTAAAAGAAAAAGAAAAGAAAATATACAAAATAACAGCAAAATAAACGAAAATAAAAATCACAGTAAATAACAACATAAAATAAGTATATAAAATATTGTATTGATAAATAAAATAATAAAAATAAATGACATAAAATATCCAAAATAAGAACACACAATACCATGTAATGAAATACAAAAAAATTCAACAATAAATAAAATAAACAATAGAATACGAATAAAATAAAATAAAACTTGCTGTGTAAAGCAGGATTTAAGACATCCAAGAAATAGAAACTAAGCAAATGACAAAATGTAGCTTGTCACTTGACAGATCAAGTCAGAACAAAAACACCGGATCTGTAAATCTGAATCTGTAGCTTGATAATTTTTGGCTTTATAATTTCTTAATTAACCATGTCAAACAATGAGCTACAGGACACCGAGTAGTGAAATTGCCTGTCCAAAGTGAAATCTGACCGGTTCCCTCTTCACTTAACTGTATATTAAACATCAAATACGCTGTGATTGTGCTGTCATGTGACATTTTGCCGCGCTTCCCTAAAGGCAAAAGAAGCTGCTCCATTCAGAGCAGTGTGAGAGTTGTGGATCTGATACAAGCTGATAATTAAACCCGTACTGGTTAAACCGCCTCTGCAGTGCAGAGCGGGATATGACAGGGATTCAGCCTGACTGTGGGGAACAGCAGATGAGTCATCAGCGTGATTACCGCAGGCAGGGCGCATGAGACAGGCTGTCTAATCTATCGCTACGAGACGACCTCCAAAATGACCTCTGCCACGTGCACTCTGTAAACACACGCAACATCTGCCCACCGCAGCCCACGTCAGTCAAGAATTAGCCCTAAATGAAGCGGCGGGATACGTTTTTAAGAAGTGCGTGTGTGTCCGGCTCAGCGGTCCCTGTTTTGAGCATGTAACGTGGTGAATGTGTTTGCCTCATGCCTACTGAGTTAATAAGCAGCCTTTTCAATTAGAGCTAATTTGGGTGAAGAGCTGAATGGGGTAGCGCAGCTGCAGGAGACTTCACTGTTGCCTATTCATCTGCTCTCTCACTTTTTCTCCTCTTTTTATGATCCTCTCCTCACAATGGGTCAAAGAGAAGAAATTGTGCCGCTTTCCTTAAGTCTGTAGGTGCTGCCAAGTTCAGCGGGGCAGGGCTCATATCATACCTTCCCTCAGCAAGTGCCACTCGCGTCTTCTTTCTGTCATCTCCCAATTTCCTCTCCTTCTCCGTCTCCCTCGCCTCCCACACAAAGAGCGTCTCTGGTCAGCCAAAGCCGCATCTTTATTTGTTTGTTTGCACTTCAATATCCTGCGAGCCCAGTCGTGTTATCTGTACAACGGAGCCGGCAGAGGGCTGCGCCGTGGAGAATGGAGAGGGGCCCTGTGCCTGACAGCCTCTGTGTTTGCATAACTGATTGGGCCCTAATCAAAAGTGAAGCATCAATTCCAGCTCTCCCTGTTCTTCCTCCTGAGGAGAACAGAGGGATAAATGGAGGAATGAGAGCTAAAGGATGGTGTTCTAACATGCTGTTCATTCCAACTGGGCAGCGAGGGGCGGCGACCTTGACATTGGAACATCCTTCAGCTTTCATCAGCACCAGCCGTGTCAAATGCCAGAAATCGCGCCGGAACGGAGATGAGGAGAGATGATTCGCCGCTTGGAAAACCAAAAGCGGTCAGCGCCCAATGTGGGGTGAGATCAAATGGAGGAAATAAACAAAACGCAAAACAACAACAGGGTCGCACTGTAAACTTATCTTTCGTAATACCACCTCTACTTGCACTCCACTGGATCAATGCAGCCTTAATCTACAGACTTATGCCAAAATGAGAAGATCTTCTCTCACAGCTTGGGGAAAGCCCGATGGATCCACAGGCTTGCTGGAGAGACATCAAGCTTTAGATGTGTTTCTCGTGGATTTATAGCCTTTGAAACACCCTTTTCTGTCTCATAAAAATGAGAAGAACAATGTGTGTGCGTGTGTCCTGGAGAAGGGGGCGATAACAGTGAAGGTGGCCTGATCCTGTCAGCTGTTTCTTATCTTATCTACCAGAGGACATGTTAGTATGAAAATGACAATAGCAGCAACACTTGCTCAGAAACACTGCCATAGCCCCATTGGTTGTTTTAGCCTGTATGTCTTTGGGGCAAAGAAAACACTAAATCCATCCGTGATCAAGGCTGTTCCACAAGGAGGACTAGAAAGTTACAAACACTGTATATCGATCATACGCACATACTGTAGAATTACACGGCTTTGTGCCACTGATAAGCAATTAATAGTTCTTGTTTTCATTAAAAATCTACACAGTAACTTGCATACATGCACGGACTCGGAGAAAATACACGCGTGCCATCCCCTGCGACCTGTTACAAATCCAGTCACCTGTGCGGATTACAAGTAGTGCCTTGAAAAAAAATTACCTTCTCTCTTTTCAACAGTCAATTTTTAGCCTTCGCTGCAGCCGAGCTTATAGTAAATCCCAGGTGCTACGAGCAGTCTGGAAAAAAAAGCTTTTTCACCCTATATGTTCAACACCAAGGTCATTGACAACATGTGAAATGGAAGAGCGAGGGGACCCTTTTGGAGTGGCACTGGGCAGATCATTTTACAAGAAAAGCCAGGGGATTAAATGAGCGGAGAAAAAAAGGCCCTTTTTGTACTAGAACTGCAGTTTAAGTCGAGCGGTTTGCAGTCTATTTTCCAGTGAGTCATATGCCAACAAGACCTTCAGCTCTATATCCAGGGTCAATATCACTAAAAATATGCATTCGATACACTCGATTGCTTTTCAACTAGCATTATGAGGCTTTTGGCATGGGTGGACCTACATGTGTTTATTCGTCCGGTTATTTTTAACGTCAGGTGGGAGTTTAGCGTTTAGATATAAGCCTACACATATATATATCTGAGGTGACTTGCTACGTAGTAAGGCTCAGAACTGTTGCAAACATGGCACTGGGCTAAGACTTCTCACTGAAGAGAGTGAGCCCACAATGATGTTTTAATCCCCCTAACCGGGCTTAGTCACAGCAGCTCTTCCTCAAGCGCCTGCCAGTTTACACTTCCTCATTATCTATTACTCTCGTTCCCTCACCCCCACCCCGCTTCGTTTATTTATCTAAGTCGCCACTGGAATATTCCGTCTGCTCTCGATGGTTAGTTTGGGACGCCTGTACAGATTGTTTGAGGTTTATTTGTGCGCTGGCATCAAAGGGGAAGACGGCTAAGTGTTCTCAATGCGACAAACAGCCACCTTTATTCTTAACAGCCATGTCAACAGAAGAATTTCATCGCCAGTGAGGGCCTCTGAGCGACTGACAAACATGAAAAATTTATGCACATAAATAAGGTTGCAATCCCTCTTGAAGATACTCTGATTGCACGGAGATGAGGGAGGCTACATACACATCTACATACGTACAGATGAGGATCAATTGCATGAACACAATGGCATTTTGAAATTGTCAAGAGCTGGTTATGAAGAACATATTAATATGAAGTTCCTATAATTCTAGAATTATTCCATACATAATTTTTACATTAATACAAAGCATCACAGCAGATACATCTACATGGACTAGTGCTGTGCTTGCTGAAAAAAGACAATAAAAGAGCATGGATTTGTCCACCCACTAAATCAGGTTTAAACTTTTTTTTATTTGATCTGGCTTAGACCAGATAGTCCAGCTTAAACCTGCTAACCAGACTGGCTTAGACCATTGTTTTTTTTTTCAGTAGAGATTCAAAAACTAACACACGTGTATCAGAAATACAATTACAGTAGTAGCAGATAATCCAGTGAGCAGAACATCATACTTAAATATACTATGCACGTTTTGATTCTGTTTCGGACCATCAGGTTATCAAAGCAGTTCTGAGAACTGAGCCGTGAAATAATAGAGCTGCTTTGCTGCATCACATTTATCCCAGACAAAAAAGACCTGTCTTTGTTGGGATGGCCTAAAACCCTGCTGAGTCAAGATTTTGGCGATCTGCTGGCGATTGTATTTTATAGCTGAAAGTATGAATTATATCTGTGAAATGAGACAAAACGAGATGCCCACAGGCTCGTTTGTAGCTCGCACGGGTTTTAAAAGCATCTCGTGTGGCGGTGTTATCTGTAAAGCTACAAGCATGTGGATGTGGGGCTTCAGTGGGGGGCCGAACAAGGCAATATGTGTGTGTCTTTGTACATCAAGATGTATAATGTTTGAGTATGTCAATGTGTATTTAAGTATAAAGCACCACGGCAAAGTTTTCAGCATGGGGCTGTAGCGAGATGCAGGGATGGGTGCGTATTGGTGTTTGTGAGTTTGCCGGTCAGCAGGGAGGCCATTACCAGACAGCAGCAGGAGAGAGAAGCACCATACAGAGCTTAACAAGATGGAACTTACCAGGGAATTGGTAGCTGTAGCTTGGGGCGAAACCAGTGTATCCTCGGCCATACGTTGCTACAATGTTTGGATAACCTGAGGGGAGAGAAGAAAATCCAGGGATGTGATAAACCGCTCAGACCGCCCTGAGCTTCCCTATCATGCCAATAAATCAGCATGCCATTTAAAATACACATACAAGCGAGACGCAAGTGGAAGCGGCTCCTCTTTCACCACATAACCGCAGCCCTCCCCACCAGGCTGCAATGTAACAGATTAGCTGGCTAGAGAACTTCAGTTTTCAGTGATGAACAGCATAAACATCACAAGACAAAATCTCGCTTCATTCCCTGGGGCTCATCCCTCTTTTTCCCCTCGCTGAGGGAACGGACATGTCTGCAGCTGTCATCTCTCTCTCCCTCCCTCCTTTTTTTCTCACCTCTCCTCTGTCATTGATCGATAACCCTTCTTTTATAGCCCGGGCTAATCGATCATGAAGGACACGACAGCGCGAGACAATGGCAGGCTGATAGTTGTGGCAGGACATCACGGATTAAAGTCCCTCCGCGCCGCGCAGCCTCGGCCTCCTGCGCACTAATACCGACAGGATGGCACGAATATGATTGAGCGATTGCAGAAGTCATTCAAAAGTGGAGCGAAACGCACGCTAAGGCCGCAATCTGTTTTTTTTTCCGCCTCTCGCCGTCTTTGCTGAGGCAGAACTTTTTAATGATGACGCTCGGGCGAGTGAGCTGGCTTCCCCTTGACTATTTTATTATCTGAAATACATCTTGTTTGGGAGCAAGCAAAAAAACACACCATCAGCAGCGTTTACAACACTGGAACGCATCCTGCTCGTGCTGTTAAGAAAAAGTGGGATGCGACCCAACGCACATGCTTGAGCTGTCTCTCTGCCAGCATTGAGCAGCGGGCCGCTGCGTGTCCCTCTTTACCAGGCTAGAGCCCAAAGACCCATTTTTTTTATTCTGTCATAATGGTTTATTACAGTGTGAGCCTAGACACTAATTATCTGGATGGCTTTCAAACAGAAGGAAAAAAACGTTTTCCAACGCAAGCGAACACATATACATATATATATATATATATATATATATATATATATATATATATATATATATATATATATATATATACATATAGAGAGAGAGAGAGAGAGAGAGAGACTCTATTGTGCCATCCTCTTTTTTGAGGACTCTACAAAAAGTGTGTTATTCAACACCAGCCCTGTTTCTTCCCTCCCAAACACACCTAAAAGGTTTCGCTAATAGTTATTGGCTGTGCACAGTGCGAGCTTGCACCAAATGATCGCTAGTGGCTTATCCTTGGCTCTCAGCCACAAATGTGAGTTGGTGTTGGAGAGAATAAACATACTCCACCGCAAGTTAGGCTAGACATAACTCGGATCAATTCGGTTTGACATTGCAGAGGCAGACTGGTGGGAAGTAGTCTATGTGAAGATATTGATCCTGTCAAAGTTTCTTTGGTGAGGGTCAGCGCTATAGTAGAGGCTTAAAGAAATAACTCGCTTTTATGAAGTTTTCTGTCGTTATTGACTGGTTCTGAAAGGAGGCTTTTGTGCCGGTTGCGGTAAATGCTATGTAAACCACAGAGTCGGTTTTAAAATCAAAGACCATTCTTGAGGAAAGTTCAATTCTGAGGGAATCAGGATGAGGAGGAGGATGGGATAAAAGTATTAAATACACTACTGCCTGAAGTATACAGAAAATTGTTGCAGAACCTATTCTCCTGAAAGGGATATGATGATTTTTCAGGATATACCAGTCTCTCTATCCTTTATGCTCCATAAAAAACTTCACCTTGTAACCTTGCCTCCAAACTACACGCTTACATGTTCTGCAGCAAGGTGGCCATCTTTAACTTCGCTCCTTCCAAGTGCTGTATCATATGTTTGCGAAGCCTTAATATCTGGGCTCCTCCGTCTCTCTCGAGACTACAGCGGCTCTGTGTACTCTATTCTTAAGGAGGAGCAAATGCCAGATGCCCAGACTAAATATACATGACATGGGCTTTTCCTGTGACATTTAGAGAGATTACTTTAAATGTAGAGGGATGGGGCTCTGTTGACAGTAGGGGATTAACATACTGGTAGGGCCAACACCTACGGGAACAAAACGCAGAAGAGAGAAATCAGCAGTGCTTTAAGGCCTACAACTTTTCAGTTTTCTGAATTCACTTGAGTCTGCTTGAAAATGTGTTGTGGGATACAGTTCATACAGATATCTTTTACTCAACAAGGCTGAATTTATTTGATCACAAATATTCGGAAATTAATTATAATAATAATAATAATAATAATAATAATAATAATAATAATAAGATATATAATTAATAATAATATTAGGAAATATTATTACAATTTAAAATTACTTTTCTATTTTAATACATTTTAAAATGAGATTTATTCCTGTGATAGCAAAGCTGAATTTTCAGCAGCTATTACTCTAGTCTTCAGATTTATTTGAAATAGAAACATTATAAATGCATATACTGTCACTTTTTTTCTGTTCCTAAATATTTTTGAATTTATTATTTGAATATATTATTTGCTGAACTCAGGTTTGTTCTAAGCAAATAAACAACTATAAGAATAGTCTTAAAGTATACAGCCACAACCTCAACTTGAACCAAGAATAATGTCCTGCTGTTCACCAGTGAAGAGCCTTCACACAAAAGCTCACAATAAGGCTGTATTTGTCAGAATACATGGCTAACAAAAGTTGAACAAAAACATGTTTTATGCCACTTCTGGCTCAGCTAAACACAGAAAAACAATCACGTAGGGTACCAATTTTTCCCAGAGACATTCCTCCACCTCCTCGTCAAAACTATTCAGCTCAATTGTCAGACCTAAATGGCTCTCCTCTGCGTTTAATGACCGGGCTAGGCCTCAACGTCGAGCAGTGGGCTCAACAAAGGGCCACACCATGAGACCAGCTCCAAAAGCACCAGACCGCCGTAGCTTTGACGTCCTATAACAAGTGGCAAGACTGCATGTTGCAGTCACGGCCCCTCGGCGGGAGACGAGACTGAGCCAGACGACGCTAAACGCAAGGGGGAGAAAGAGAGGTACCTGAGCCTGAGGAGAAGACTCATTAAGCCACGCCGTCACCACAGCAGTCACCTTCCGTCTCCCGGCAACGCTGTAAATAAAGACTGTCACTTAATCTGGCCTAGTGGCGACGGCCTCGCCCTCTTATTTGCGTTATTAATATGCATGCTAATGTGCCCATTTTATGGCTCAACAGTTTCGATTCACTGTAAAATCAATTATCCATCTGGTAAAGCTGCACTTTGCGCTGGCTGAGATGTGTATTAATTTTAGCAAACATGCATGAGGCCCAGCACAATAAAGATAAATAGCTCGATTAGGTGTGGTAAACACCGTTGCTCAGAGCGGGGCTCTAATGAGATTTCGGCACATAAGGAATTGCAGTTCCTTAAATAATGAGCCTTGTTGATTTTTGTATGCAAATTACCAAAAGGAATGTTTCGCTGTCCTGCTTTCCAATTTCATTTAGATAAGATGGTGTTGCGATCGAGTGAGCGCGACCCCCTTTAACCAGCTCTCTGCTTCCACTGTCTTCGTCTTCCTCCCTTTCTGTTTGTTCAACACTGATCTGCTTTAAACCCTAATAAGCTCATGACACCCACTTGCGGCGTAATTTCATCAACCTCGACTCGAGTCGACTTGAGCTGACATCGCGCTGTTGGCACTGTGAAGCCGAATGATACCATAGACTCCTAAAATACTAGCGCCGGTCGTTGGCGTGAGGTCTCGACGTGTGCTCGTATATGCCGAATAACCGATGAACGGACGAATTCGTCCTCCTTTGAGGTCAGTTTGTTGTAATCATAGGTTCATAACTCAACATTACTTACATTTTCCTCTTCATTTAGCACTATAACATGGAGCCCTGCTCTGGTGAGGGTCGGTTAGGGATTTGGTGGGGCTGGAAGCAGAGCTGGCTGAATATCAATAGCATATTTCATGCGGGTCTGGCGAGGATGCTTCATCAAGTCAAATTACATGCAGGACGACCTCTCCTGCAGCTCCACCCATTAGCTGCCATTCGCATTCTGCACCGGGCATCAAACGATTTATTTGCTTCAGTTACTTTCAGCAGACGATCAATCTCACAGTAATTATCTCTTGTCACTGGAGCTGGTTGGGGGTGGGGGGGTTGAAGTTTGGGAGGGGGGAGATGAGAGGCGGGTATTCTTGTCTGATTCTACGTTTCCTGTCCTCTTGACACACATCAAATCTACAGGAAAAACGTCAAGACAAGCTTGTGTCGGTGTCGGGATGACGGCTCTGGTGTTTGACGGGTTCCAGCGCTCGTCTCTGTGATAGCACGCATGTGTCGTATCCGTGAAGACTCTGAAGCGGGGCTCCCAGCAGAAATGGAGAGGAGTTTCAACTGGCATGGCAGTCGTAGAGCCGCTAGCAGAGCGTGGCAACGTTAACGCGAGCGCAGTGCCAGCATCGGAGCGCCGGTCCCAGTGCTCTCTCCGAGGAGCTCTTTCAATGGGCTGTTGCCTCTCCCTGTCTGCCTGTTCCAACATTATGATTTGGCATTTTGTTCTCTGAGTTTACAGTGATGCACTTGTTCCACGCCATCAAGCCCAGCATCTATGCTTAAAGCATGAACACACATATTTACGAGTATCATTCTGAAACGAACATTTGTCTCTGAGGTCAGCATGAGACAACATTTGCTCTAAAATCACATTCAGTGAGTAACTGGATCTATATCCAGTGAGCACAGAATTTCCTAATAATTCACTAATAATTTTGCACTAACAAAAGTGTTTTCAGTAATAAATATAAATTTTATTTAAAATAGTGTATAATAATATGGATTCAACTTCAAATATGGATTCAAAGGTGGATTTTATTTATAAAATATTATTGAAATAGTACTAAATAATAATACTAAATAATAGTACTAATACTAATAATAGTAATACTAATACTAATAATAGTAATACTTGTTAATGTTAATATTTACATTTTTAAATATTTTTATATAAATATATTTTTATATTTAATTTGTTATTTATTTAAATATAATGTATACTATATAACAGAGAAAAACATTGTGAACTTATCACTGTATAGAAAAACAAACACTACATAGAAAAACATTGTGAACTTATCGATGAATAAATAAAAGGTGTTCTACATTTTCTTTACACAAAAATACACATTGACACGTGGTTAGCGAACAAGACCCAATCATTAGGTATTTTTAAAATCAACATGAAATCAAATTTGACCCCATTTACTTTCATAATAGACGTTCCTGGTCATACTTTCAATGATTCATTGGTGCACATTATTCCAAAGAATCAAATTTTGTCTTTGAAATCTTTTATGAAAATGTCAGAACTTAACTTTACTTTTTTACCCTCTAATTTTCAACCCTTGTTCTACAATCACCGGTCATATAGAGATCACAGTGAGCTACCTGTGCTGGTCTATATGTAATACCCACTTTTCACAATCCAATCAAATCCCAATGGCTAAAATAAAGCCCCGGTCTACATTTTTTTTAAGCTGCATTAGAGAAGTAAAATGGGCTGAATGCAGTTTCATGCTGATTCGAAATAAGCACCCCAGTCAATGATCAGATTACAGCAGTGATTGACAGTGTTAACGTATGAATAATTGTAAGCAGGAAATTGAGATGACACTTACTCAGCATGCCCATTCCCAGCATAAAGGCGTCCATGGTGTAGGGCAGACCTCTGGCTCTCCCCCGCGTCCCTGGAGGAAACATCACTTCCTTCGGCTGGGCCTTCTTACATTCTACCTGTGGACGGAGCACAAAAGATGTTGTTTCAGTACTAATAAGACCACTTATTGCATCAAGGTACTGTCCGACTATTACAAATGTCCTGCCCACAGGGCATAAGAACAGTGTTGTTCATATCTGGCTTGTGTCACCTTGCAGACAAACTATCAGAGCTCCATTTTAATTGCCAACATATCACTTGTTAGAAAAATAAAGGGACTAAAACAAACACTCTGTTCAGTCTGTGAAATCACAGTGTTTGTGCATCTCAGTTGGTAATGTACTGCCTTAATGTCGCTGTAGTTTTTTGAGAGAACGCTTTTGATGTTTGCATGTTTGCGAAGGCATGCCGTGCACTGTCTCCGGGCAAAAAAAAAAAAAAAAAAAAAGTTCTTTAAAAAAAAGTTGTTTTTGTGTTTATTTTTAGTTTCCTCATCATTCCCCTACTGTCTTGCCACTCCAATCTGGTCCTCATCATCGAACCGTTTCTACCCAGGGCACTTCCCCCTGATCACCCCCCAAACAGCTCCCTGCCGCCTTCTACTGATAATTTTCCTGCTGTGCTGACTGACATTTCGCCCTCCTCCACAATGCAGGGTTAAAAGTCTGTTCATGACAGAACACACAGAGTGGGCGTCAAGAGTGACAGACCGACTGCAAACACTGGCATCAAAATTAAGTACAGCTCCAGAATGAAGGATCCGTGGGTTTGCGGTAGTGACACGGTAAGAAATATCAACCCTAACATTGTGCACGGCGTCGTGCGCACAATGTGTCAACAAAGCCTCAACCACCTGAGAGATGCAGCCGCTCTTTATTTAAGCCCAATAAAAGCACAGATGACAGGGAGGGTATGTAGTGTCTGACAGACTGATTACTGGTGAATGTATACACTCCATTGTGCACACAGCGCCTAGATGCTATTTGCACTATATGAAAATAGCATATTTTCTTAGCGATAGATGCTATTTACACTAAGTGAAAATAGCACTAGATTGTATTTACACTAAGTGCACATAGCAATGGACTCTATTTACACTAAGTGAAAATAGCAGTATTTTTTTTAGCGATATGCTATTTATACTAAGTGCAAATAGCTATAGATTCTATTTACTCTGTTAAAATAGCAGGATTTTCTGCTGCTTATACTACTTATTGCAAATAGTGGCAATAATCTGCACCTCAGTACTGTAGTACATTATAAAACAGTATGCAATAATAATGTATTGAGTGTAAATTATAATTTTAATTTAAATTATTAAATGGATGCCACCTTATTGGGACAATATAAGCCCTCCCCTACACCTACCCGAACCCTACTCGATGCTTTATTTTCAACTTTTTTATTATTATTATTATTTTTTTTTATAACTTTTTTTTATTTATTTACATTTTTATTAAAAATAAATGCCTTTCCAATATGATATGAGATTTGAAAAGGGAGGAAAATAATAGTTGGGGGCCATATATAGGCACATAATAGTTGGGGGTCCTTGACATCAAAAGGTTTGACAACCCCTGATCTAAATAAATAAAGTTTGGGATTAGTTAGAGAATAGCTTGCATTGTACAAATGGAAAAAACAACAAGCAAACAAATAAACACACAAAATAAAAAGAAATAAAACAAAATTGATCTAAATAAATTAAGTTTGGGATTAGTTAGAGAACAGCGTGCATTATACAAATGAAAAAAAAAAACAAAATAAAAAGAAATAAAACAAAATTGATCTAAATAAAGTTTGGGATTAGTTAGAGAATAGTGTGCATTATACAAATAAAAAAACAACAAACAAACAAACACAAAAATATAGCTGCAAGCAGCAATTACTGGGGTTCAAGCACTTAAGGCATTTAAGCACTTAAGGAAAACGATTTTGTGTTAACATGGCTGTAACTACCTAAATCAATGATTAAAAATAGCATTTTGGGCAAATGCAGGTAATTTACCAAAGAAATATGATGATTTTTAACAGTTATGACTGTTGTAGTGCCACCTATGGTCCGATCTCCATGAAACATTGCATGCTTGTTAAGAGTCATCAGTTACATGTTTTCAAAAAGTTTCGTAAAGTTTTGAGTTTTCATTTAGATTTTATAGGCTTTTGGGTATATTTGGCCAAGCCCCTTTAATAAATGACCTCGTTATAGCTAACCAAAGGACAAAATTAATTTTTTTTTTTTTTTTGATAATTATTGATCTAGAGAGTCCAGAGAATATTACTGCAGTGGTTTGATCGAGATTGAGCAAAAACCCTAGGACTAGTTTGCAAAAGTAGGTTTTTAACATATTTGTGAATATTTAATGAACGATTTGATGCACAGCATTACTCCCAGAGGCAAAGTTGTTCAGAATGAGGAGATCTATCATATGATATGAAGATCATGTGTTTGTGTGAATATATGAACATGTTCTACAATTTGAGGTCTTTTTATACAGAAATATTGTGTTGTTGAGGCCTTTTTAAGTGTTATAACGCCACCTATGGTCCGATCTCCATGAAACTTTGTATGCTTGATAAGAGTCGTCTGACACGTTTTCACCAAGTTTCATAAAGTTTTGAGTTTTCGTTTAGGTTTTATAGGCTTTTGGGTATATTTGGCCATGCCTCTTTACTAAATGACCTCGTTATAGCTAACCAAAGTTTCAACATTTTTTTGATAATTATTGATCTAGAGAGTCCAGAGAATTGCGCTGCAGTGGTTTGATCGAGAAACCAGTGACTAATTCGCAAAAGTAGGTTTTTAACATAATTGAGAATATTTAATGAACGACTTGATTGGCAGCATTAGTCCCAGAGGCAAAGTCGTTCAGAATGAGGATATCTATCATATGATATGAAGATCTAGTGTATGTGTGAATATATGAACATGTTCTGCAATTTGAGGTCATTTTCTATAGAAATATTGTGTTTTTGAGGCCTTTTTAATTGTTATATCGCCACCTATGGTCCAATCTCCATGAAACTTTGCATGGCTGTTAAGAGTCATATTCTACATGTTTTCACCAAGTTTCGTAAAGTTTTGAGTTTTCAATTAGGTTTTATAGGCTTTTGGGTATATTTGGCCACACCCCTTTTCTAAATGAACCCATTATAAATAAGCAAAGGACAAAATTCAAATTTATTTTTGGTAATTATTGATCTAGAGAGTCCAGAGAATTGTGCGGCAGTGGTTTGATCGAGATTGAGCGAAAAACCTAGGACTAGTTCGCAAAAGTAGGTTTTTAACATAATTGAGAATATTTAATGAACGATTTGATTGACAGCAGTGGTTCTTGAGTCAAAGAGGCTCATTATGAGGCGTTCTATCAAATGATATGAAGACAGTGTATGTGTGCAAAATCGTGCAATATACAATCGTTTATGTACTTGAAAATTGCAATTTCGCCCCCTAGTGGCCGATTTCTTTCAAAATTCTTATAGACCTTTAGGGCCATGGGTAAAACATGCCCACCGAGTTTTGCTTGGATCGGCCTCCGTTAACCTTGTCTAATAGGTGCTCAAACTTTATTGGCCGATGGCAGCCATGTTTTTTTAGATACGCCAATGTCCTCATTGGACAAAGACACTGCATACCAATTTTCAGGTCAATTGGACAAACGCTTTCGTAGTTATAGGTATTTTTATGTTTTTTTTCCATCTTATAGCGTCACCAAGTGGCAGAGCTGCGCAATTTTTTTTATTTCATCAAAGATTGAGCTCTTACACATGTGTACAGAGTTTGGTGAAGATATGTCATTCTGTTTATGAGTTATAGCCGTTTTAATAAAAATGGCCCACCCCTTACGAACGTTTTGGCGTCCCTATGCGATGGTGAGTCGAAATTTCAACTTTTTTTTTTTTTGATAATTATTGATATTCACTGTCCAGAGAATATTTCTGCAGTGGTTTGGTTCTGATCGGACGAAAAACCTAGAACTAGTTCGCAAAAGTAGGTTTCGGACATAACTCAATTTTGCGGAAAAACTGGACCTCGCAGAGCGAATCCGATTCATAGGCTTTTGTCCGCCTTGACCAAAGGATTCCAAAAGTGTAAAAGTTTTGAGTCTACGACAAACAGTCTAGGACTTATGAGCGATTTCGCGTTTTTGTTCGCTGTAGCGCCCCCTATTGGCCGATTGGGCCGGGTCTTTACGTCTGAGTAGCGAGCAATACTACTACCATCTGACAAAGTTTCAGCTCTCTAGGCCTTACGGTTTGTTCTGCATGATCAGTTTTACCGGAGAAGAATAATAAAAATCTTTACAATTACAATAGGGTTTCAGCACTACATGCTTGAACCCCTAATAAAAAGAAATAAAACAAAATTGATCTAAATAAATAAAGTTTGGGATTAGTTTGAGAATAGCGTGCATTATACAAATGAAAAATCAACAAACAAACAAACAAACAAAAAACCCCCACAAAAAATAAAAAAGAAATAAAACAAAATATAACTCATTGAATGTGTGCAAGGGAACAAGATTTTGTCTTGCAGGTGTATTTTGCCTAAATTTGTCTATTTCTTTTCCAGCTGTTCTAACACATCAGCTCTGTACAGATCTTTCAGGCACATATGTGATGTGCATAATCTTACGGTCCATTTTAATTGCCAAAGCCCAAAAAAAAACTAATACCTTCGAAAAACAGGCAGAGCTCTTCTAAATTAATTAATCCACCCAGCATGTAACACATCAAGCTAGGTGACTGTATGTTGACCTTGATGTTAACGGCAAGAGAAAATATCCTCGAATTTCATCATCTAAAGATAAAGGAAATCCAGATATCGGTTAAAGATAACACCTCCATTCTCTCAAATGACCTTATATGTCAACAAATGCGCTAAAAGAAAGCTGTATTTTCACGCTTTGAGCGGGCTAACAAACTTCAGACATCGCAACGCAAACACTGTGTTCTCTTTTCCAAAAATGAGCACATAAACCAATAAGCACTCGCAATCAGTATTCAGGTCCTCCGGACTTCTCGAAATACAACATGCCTTCATTAGGCACTGGCACTAAAGAGAGAGCGTGTGTGTGTGAGTGTGATGCGTGTAATTATGTCAGTGTGTGGTTTCAGTGATGAGGCCTGCAATCTCTGTGTGTTGCTAATAGGCGAGGAAAGCCTGGCTTCCGATCTGACTGCCATCAATGGGCATTTAAGAGCCATGACTACGGCTTCACATTATTACTTAACTAATTACCCTCGTCAGTTGAGGTAGGCCAATGATGAGCTCCCTTCCCTCGTTAATGAAACTACGAAGGCCCGTGGCTAATGACCTGAGAGCACAGGGCAGCTCCGTCATCACGCCTGCACAGGGGGAGAAAGACAAGGAGAAGATGAGAGGAGGAAAGGACAGGAGGGAGAACTGTTGATGGCTGGATGTCTGCACTTTTGGACCAAATCAGGGCATTGACTTTGAAACAAAGACCAACCGAAAACCTCAAAATGCAATGTAGCCCTCTTTATGTGCGATATCAAGGCATCATGAACTTCTGTGTAAAAAATGTGAAAAGTGCTATTAATGTGGGAAATTTCCAGACTTTTCTTTTAAAAAGTGAAATGATAAAATTATTAAAATATTAATTTAATAAAATATTAAAAAAAATAATTACAATATTAATTATACAAATATACTTAAAAATATTTAGCAACAAAAAATTAAAAAGTCAATTTTTTTTTACAAATTCAATATTAAATAATATAATGCTCAAAAAATTATATTTAAGTACTCAAATATTTTTTATCTATATTAATATTTGAATGTATATTAATGTCTGATTTTTAATGTATATTAATGTCTGATTTTTTAAGCATTATAAACAATTTTAACAACTTTAGCTTTCTAGAGTGAACTAAAGATAACTTTAGTTAAGTTTCAGGGACTATATCTTCTAATGGAAGGATGACACTGAAATGGACTTAATAAAATACAGTTTTAATGTAAATTTGTGTTCTTATTTTTTATAAAAACAATAAGCCACTTAAGGTCATGCTATAAAGTAAATATGTGACCCGTGCTGGCAAAATGAGTTGGAATGCGCAAATGTTCAAAAATAAGTTATTAATAAGTCAAATTCTCCATTAAAATACCTTCAAATTGATATATGACTTGTTGGAATCTGACAAAAAATGACTGAGCTACAGCCGTTTGAAGCCAAAAATTGAGTTAAAGATTACAAAGCAGAATCACCAAGCAACGTTGCATATTTTCCTCCAATTCTTTTCTTAATAATAATTACTATATTATTAATTACAATATAGCTATTTTTATTTTATCTTTTTTATTAAAAATAAGAACAAAGATGCAAATAAACAGTATTTAATCAAGAGCAGCGAGTGATTTCATCTTTTCTTTTAATGTATGATTAACATTGAGACAGATCTAGTTTAAGACCTACTGTAATGCATGGATCAAATATAATGTTACACATCAGATTTTCCCACAACCATTAACTACACGTTCATGTAAGACATAAATTATGATTGTATGAATCTCGCCAATACATATTTCGCAATAATGTACTTTATAAGGGAGATCACGTACTTTATAAGGGAGATCACGTGCTCGCAGAAAGGCGCATCTTATGCACGCGCTTTGCAAATGTCAGTCAGCGCGATCGTTTTGTTTTCATCAGCATGGGTTTAAAAATCATACTTCACTGGTTTGGACTCATGTCATCGAGAATTCTATATGAATATTCACAAAGCTGGAATGCTGCGCTTTGCAACAATAGACCTACAACTTTTGGTGAGAAGCAGCAGCAGTCGTCCAGAAGCGAGCAGAGAAAAGGTGCTCCTCTCAGAAAACGTACAAATAAAGATCATTTTAGATGTTTAACTACTATTTGGAGCATTGGGATCGCTTGAAGAGGCCTTAATGAACTATTTTTTGAGAAAACCTCAAATTCGACCAAAACTGACATTTTTCACTTCTTTTGCCTGTAGCTCAAAATTAGTCCGTGCAAATTCCGACTCATTTTGCCAGCACGGGTCACATATAGTTAGGTCAGAAGTGGTTGCTGGGATGTCTATGCATGTTGTGCAAAGTACTTTAGCCACATCTAAATTCATAATAACGTCTCTTGTAACTCACTGCTTAATTATATAATGTTTAGAATTATTTATATAATGACTTATTAATGAAGGCTAAGTGTTACCAAAAGTTTTATTTGTCCATTTAGCCCTGCCACCTGTCTAATGACCGCACCGCCACACGGAGCCCAACAGAGACTTCAAGGTGTTTGTGTGTGTGTGAATGCAATCAAAACCCCATAATATCTCACATCTACCGTTCACCCTAGAGAGCAGGTTAAGTGGAAGTCCAGGGTTGACAGCAGAGATGAGAACAGGGTGCGTCCACTCGCCTCACTAATTGTCGGGAAATCATGAGCAGGAAACACAGTACTGGTGGGCTGGAGCAAATGTGGCCATTAGTGTCCGTGTCCCTGGCAGAGCCAGTGTGAGCGTGCGAGAGGTGTGAGACAGGATCGATCAGCTCCAGAGAACACACACGCGGCTTATTAGCCGGCTGGTTAGGGATAGATTAGATCCAATCTGCTAATCTGCTGCCATGACCTTGTGACAAGAAATGTCACTCACACTAAAATTTCAGCCACCTGTTTTGACTTTGAAAAGGGGGTGATTTCACAAAAGGTACATTTCTCAAAGACTCAGCACAAGCTGATGACTGCTGGGATACCTGACATACAAGCCAATCTTTCATAAACGTAAATCAGAAGCATCATGCAAAATCTATAGGAAGTGTTGTCCAAAAAAAAGTTAATAATGACAAATCTATTATATATATATATATATATATATATATATATATATATATATATATATATATATATATATATATATATATATATATATATACACACACACACACAGAAGCAGAAGTTGTGACTGGGGTGGCAAACCCTAGCCCCATCCCTGCATTAACTACGTTAAATATTTTTAATGCCGTTAAACTGGAAAAATTAATTGCCTGCGTTAACGCGCTAATTTTGACAGCACTAATATACAGACAGATTGATATACAGACAGGCAGATAGACAGACAGACGCATAAAAATATACCACTATACAAGTTATAATATAACTTCTTAAATAAAATAATAATAATAATAATAATAAAAGTTTATTTTATTTTATATTTTATTTTATTCCTTTGTTGGATGAAGCATTTATTATTTTCTTTGTTAGAGCATTGAGTAATCCAGGACTGATACTGGTGCCCTCATAAAAATAATAATTAAAAATTAAATAAGAATAAATAGAAAAGGCAATGTTCCTGATTGAGATAAATCCTGAAAATGAACTTCCTGCTATTTAAATGAAAATCAGAATTAGCATAATCATATTGCAATAATAGACCAGCATGTGTGGTAGACAAAGAGAATCAATAATCTGAAAATGTTCACTTTGAATAATCCACTGTGAAAAGAAAGAACGAACGAAAACCTCAAGAGAAGCTGCAAAACACAAGACAGTTAAATTTTGCTCCTTAAAGCAGATTTGCTTCTCTTTGAGCAAGAGTGAGAGAAAAAAAGCGTTCTCCTCTGACATGCAGGATAAAGAAGAAATGAATCAGAAAGCTGATTCATTCACTCCAACTCTTTTTTACTTTCAGAACTGCAGAACTGCAAAAAGCCGGGCCGCCTGCCTGCCTCACTCTTGAGAGTTTGGGATCACATAATGCCTGACATGAAAGGCACTTAACCAAACTCGATAAATAAATATGCATTCTAAAAAGGCAGAGTCCCGCGAAACAGGGACACCTTCACGAGCCCTGTCGTGCTGAGATTGTCACAATGATGGAGTTAGAATTCCCTGCGCCTGCTGTATATCTGAGGTGGGCTGCCTGAGGAATCAGTCTTATTTCCACCCTCCGTACCACTCGAGATCGTTCATAAAGCCAGACAGAGAGGCAAATCGACTGGACCCCCCTCTTTCAGACATCCATTTTTCATCTCTGATATTGAGCTTGAAAAACACTTTTCATATCCCAACAGCAAATAAAGCACGTCAAAAGAAGAGGCTTTTCAATGCTATAAGAACAACATTGTTTTCCTTTAAGATCCAAATTAAGATGCAACATTAATCAAATCACTTGTTAATGGACTCAAACAGCCTTATATTTTCATTTGGGAATATTTGAAGTTCAAAACATGACTATTAGGGAAAATAATCTGGACTCAGAAAAGTGTCAAATTTTGCAAATTTTTACAACTCTCTGCCTTGTGTTCACCAAAATATGCATTGCATTCCAACATTTATTCCAGTAACGAAAGTTTAAATTTTTCCTGCAGTGCTTTTCAATTTTTCCTGCAGAGTTGCAAGTATGCTGAGTACGTCTGAGTTTGCAGTTCATATTGAACGCGATCAGCTCCAATATTCTACCATTACATGGAATATTAGCAAAAACATCTTTCTCTTGAGGTGTCCTCATGGCCTGCAAGCCAAAAAAATCATCCAGCACTGCAGGTGTAGACTGATTCACAAACAAATGACTGCTATGAACCGGTCCTTTTTGTTAAATCACATACATACAGAACTAGGGATGTGCAACAGCGATCGAGTACTCGGCCGTGACAGCAATGATCGATCATGAAAACGATGATCGTGAGGAAAAAAAATCTAATTGGTTATAGCAGCACTTTGGGCGGCACCCTGACCTCTGATTGTTTAGCTTGCAACAGCATGTGGTACAAAGTATAGACATGAGAAGAGAGAGAAGCTTGGCTTTGAAGTCAAGTAGTGATGTCTGGGTTAGCTACATACAACGCGTCCTCTATTAGATTAATCTAATAGAGGACGCGTTGGGATATTAACATTTATTAACATGCTGCATATTACCAGTGTTTATTTGTTTAGAGTTATTTGAGACGGTCATATTGCTTTTAGATGTTTCTTTTTTTTTAAATACTGATCCTATAATAATGCAGCAGTGATTTTTTTCGTCATATTTGTTGAACAGTAGCCTACTTCAATTAAAATTGTTTTCATACTTCGAATGGCTTCGAAAACACGCAGGCGATTTTAGGAATCAATTGATAATGTAGATGAAAATATAGCACAAACCTGCCATAAACATTAATGACATAAGCATTATAATGAGAACTTTATAGAATGTGAAACAGTAAACCCTGTCCTTGTCCGTGTTTCAGCACGCTTTTGAAAGCGTATCATGGTGGGAGCTCTCTCTCTCACTCTCGCTATAGCACGTAACTTAAAGTTCACCGGAATTTCATAAACATAGCATTATAATGGAAACTTTATAGGATGTGAAATCTATAGTAAATTCCGTCCTTACCCGTGTTTTAGCGTGTTGTTGAAAGCGCATCACGGCGGGAACACTCTCTCTCTCTCTCTCTCGCATTTCTCTCTCTCGCTAGCATAACTTAAAGTTCACTGGTATATGCATCCTTTTGTTCAGATACAAGTTGTAATGTTACGTCTATGTTATGTATCTAAGTTATCTGATTAATATCATAGGAAGTGTCATAGAACGGGTTTCTGTTTATTGGCATAAAGTCAGCTTCACCTCAGGCAGCTATTCGTTTTTAGATGCTTCTTTTTTAATAACATTGCTGCATCATAATCATAATCTAACAGAGCTCTAATCATGTGTTCATGTTTTCATAGACATGTTTTCATGTCATATTTTTATTTTTAACATTCATTTTCATAACAGTCTTCAGATATTTTCATTATCTCCATTACATGCCCTGCCCTCCGCACACGCCCCGGCCCCCCGAGTACTCGATTAATCGTTTTTGAAACCTATCGATGATCGAAATAAGAAATTGCCAAAATTGCCCATCCCTGTACAGAACGAACAGTACTTAGGAGTTCATATGTATCTTAGGAGTTCTTTTGACGAACTGTTAAGGCAAATAAGCGGTATGAGGCAGTATGACGAATTCATGACTGAACTGAATCCATCAGTGGTTAAAGTACCAACATCTGATTCACTTTCATTCACATTGATTCATATTGAGTTGAATTCGGTGTATCTTTACATTATAATCCATGAATACATGTTGTTAAAGATGAACATTTGCAATTTTTTTTAATAAAATCTTTTTTAAGCAGCATTTTAAAGATGTTCAATATCATTGTGCATATGTTCTTGTTTTTATGTTTGCTGGCACTGTAAGGATGGGAATGTGCGATTTTTGCAGCATACGGCACGCACAGGGGAAGCTAACTCATATTTAAATTTAATGTGGAAGCAACTGTTCTCAAGTATGTAGATATATACACATTCAAACCTCAAGCTGTCTTTAACAGGCCCAGTACAGTATGTGTGCGTGTCTTTGGTCTCACATCAAATATAGCATATTTAAATGTTATCACCGTTCTCTCAGTGAACTCCTGTTACATCACTGCGCGAGAGGTCACGCCGTACGCGGCATCTTGTTTGTACAGTTCCCAGAGATAAAACAGACATGAGAGGAAAGGGGGAGAGAAAAAAGAAAACAACACCCTGCTCTTTTGCCCAGAGGCACCAGAACTCTCGGCTTAACACTGAGGCATAATTCATCGCAACTTGAATTAAATTACATTGGAGACTTGGGGCTCCAGTACATTATTGATACACTTACAGCTATTCCATCTGACACAGAAATCTATATTCGCCAACAAAAAAGAAAGCCTGTCAGAGGCTATTTATGCCTCCCAAACTGAATGTCTGTTTCAACAACGTGTTACAGCGAGAACTCTGGTAAGCACATACAGATAAAAGAAAAAAAAAAAAACAAAGACTCAGCAACTTCACGTTTAATCATGGCTTTGCTTTGGTGTAATTTAAAGAGTGATACCCAACTTTACACAAAGGCTCATCCTGCATCTTTATCACACAATTTTACCTACTTATTTACATCATAATGTGTTTATACCCCCTACCTCCCTTAAACTTCATGACATTCCCTAATAGTAATGAAATGTATTTGACAAGATTGATTAAATATTTGAGAATTCCACTAAATGACGAAAGGAAAAAAATAAAGCTTCTGAATTTTTGATGATATAACAACACAGTAAAACTCATGTCAGTTATTCATAGTTAAAGTCACTGTTATGAACATTTTAATGAGTAAACAAAACACAGCATTATTCTCTTTATCTCTATA
>CM077252.1:11007839-11090339 GCA_039654775.1 Spinibarbus caldwelli | reverse complement strand
CCTGCCTGCTGGATGCTGCGTTCCTGTCTCCAAGCCTGTGGATCAAGGAAATGTCTTCTGAATGTTTAATGTCTGGCGACATTTCCAGGCCAGATATCAAATGAGCTGATCAGGAAGCCTGGGGTCTGTAGAGACCTCCACCGGTCCAGCTTTCCAGATCCTGGAACCATTTAGGGTCATTTATGGATATCCAGGGCCCTGGCAGCTCGAGAGTGGCCTTACTGGGTCAACAGAGCCTCTCTATAAACAGCTACTGAGCCTGGCTCGCTCTCTGCTCCACAGCCTGGGGTCGAGGGTCACAGATGGTGCCTCTGAAGATGGCGGCTCACCAAGCAGGCAGTCGACGTACAAAGCTGGCATTTCCACAAGCAGAGGGAGATCATTACGGCCGCTGTACAAAATATTCATGATAATAACAATATTACCATGGTCGAATTAGCAAGTCAAATATGCATACAGACCTGCTAGTAGACGAGGCTTCAGAGACCACTTTGATCTTGTTGGCAAAATCAACTTGATGATGGCAATTGAAATCAGTAAGAAGAGCAAAAGAGAGCAAAAGGAAAGACGGGTTTCCACCCAACACGCCTTGACCTTTTTCTTGTTTTTTAAGCCTTTCATTCCCTGCACATCATCTGAGAAATGATCTGAACTGAGAGACCATGACAAAGCTGTCATTTTAAGTAAATGTTTTCCCTTCGCCACATTTATCTTTTTCTTAAACCTTCATGACTGATATTAGCTATGCAAGTAATTCTCCAATGGCCCAATTTAAGCCAGCCAGTCGATCAACAGCGAGGTTCCTGCTATGAGACGCTGAGGGAAATGTGTTAAAAAAAGAAAAGAAATTCAGGCTTTCTCTAGACGCTCACTGAATAATGAGAACATTTGATGCAATATAATATAAAAATCAATGGAGAGGCAGGAGAGGCTGGTCGCGCTGTGTAGTCATGTTTAGAATGGAATACTGGGATACACTGTGTCGTCAGCAGGGTTGGAAAAGTTACTTTAAAACTGCAATTGAAACTACTACTACTATAGTAGTTTAAACTGTAGACAAGCAATTTTGAAATTTTAAAAAAAATATCTTTTAAATAGGGTAATATCAATAAAAATGAGCATAAACAACTACAGTAAACACTCTATTTATAATAAAATTCAGCACTCATGCAAAATTATTCACAAACAATTCACTTTTTTGAGTAGTTCGTTTTAGTGAATCAAAAACATGTAGCCTGATTCCCAAAACAAGTGATTCTTATGAATCTGTTCTTTAAATTAACAGTTAAAAAAAAAACAAAATAAAAACACAAGTTACTGTTTTGAATTTGTCTAATTCACTGTCCTGTATAATTTTTCAGCATTAAAGAAAACTATTTTTTTTCATATATAATAAGCAAAAGGGACACATAACTGAAATGTATCCAAATTAATTAGAATCTAATTAAATCAAGAATTGATAGACAAACAAACAAACAAACAAAAACTCTTTTGGTAACAACTGAGCTACTGTCATTCTAATGAATCAATGTAGCCAAATTTGGTTAGTTAACCCCCTGGGGTCGAAGCCCGCACCAGTGCGGTCTGTCTTGTATTTTCTTTATGACAGTGAAAAGAACTAAAAATACTCCGTCATATTTGATCGTACAGATAAGAATAAGGTATCGTTTGACACTGCAAAGGGTCTACTTTTATTTGTGTATAGTCATCATAACAAAATGATGTGCTTTCGTAAAATAAAGAAAATAAACAGGGTGCGTTCTCTGCCGTCTCTGACTTTGTCACCTCTCTTCACAGACACGTAAATAAAACAACATGAATCTCTGTGAATACTTCCCTCAAAGACATGAAAAATATATGTATAGAAAGCTTGAAATGTCTACTTTTAAATGAAGTCATGTCCAAAACAAATATTCTCTGTTAAAGTAATCCGTATGAAACCAACGCGATGTCCAGTTTTTCCCATCTCAACTCATATCTAATGCGGTCACGCCCACGTGCCGATCGTGCTTTTCAGATTGTAAACATCCATGTAACATCCATGTATACAATTTCCATATTATAAAGACAAAGCCTTTTGAAGATAACAAAATATAAAAAAGAATGGTGGATATTTAGGCCAAAGTGGGCGAAGATAAAAATCTTTGTCATTATTTTATCTTAGTAATTAAAAATAAGAACAAAGATACACATTACAACCACACATAATATACAAATAAAACAAACAGTGCTTTATTTTCAGGTACAATAGGCATATTTAGCAGGATCATTCAAGAAATTGAATGAACAAATATAAAAATAAAACACTATATAGACTGATTCCTATTAAAGCAACTGTATTTTTTTTCTGTCAAGAGTAGCGAGTTATTTTTTTTTCTTTGCGTTTTGTTGTTTTATCATTAAAGAATAAATATTCTGTCATCTATCTGTCGATTCTGTCATAGTGTTTTATATTTATACCATCATTTACTCACTCAAAATTTGTTTTAAACCTGAATGAATTTCTTTCTTCTGCTGCTCTGTGGTTACCCACATTCTTCAAAATATCTTCTTTTGTGTTCAGCACAAGAAAGAAATTAGTACAGGTTTTGGACAACGTGAGTGAGTAAATAATGACAGAAATTAAATTTTAGAGTGAACTATCCCTTTAATGACAGTGGGCAGCATGTTTAGTGTGCTGTCTCTTTAAGACCTGCATGCATCTAATATACAGGCACGCATCCGCATCCGTCAGACCAGCGTGCGAATGGAAAGCTTAACCGGCAAGACTTTAAAACACATGCAAATAATGTACTTTTGTGATTGTGCATAAGTGCAGTGTCCTGTGAGAGTAACGCTATCGCTGAGTTAACACTGATGTGAATGCATGTGGCACAAAAGCGCATTCTGTGTGAATGGCTCCTAGCGATATGAGCGTGTCACATGTGAGCGGTTAATCACATGCACTGACATGAGGTCGGATCATTCTTTTTTCTTTGCTGTTATCGCTGGCATATTCTCAAAGTGTCTAATTCTAACGTTTGGTAATATTTCTATTCAAAATCGCGATTCCTCGATTAAAAAAAAAAAATAAAATCGTGGCAAAACATTAAATTTGAATTAATCGATAAAATCGGAAAAATCACCCAGCCCTACATCCACGTGAGACGCACACGCATGTAAACGCCCACATCGCCTCCGCGTAAACAAACAAGTTTATCCTGGCTACTTTTTGTTTCTGGAAGAAGCCGCGCTAAGAGGAATAACCCAGAATTACCTCAAAAGAAGAAGAAGAACACAACGCGATGTGTCGCGCAGCTGGATCCAGTGGAGGATATCATTCTGATGAGTAGCCTTAGATTACTTGCATCTGTTGTTATTGTGTTATTGTGACATAACTTGTACACATTTTACTAGTTACACTTTTCCCAAACTATAATTCCTGACTACACGAATGAAATCAAGTGAAACATTTTGAAATAAATATAATTCCTGACTACATGAATGAAATCAAGTGAAACATTTTGAAATACAGGTGCATCTCAATAAATTAGAATGTCATGGAAAAGTTCATTTATTTCAGTAATTCAACTGAAATTGTGAAACTCGTGTATTAAATAAATTCAATGCACACAGACTGAAGTAGTTTAAGTCTTTGGTTCTTTTATTTGTGATGATTTTGGCTCACATTTAACAAAAGCCCACCAATTCACAATCTCAACAAATTAGAATACTTCATAAGACCAATAAAAAAAACATTTTTAGTGAATTGTTGGCCTTCTGGAATGTATGTTCATTTACTGTATATGTACTCAATACTTGGTAGGGGCTCCTTTTGCTTTAGTTACTGCCTCAATTCGGTGTGGCGTGGAGGTGATCAGTTTGTGGCACTGCTGAGGTGGTATGGAAGCCCAGGTTTCTTTAACAGTGGCCTTAAGCTTATCTGCATTTTTTGGTCTCTTGTTTCTCATTTTCCTCTTGACAATACCCCATAGATTTTCTATGGGGTTCAGGTGTGGTGAGTTTGCCGGCCAGTCAAGCACACCAACACCATGGTCATTTAACCAACTTTTGGTGCTTTTGGCAGTGTGGGCAGGTGCCAAATCCTGCTGGAAAATGAAATCGGCATCTTTAAAAAGCCGGTCAGCAGAAGGAAGCATGAAGTGCTCCAAAATTCTTGGTAAACGGGTGCAGTGACTTTGGTTTTCAAAAAACACAATGGACCAACACCAGCAGATGACATTGCACTCCAAATCATCACAGACTGTGGAAACTTAATACTGGACTTCAAGCAACGTGGGCTATGAGCTTCTCCACCCTTCCTCCAGACTCTAGGACCTTGGTTTCCAAATGAAATACAAAACTTGCTCTCATCTGAAAAGAGGACTTTGGACCACTGGGCAACAGTCCAGTTCTTCTTCTCCTTAGCCCAGGTAAGATGCCTCTGACATTGTCTGTGGTTCAGGAGTGGCTTAACAAGAGGAATATGACAACTGTAGCCAAATTCCTTGACACGTCTGTGTGTGGTGGCTCTTGATGCCTTGACCCCAGCTTCAGTCCATTCCTTGTGAAGTTCACCCAAATTCTTGAATCGATTTTGCTTGACAATCCTCATAAGGCTGCAGTTCTCTCGGTTGGTTGTGCATCTTTTTCTTCCACACTTTTTCCTTCCACTCAACTTTCTGTTAACATGCTTGGATACAGCACTCTGTGAACAGCCAGCTTCTTTGGCAATGAATGTTTGCGGCTTACCCTCCTTGTGAAGTCTTCTCCATGATTCTGTAGCCTAGTGTTTTGAGTTGATTAGCTGATTGGCATGTCACCATATTCTCATTTGTTGAGATAGTGAATTGGTGGGTTTTTGTTAAATGAGAGTCAAAATCGTCAATTAAAAGAACCAAAGACTTAAACTACTTCAGTCTGTGTGCATTGAATTTATTTAATACACCAGTTTCACAATTTGAGTTGAATTACTGAAATAAATGAACTTTTCCACGACATTCTAATTTATTGAGATGCACCTGTATGTGTCATTTCATTGTCTAAATGATTCACATCGCCAGGATGTTTGTTTAATGTTTTATAACATATAAAACCACGAGATATAAAAGTAATGTGAGTGTTAACACTATGAATTGAATGTTTGGCACAAAGGTGTATTACTGTTCAATTCTCAGTGCTCAGATCAGTATGTTCGATCATGTGTCCTTGACCTTCATTGTGTATATTTTCATTATACTGTTTTGCAAATAAAATACAAATAATAATCAAAAACCCACATTATTTTACTCTCCTCACACTCTTTCTTACCTGCCTCAGCTCAGCTCATTTCATTCACATTCATATTGATGGCCCATTATGGGAGGCCCTTTGTCTCTCAGGTGTGAATCACTAAATATTCATGGCCATTGTCACTCCCTCGCATACAAGCATTCTATCACAAATCATGTTTCACAAATGTTAAATCAATATATTGTTTTCTGTGAAGGAGTGAACAGGATAATTTTCACATCATTTTGTAGCAAAAACTCTAGTCTACCACATCCAGTTCTCAAAAGTCTTGTGAACAAATGTTCTGTATGTGTTTTATGGCCTTATTTCAGTGAATTAAAAAATTTAGTTTTACCCTAGCTACGCATAAACATTGTTTTCTCAAAAACACAAACATACTTTTTTAAGATACTGAAAAAAACACAAATGTCAGGGCATGTCAAAACTTCTCCAGGGCCCCAAAACACCCTCAGACCCCAGAGGGTTAACTCCCCAACGATGATCATCAACGCTACAAATCAGTACTGAGCTCGATCTCATGGAAAACTCCTGGAGGCTCATGGTTCTCTGTGATTTGTAAGTATAAGTAACTGAACTTAACTGACAGCGCTGACCTTCATTAAAAATCCTGCTAACTGGCTGTCATGTAGAATGACACCGGGGTTGTCCTCATTTCGTGATTCGTCGCGAGCACTGCGAGCTGCATCTGTGGCTCGCCTGCAGAAGCCTCAAGGTCAGGAACTGTGTCCCTCTGCTGTCTTTCATTCTCAAAAGCTTGGCAAGACATGGAGAAATCTAATACGAACCGTAGCAGCAAACACAAAATCGCAGGACAGGGCATCAGGTGCCAACATGCAAGAGGCACCCAGACTTTGATTTTTAAATCTTCTTTCAATCTTTTGCACCACACACTTTTAACAAGCCCCCAGAATGACTGCCAGATCCTTTCCCAGTCTTCCCTGGATGAGGGAATTGCAATGAGGGAAGAGAGACAGGCCTTTCCTCACAGCCTGGCAGACAGGGATCCAAGACACAATTTCATGGTTTGTGGCCGGTGCACACCAGTGACTCCTCATCCCCTTGAAAGCAGGCTGGTCGGGGATAGGGATGACACCCCCTTCCCGTGCGCACACGCACCCGGCAGCCCTGTCACCCTCACTGTACGCTGCCCATTATAAGCACCCATTCTGCTTCCAGCATCAAATATTAATCCCGGCCCTCGAATTGAAAAATTGCAAAGAGGTGAAAGCAACTCACCATTTTATTATTGATTTCGTGAAAATGAATCTCGCAGACCTTTTCCACCACATCCTCGTTCTCGAAAGTTACAAAGCCGAATCCTGTGAAGAGGGAGAGGATGGGAGAGAGAAAACAGGGGAAGAAAGGAAGGGGGGGGGGAACAGCTCATGATTGAAGTGAACCAACACAGAAGCAGTTAAATGAACAGGAAAAAAGCAACAAATATCTGTTGATTGCTATTATTGTATGGAGAAGGCATAAATGAGCCATTGAGTCGTGCAGCAATCTTCGTTTTATCTGGTCCTAATGCCATGCAAATTATGTATCTAGTACAGAGCAGGAACTCTTTTGCTGTTAAAATGATGAAGTCCTGGGCACTATTAAAATAGCTTTGAGTCCGCTCCTCAGAGATGGAGGAAGCTCAAAGCTGTTTTAATGGGATTTGTAGAGCCAGCCAGCATCTGAATTCCATTACCAAATATTTGATGTTTCTTTGCGAGTTTTTCAATACGTGACACACTATTTTTCCTCATTCCTAAGTGCCTCTACTGAGGATCCATTTTCACCTCATAGAGCACAACAGAGCCACACCATCCATGAGGAATGGGGAACATCCAGTGATTAAAAAAAAAAAAAATGCACAAACCCACCGAGACTGAGTCTCAAACTAGATATCAATGTTTGCGAACAGAATACTGATAATTTGTCACACACAATGACGCATGCACATATACACACGACCAGGTGGCAAGAAAAGATCTGAAACACGGAGGGACACGTTATAAGCTCTAATCAGCTTCGATCATGAATGTTAATCAAGTGACATAAATGCCCAGTAGATGCTTGCTATTTTCAACTAAAGTTTAAATTTAATGAAATGTCATGTGGTGTAAACATTAAATAAAAAGAAAAAAACTAACTTTACAATACTTATAATTTTCCAAAAATAAATAAATATGCGTTGTTAAAAATATTTTAAATAATGTTAGTAATAATGTATTAAAAGGATATTTAATACAGTTGCAAAACATTTGCAACTAACTAATTTACAACGGATACTTTCTTTTTTCACACCATGGCCAAACCAAACCTCTGAATTCCTATAATTAAAGCAAACTTTGACATTTCTAAAAGTTGCTTCCTCATACAACCATACTCTCACACTTAAAGGTGCCATAGAATGCACTGACACAATATTTTAAATTGTTCTCTGATATCTACATAGAAGGTATGTGGCTTAGGTAAGTGATAATTCTCCAGAAACGGTTTTACATGTGCATTTACAACCCTAGGATTTCTCCCTAGAATGAAATGGTCTGTTATTGGCTTATTTGGAAGGGTCATGAATAATAATATTAAGCTCTGCTCTGATTGGCTGTTTCACAGTGCGGCTCTGCTCTGATTGGCTGTTTCACAGTGCGGCTCATTTCAGTAGCTCACAGCAGGAAGGAAACACAGGGAGGAAAATATATATTTCAATACTTTCTCTCGCAGTTATATCGTTGGGTAATTATACTGTATATAAAATGTGGGCATCAGGAAGCCGCTATTAATATGCAGGGCACTGAAACCGCTTTCAAATGCATGATCGCTTTTTAGTTTCACTTTCGCTTTCAAGATTCGCGATCGCACGTACTCTGTTTATACTATGGAGCGGCAGTACATAACCACACATTTTACAAGATCAGATGCTTGTCAGTGGTGCTCAGGATCTGTAAATCATTCGCCATCATCCTCAGTCATCTCTACTTACTGTTTATGTGGTAAGTGAAATCTTATGTACTGTAATGTAACAGGCTACCGCTAGCAAGGAGCTAACCATGTCCTTTTAGTGGCTCGCGTTATTTTATTAGAACGCGTTATTTGCTTTCCGTGCCTTTCTGAATACAGACACCAACCCATCCCTGCAATTTACATCCCCTGCACAGCCTGGAACATAACATTTATTTCCATGATCTGCCATTTTAGCTGTTGTCCTCGCTTGTTTCTTCACAATACCTGCAGAACTTCTGATGGTTCGGCTGGCGGCTGGCCTGGAACATGGGTGGATGTTATATGCAAATGTTGGGGGCGTAACTATTAGTGATCCCGACTGTTACGTCACAGTCGGTGTTATGTTCTGATTCGCCTATTTTTCAGTGTTCTTTTTTATTCACGAGATTTACATAAGAAAGTGGAAACAATGGTGTTTGAGGCTCACGGTATGTCATTTCCATGTACAGAACTCTTATTATTCAACTATGCCAAGGTAAATACAGTTTTCCATTCTATGGCACCTTTAATGTGCTGTGGTTTACAAGCCTTCAAGTAATAGAAACAAAAAGAACAAAAATAGCCCTGCTGTTTTTAGACAAGGCTTTTGGCTTTTAAGAAAGTGAGAGATAAGTCCTGGTGTCAACAGGTCAAAGAGGTTGACAGCAAGCCCAAAACAGGAAGCCATGGAGCCCCTCTCAACACCAGCCGTGATAAGAGCAGATGAAGAGGCGGGAGGGATGATAAGAGGGCACGGGATAAACAAGCGGTGGCCTCTGGTCCAGTGCCGTGTGACCTCTCAGTGATTATACGTACAGTTTGTTTTGTTTGGGGAAGAAAACACTGGCTGAATTATCTGCTCCCTGACTCCATGACAGTAGAATTCACTCCTTGCCCTGCTGCGGTAAACACAGAGGTGGATGGCGTGCTGTTAAGAGTCGACAGAACACCGTAGCTGTGCTGACTGATGGGGTATTAGATATGCTGGAACCGCATAAGGGTTTTGTATTGGGGCATGAGGTAATTAAGAGCAATTACTGTATGTACATGGCTGTAGGGGTGATCTACAGTCATTGCTACACTGTCATCTTCTCCAGAGTTGGAAGACGGCCAGCAGCCCCTCATCGACCCTTCAGCCTGGGCTTAGGTAGCCTCGAGGGTTGACATCATTGACAGGAAGTGAGTTATTGGAGCAGCCGCCCCATGGGAGGATGCTGGAACAGGATTCACAGCCAATTACCTAGTGACCTCTTCGCTCGCAATGGCTTCCTGTACAAGCCTATTAGAGCTTCCTGTGACTGATCAGACCTGATGATTCGCTGCAGGCTGGACCAGGTCCTCCCATTGCTCCACTCCCTGACTACTCTGCTCCACCTTTCCTAGCACAGATCTGGGGGTGAATGAATTTATCTGGTTGTACTGTAGAAGTCACTTTTTTTCTTTACTTCATTTGATAAGCTAGTCGGCCCAGAGCCACATTCATATCATTAAATACTGCCAAGTAGGCCCTCAATGTCAGCAAATCAAAAAAAGATTTGAATGGTCTGAACTGAATTCAAAAGAATGGTAAGCCTCTATAATTCCAAATAAGTTCCTAAATTTCAACTGAATTTAAATTGAGTTAGTTGCAATAATGCAGAATGCAAAATTGCAATAGAATGATAGACAAAATGACAGAACAAAAGAACACTATAAATAGACAGACAGACAGACAGACAGACAGACAGATAGATAGATAGATAGATAGATAGATAGATAGATAGATAGATAGATAGACAGACAAACAGACAGACACAGACAGACAGACAGTCAGACAGACAGACATTCAATTTAATTAAACAAACTCATGAATCAAAAGAGTCTATTTATAGATTCTGAATTTTGCACAAGCCTGATTAGTCACAGGGCTTGATTACTGCTGCCTGGTGTCCTCTGTTCATTTACAGTACCTTTATTCTTTGTTAAAAAGGACCCAGCAGGATTCATATAAAGCTATGCTTTGTACAGTCAGGGCAACAATAACGGCATGCAAACAATGAGTCTGAAATGAAACATTTAAAAGGTGGCATTTGCAATGCTTTTCTACATGGCCAGGCACTGCATGCTAAGCGCAGACTAACTCTCTAAAGAGCGGCCCTGCACATGGAGAAAACATCCCTGGTGATTTCAACCCAGAGACATTTACATGTGTCTGCAGGCCCCAGGCTGATGGGGCTGCCTTTGAAATCATGAGAGGCAGTTAGTTTTCCATCTCGGGCCTCTGCGCCCTTATCAGCCGCACAGCGACCAGTTCTGACAACCAACAAATCAGCTGTCAGGAGCAATTTCTCAGCAGCCGGGAGGAAGCTGGCACGCTTTGGGTGGTTCACGGAGCCCGACGGCTGCAGAGGGGAGGGGGAGCGGGTTACAGTACCTGCACCCCAGCAGGAAGCACCTGAAACTGACATTTCCCTGCCAATTGACAAATCTGCTATCAATCCCAAAATTCTCACTGCTCAAAAGTGTACAACTGGATATAGAAAAGACTAGGGTCAGATATAACAAGAACCTCGGGGGGAGGGGGACATGACAGGACCGGCACATCTGAATCAGCAGGTTCTCTTATTAATTTAATAAATAAATAATAAAAATTAAATAAATAAAAAAATCACTTTTTACAAACAATTATAAAGAAACAGCAAGTAACACACTAAATGTGAAATTAGACAGTAGAATTTTCTTCTAAACATACTCCACTAATCTTTGTTTTGTTTACAGCTTCAATTTTTATTATTTTATTTTTTTTTTTTACAGTGTAGCAAAACTATTCTTATTTTAAAATGTGGTGTTCATCAGGATTGGTATATATTAAAATGAAAATTAAATTTTGTAAAATAAATAAATAAATAAATAAATTGATGATGGTTAACAAAACAAATGTGTGCAAAATTCTTTAATGTCCATGTTTTCTATAGTGTTTCATCCAACCCCACGTGACTAAGATAGATCACCCCAGTAGTGGGGTAAGATGTGCCAGTAGTACTCCTTATCTTTCACAATTTAGGGATAAGTTCAAAACAAAAAAGAGAAAAAAGCAACAAATAACTGTAAGAGAGAGAGAGAGAGAGAGAGAGAGAGAGAAAGAAAGAAAGAAAGAAAGAAAGAAAGAACAGACGTTAAAGCAAAAAGTAATAAAACCCTCTATCTTTTTGATATTGCTTATCTATTGCAAAATTATTGAATACATAGCAGGACAATATTGTAAAACAGTCAATACAAGAGTAAAGGAATACTGGTCAGATCTTGACAGACATATTTTTTTACTAGCATTACCATCTTAAAATTTCCAGAATTTTCAGATTATTAAAAAACCAAAACTGCCAACCACAATTTCTAACTGCATCAAGTGTAGCAGGTTAGATCAGGTAACGATCCCGCACGCCACCATTGTCAGAGTTCAGGGCGCTATCGGCAGGGTGAGCTCTCGACCGAGCACTGGAAACGGCAGCAAATCAAAAACCTTCAGCGCTCCCAATGACAAGACCGGCTCTGCTAACAGGATCTCTTAATGAAGGAGTGCCGATACAGAGGGCCCTTCTCCGCATCCTCTGCAAAGTCAAGCAAAGGAGAGGACAGGAACAATGCAAAACAACAGCTGCCTCGGCGCTGGCAGAGGAGACGTCGCATTTTTCCGCCTCAAACACCCCAAGGCATTATCTCGCTCAGTTAGTGACTTAACCAGTCTGAACAGTCCATTTCCTTACATTGGAAACCACTTCTGCCTTACAGCCCACCTACACCAATGCAGCGCTCCTACAACATGACACGTACATCTGTTTTGAAGCGGTATACTTTTGAGAGAGTGAAAAAAAGAAACGCATTTATTTTTTTCGCTTAACTTGTCTTGAGATCCCTCAATGACAACACATGGATTTCCAATCTCGGGGAGGATAATAAGTGTTAGTGGCTATTACGGAGGCGTCTGGCTGCCATCTCACACTTATTAGACAGAGCGAAGCAGGCCGGGTCTCAACAGACACCCAGACATTCACAGCCTCTTACAAAACAAAGAGCCACTGCCACGGTGAATGCCAGTCCCCCTCGGAGCCCAGCACAAATAAAATTAAAATGCTAAATCAATGAGCCTTCCTCTGACCTTTGCTTAAAAAGCCGAGGGTGCCTGGAGCAGTTCGATGTATTTAAAGGGAAGAGGAACACAACCGAATCAGATATTATTACGGCCACCTCGTATCCTTTCCAGAGACCATAGATGGTAAATAGATTGCGTGTTGCATATTAAACGATGGGGGAAATAGCATGCCTACGGACGTTCTCATGAATGCACAGACACGCTTGCATGCGCGCGCACGCAAAATGGCGCGGATGGCGTACCACCTGAATCTGTGATTTGTATGATGGTATGCGAGATCAGATGCTGAATAATATATGACCACAAGATGAGTTCAGGATGGGCAACGCTAAAACAAGCACAACGCTTAGTATAAATAAAAAGTCCTGTGTGCTGCAAAAGTTCGGAACCTCAAAAACTTCTTGGAAAACCTTTATTTGCATGCATAACTCAACATACTGAACTGTGACTCTCACATGGATGCAAATTCTATTCCAGCTCTATTCCATAATTTCCTGATTTTGTGTTTTTGTACATCTCTCATGGTCACATTATTTTTTGTCATGTCACTACAGTCAAGATTTCAACACATTTTTACCATTATATTTTTGTTTGATTGCCAGTTATCTGTGAATACTGGGGGAATAATAATAGCAATAATAATTATTATATGTATATAATGTTATAATGTTTGTGGAGAAAAAATATAGCTGATAGTAAGTATAGAAAAAATCATATTTTCAAATTTATATTTAAATTTATATTTACTCTAAGAATTCCCATGATGTAATAATATTCCATAAAGTCCTGATGAAGTCATTTTTTTTAAAAACACATTTAGTTATTTTCAAATATAAATAAATACAAAATAATTAAAAAATGTGGATGATACTGAAAGGAATTTACTTTGATTTTATTTTATTCTATTTTCTATTTTACAGCCACAGTGCAGACTGATTTAAGTTTAAAAATGAATCTTGGAATAATGACAATTGACATCTATACTATGGCCATTATAATTATGTTAAAAGCAGGCATTTCCTTCATTTTAAGTCACTGCTGTACAGTAGCTACCAATAAATGAAAATAATACACGACCCAAAATAAAATCTGTTTCACAGTTTCAGCTACATTTAGTTTCCTCACACCAGTAAGAAAGGAAACTTATGACACAGCTGCACAGCATGCTTTCTGCACCTCACCCTGTAATAAATGCTAAGCTGCTTTTTAAACACTGTTTGCAGATTCTGAGGCATACAGACCAGGCCAGTGACATCAGCAGCTCCGTCTGTTACGGGTGGGTGGCTGCCACAGTAGGAAAGTGACAGGGCAACATTCTGCTACATAAGTTAGCATATGTCTGCGAGTGTGTGTCTGCATGCATATGTCTCTTTGTTCATGCATTTAGGGAGAGTGCATGAAAAAGCTTTTTTTGTTTGTTTGTTTGGGTGCTTTTCCCAATATGCTCTTGCTGTCAAACGCTGCCCTGGAAGCGAAAAAGGAAAAAGAATTGCGATGTGCCCAGACAACAAGTTACAGCAATAAAATCAAAGCCAGTGTCAATTAATTTCTCCCCACTCTGATAAATGGGGCCCCTTTCTCATCTATTAATAATGAGAGCAGAAAGCACCACAAGAACATCTGTCAATGAGTTTCATTTTTTCTCCTGGCAGACAGCTGGCTGTCCCCCGCGCTAGTATGTGCTGGTAGGAGCTCAATTATTTGGCCTGAAGACACCCATGTGGAGTGGAGAGAATGATCCTTAGGAGTCAATAAATAGATTGGCATGCATCGATGGGAGTTTGCGGCCTTATTTACACATCCGCTTAATCAAAAAGAAGACGGGCAGAGAGAAAAATAGCCTCTCGGTAAGCTCTCTGGAACTTGGAACTCTTGTAAACTAAATGAGACTAGACAGCATAATCGATTGTAGCTCCAGCCACCCCACTACATTATAATGACTTGGGAGAGACGCATGGCTTTTGGAGAAACCGAAGAGAGGACCTAAAAAAGAATTTGGGGGGGAAAAAGAGAGAAGTGTATAAAAGTAAAACTTCTTGAAGCTGAGCGCTACTGCTGACGCTTTATTAATCTTTTACTCCAGTCGAGTGTGTGTGAGGAGCGGTGGTAGATAGATCTCAAGGGTGCAGAGATAAACTAAGTCGCAATACTAGAGAACTAGCGAGGCAAATTAATGCACCTGCCACTGGCATGTTAAGGAACAAGTTCTATTAGCACAAGTGAATAAACACACAGGCCTTTAATGTGTACTCAGTGATTCCCAACCTGTACGCCAGGGGGGAGTTCAGCAGTTTCAGAGAAAAAACAGTTTTTTCTTTGTTACACCTATAAAACAGAAAAGCCAACTTATGAATAAAATTCTTAAAATAAATTAAAAAAAAATTAAATGTTATTTTTTAAAATATTTTATAAAAAATATTTATATTAACATATAAAAAATAAAAAAAATAAATGTCAAGGTATGAAAAATGTATAGCTTAGCACATTCAGCTGTTTTAATAAAACTAAATAATATGCATAAGTTTTGGCAATTAGCGTATGTTCCAAAATGTATTTGGGCGTTGAAGCCGCAAATAAAATTGTATAAATGGCTTTGCATTATATATATTTCAAAGAACAAGTGAAATTGATTTTAAATAAAGAGAGCCCACTTTCTGAGCAATCATTTAACAAAAAAAATAAGTGTGTTAGGTTTAAATTGATAAAACAATAGATACACTGTTCAAAATTAAGGAACACTGCTTTGGTGTCAATGAGGTACTTTAGCCTTCCTGATAGGGCTATGGGGTATACAGTAAGACAAAATGGTTGGAAAACACTGATATATAAGACGTATTTGCAATCACATCTGGGGAGAGTGTGGGAAAGATATGGGGAGTGATCCTATGATAGGGTGCCCTACCTTTGGCTTAAAAAAAAACATTAAGGTCACTGCCGTACCCTCACAAGTGGCACTGAAGATTAATGTCAACATTAGGCCCTCCAAAAGCCACCTAACTAAAATACCAGCCACTTCAGAAGCAGCCATTCCTCCCTAATGGCTAATGATCTGAGTCCTTCCTCCCTCATTACAGAAGACGGATGAATGGAGAGGTGCAATATGTGCACAGTCAGCAGGATACATCTACACCAAATGTGGAGCACAGCTCAGAGAGAGAAAGGGGGAGAGGGAGAGAGACTGGCTTTTTTATGAACCCAAACCTTTCATTCAATTATTTCTATTGAATCAAGTGAGTAAAATCGTATATCACAAGTTAAAAGTAAATGATAACCGACCAACTCAAAACCAAGTTGGAACTTAACTTTTTATGTGCAAGTGCCTTTATGACCCCTGTATCTTGTAAAGGAGCACTATAAATCAGCAGTCTTTCATCTCAGTAAATGCATCACCACCAAAATCTTTGGAGAGATCCAAGACATCTTTCCTAGGAAAAGACTGAAAAACTAATAAGATAGGAAATCCATGTTTCATATTTTGAGCCTGAAAGTCAAAGATCTTTTTAATATCTCAAAAAGCAACACTGACATATGAGTTTGATAACTAATTTTAGTATTAAAAACAATTCAACTTGATAAGCTTTAACTGTTCTTGATAAATAATGTTACATTACTTAAATTTTGGATCTGATGAAAGACAGACATAGATAGAATGAATGAAAGTGATAAATAAAATTATAGAACGACAGGCAGATAGACAGTTAATGTTACAACTGATTCAGCTTAATCAATTCAATAAAAACCTGTTCTGCTCTGTATGTAATTGAAGATTAAAACATAATAAATGTCTCCAGATAAGATCAAAAGGTAAATAAAAGGATAGGGGAAAAGGGCCAAAGGAAAAAAGTACACAGCTTGTACAGCTTCTTTGCAATTACCAGAAAAGAAAGGATTACAAGGAAGTAAGATATTAACAATGTTAGAATTTAATGTGAATATTACTTGAAATATCACTCTGAACTCTAAAGACCTCCTACATATCGCGTACCATCTGGTCTTTCACTCGACTCTGAGTCTGCATGAGGAGTTGAGTCATTACAATTTAACATATTGCTATCTTTGACCATTTTTTTTCTGTGACTAATACAAATGAAACTAACTGTAATTTCAGATCTAGTTACGTTTGATTGTTAACACACCAAATGGCATAACAAAACGGGGAGAAAAAAAACAAACAAATAAATAAGTCAAAAAAACCAAACCAAAAAAAAAATCTATTCCCTCGCAAACGATTGAGCCATCTTTTTGCAATCATCCTCCAACATTTATCCCATTCTCATCTTTAACTATGCGAATTAGGTTTTCGTTGTGTTTGTGGCAGTTCGACTGGCTCTGACAGGGCCAGTAATGAAGAGCCATATGGGATGGCGCTTTGAGCTCGATGCTTTCTGACAGTTCTTTCTTTCATAATCCATAAACTCCACGCAGTCTGCTGCCTTTTTCACAGGCGCTGGAGCAACAAGTCCAATTTCACCCTTCTCCCCTGCAAACAGGCTAATGTGATTACACTTGCATCAAAACAATTTGAGCCTTAATTACAGCAGACACATCAAGGCGAGGGCCATGATAGGAATTTCTCAAAGGAAGCAATTGGCATGACGAATTAAGGAGAGAGAGATTTAAAAAAAAAAAAACCTATTTGATAATGCGGTGTTCGTTGCCGTAAATGCCAGTGGTGGGAGTTGACGCTGGGCTCCGGTGTTTACCCTTCAGAGTGAAATAAAATTGATCCATCTCACCGGAAAACGATTGCATCACGGTGCCTAATTATACTCTCTACTACAGGTGGTCTTTATGTCGGTATCGAGTGCTATTGAGGTTTCTCTCTGGGTCATCATGTGCGCCACCGAGATTCGGTAACATCCGTAAATCCCAAGGTTTAAATCAGGATTGATACGAAACAAAAGTAAACGTGTCTGTTCTCAGGTGTGCGAGGTCAAAGGTTAGGCTTTCGGTTCTCGGAGCAGTCGTGTAGGAGTCTGTCTGTCTTAACAGAGCTAGCGAGAAAGCGCTCTTCCTTTATCTGCCTTTGAAAAATGCATTCAGCACATTTCACCTTATCTATCTCCTTCCTCACACGGGCCTCAGGATCTCAATCATTTTGACTAATTAGCCGTTCCAAACTCTCTCCCAAACAAGCGCCAACTCCGCAACAATTAAACCGATGGATCTCATTACAGCACTCCTCTATTGGGTATTTAGAGTCATGGCGCTAAAAGTCATTGTCCTTGAGCTGGGCACCTGAGTGAATGCTGCATCAGGATATTACATGGAGAGAAGAGATACAGGAGTGAAGGTGAAAGAGAGAACACAGAGAAGATGATGAGCAATAAAGGTTGTTGACTGCTCTGAAGAGATATGCTGCTGATGGTTAAATTGTCCCTGACACAAAATGGCACCCTGACACAACCCAAAAATAAACCTACTTATGTTTGTTGTTTATCTGCATTACATAGAGGAAAGTGCAAAAATATACATACATTATATATATTATACACACACACTCACACATACACACATGTTGGATTTCCATGCTTTATGGGGACTTTCCACAAGAACAAGTATTTTGGATATTGCCATCTTTGTGGGGACATTTTGTCCCCATAACGTAGGGTTTACCAGGACCACACATACACACACACACACACACACACACACACACTCATGTGCATAAACAAAACCTAAAAATATATTCACAATAAATTCATATATATTCACAATAAATGTGTATTGTGTGAATATTTTATATATATATATATATATATATATATATATATATATATATATATATATAAAACAAACTAATATATATATATAATTAATTTCCTGTCTTATAACATTATACAACTTTTTGAACAACATTTGAACAAAATTGTTTTTAGTGATTAATAAATGCTGTTACAAATTTTGCCGATTTAAATTAGTCATATATTATATAAACTTTAATTTGCAATAATTTACATAAAAATATAATTTACAGTAAAAATATAAAATGCATATGAAAAAACACAATCAATTTTTACATGTACTATAAAACAAATATTTAAATCTAAAAATACTAATGTGTATGTGTGTGTGTGTGTGTGTGTGAGAGAGAGAGAGAGAGAGAGACAGAGAGAGAATATAACCCTCACCAAACTAGTAACTAGCTGACTGTTGAACAGTTAACCAGTTAGCCAACCATCGTGATCTATCTCAACTTGAAAACGGTTAAATTAGAATAGCAGAAAGAATAATGTTTCTGGATGAGCCCTGGCTCCAGGTTGTATTATTACGGCACTGGACATCACATACACAATATCTCAGTTTATTTGCATATGTGTGTCACTGTGAACACATCAGCATCTGTGAGGATGTGAGTTCAGTCAGGCTCTGCTGACTTCCACACCCCCTGCTTTGTGTGTGTGTGTGTGTTCAGGAGTCTATTTTGTCCAAGCCAGTGTATGTAGGTCACCTAGCAGCACTGGGCCATCAATTTCTCTGTCCTACTTAAAAAGACACACACTGGAGAAACTGGGAATTTTTCACTTTTAGACTACATACAGTACCCACTGCTTTTCAACCTGTATCTGTGCTGGCTGGTTTGGGAAAGACTCTCCACAACAAAAACAAAAAAAAAACAAAAAACAAAAAATAAAAGTGAATTCGGAACATCATAAAAAATGGAAATGAAACAATAATAGTCTGCACACACACACGCATAACATGAGTAGTTTAGGCCACGCATACACAAATCCAATTTAGAGCATTGGCACAACGAAAAGCGCAAGAAAACAAGGTAGCCTCTGATGTTATCGACAGGGAACCCCTTAAAAATGAGTTTTTCCTGGTTCTGGTTAGTTGAAAGTTCTGTTTCAATAGATCACAAAGCTTGTGAGCTTACATCTGGCAGAACTGATATAGTCCAGTTCTTAGGAAAGGGAACATTAAAGAAATGCCGAAAATACGCTCCGAAAGATTTCACCGCTGTCAACAAACCGAGCCGTGAGGACTCCGCTCCAGCAGTGTAAAATTTAAATCTTTTCTCTGGGGTCGTGCCTTCATGCTTTATCCTTCGGCTTCACAAAACAAGAATAACATTTCTTTCCATAATGTGTAAAATGCAGCTGGTGTAAAAGAAAGGATAATTGAAGGTCAAATTAGTTTGCACCTATTAGCCATCAAATCATTTGGGAATGCTAGTGTTACACCACACATCTCACGCCAGTGACTTTGGACTTTAAGTTATTTGAGAAGTAAATAATTTTTTGAAATCATGCACAACATTAACTGCATTATAATTAGCGGAAATGTTCACACTTGGCTGAAAGAGTATGACAGATTAAAAGCAAACGTGTTTTGCAGAGGTGGAGAGTGAGCGAGCGAGAGTTTCCTAACAGCACCTTTAGGAAATAAATAACACTGATAGTATGTAATTAGGCCACTTGCTACGACAGTGGCCAGACTGTTTATGTTTGCACACATATGGTACAATCAGAAAGATGGACTATAAAGCCGTTCCTCATCAACAACACTTCTGCTGCAAGAGCCGACAGCTTCCCTAAGTCATAATGCCACCTCCGCCATCTCACAGGGCTTCAGCCGTTCATGTTTTTTTTTGGGAAGATATTCATATCTCGCTCATATGCGGAGCTGATACAGTTTATCAGGGTGTTGTAAACACACCAACAGCCGGGAGGAATAACAGACGTTTGACACGGTTATGGTCCAGATCTGAATTGTCAACGATGGGAGGAGCATAATTTATTAACCGTAAAGTTGGACTCTCCCAAGAATCTCTTAAAATAGAGAGAAGACGAGGCCTTGTTTAAAGCGCTAGGCAAGACCAATTTCTTCTTTAGCTGCTTCAAAGGTAAGCATTCTAATTGCCTTAAAATTTCACAAGCACGATGGAGCACTTAATTGGTTCACACAGGCAAAACTTTAAAAGAATAGTTCATCAGAGAGAAAAAAAAGATTTACTCAGATTTATGTTGATACTTTTTAAGTGGAACACAAAAAGAGAAATGTAAGATTGTAAGAAATTGTAAGAAATGTATTTTTTTTTTTTTTTTATAAAATGTTCATATGACTAATACTGTATTTCTAATTTTATAAGTCTTCTTTTTATGTCATACAACATAATTGTGAAGAACGAAACATTAATCATGTTAATTAATTGTTAAATGTAAATTAAATGTGACTACAAATTCTGCTGCTTTAAATGTCAAACTTTTTAATTGGCCATGATTTACAGTAAGTGTTAATATAAAATAGTTTAATATAAAATATACTTGTAAAGTTACACTACCATTCAAAAGTTTGTGGTTGGGAAGTATTATTATTCTTATTAAGTATTATTATATCTTATTATTATTATATTTCCTTTTTTTTTTTTTTTTTTGAAAGTAGTCTTTTATGCTCACCATGGCTGTATTTGATAAAAAGTAAAAACAGTAGTATTATAAAATATTATTACAATTTAAAATAAATGTTTTGTATTATCATTTAAAATGTCATTTATTCCTATGATGCAAAACTGAATTTTCAGCAGCCATTACTCCAGTCTTTAGTGTGTCATGATCTTTCAGAAATCATTCTAATATGCTGATTTTATGCTCAAGCTATTTTTTTTATATCATCAATGTTGAAAACAGCTGTTCTATTTAATATTTTTTGTGTAAACCATGATACATTTTTCAGGGATTGATTAGAGTTATTTGAAACAGTTATCTTTTGTAACATTATAAATGTCTGTCACTTTTGATCAATTTTATGAATCCTTGCTGAATAAACAAATTTCTTACTGACCCCAAACTTTTAAATGGTAGCGTATGGTAAACTTTCACTTTTTTCTTTATTAATTGTATGTAAACATATGGGTTTCAAATGACACCAGGGTGAGCTATTTTAGGTAAACATTTCCTTTAAAAGCAAAGGATTCCACAACAACCCAGGAAGTGATGTGGAGCTGGAGGAGGTCGGGTGGGGTAGGCTGCATTTGCACTTTGCACATGTGGACCGTTTTGCCAACAGCCTCCTGAGCACATTTGAAATTTCATTAAGTGCAACATAATTGCTTGTATAATCAAATGTGAAAATGTATATTATAGAGCCATTCCAGCACATGGGCTCTATTTTAATCACCACGCCTGGGACGGCGCCAAGGTGAATTAGCAGAAATTAAAAGCTCTGCTGTGTGGTGTGTCTCCTGCTTCTTGCAGGCCGTCTTTGTGTCTTATTCAGACGCTTGGCACATCTGCTATCCGTTTGAGGATTTCTTCCTTAAGATACCACCAAATTCACGTCCATCAAAAATTTAACGGTGCTAGTTATGTAGGAGCAGCCGCCAAGGGAGAATTCCAGCCAAAGACGAGCATTAAATACACACATACAGCAGAAAAGCTGCTCAAGACTGTTCTGACAGAGAGTGGAATGGCGATAAACATGGGACAGATACAGCTCCTGACAGAGACATTAGAGTATTGGATGCTTCATATGAAGCCTTAGTTGGTATCCGTGTCAGTGCTCAACAGTAAGGACTGTCTGCAAGTCCAGGACCAGTGATGTGCTGTCAATAATCTTACATCTGATGATGTAATGATGATAATAATAATAATAATAATAATAATGATTATTATTATTATTATTATTACTTTTATTGTAGTGGGGCAAGTAAAATGTTTTAAAAAATGTGTAAAAAAAACAAATCCCTACTGAGTGTAAGCATGTGATGGGACTGTGTATGACCACCAATCCATTCCTGCATACTCATGCATTGTCAGCATTCCTGCTCTCCAGTGTTACTGTAGTTGAGAATAACCCTTTGGCTCGTTTGGAATTCTGATACACTTTGAGGTCAGCACAGAGAAGTGCACAGGATCTAAAACGAATGGAGTTAATCTTCCACCCCAGGGCATTCCAGAAAACCTCAGAGGCTGGGAGAGTGTATTTGTCCTGGAGACACTATCTCAGGGAAGAAAGGCCAGGGGATAAGCTCAAGTCAATCAAATTTCTGCAATGTCATGCCTCATTACTTGTTGATATTGATTCGTTGGCGTCAACATAAGCAGCATTATCATTAGTCAGCCTCAAAAAGGGAATAAATGAACCAAACTGAGTTAAAACCACATTAAATGTGCATTGGAATTGATTTTCTGGCATTGAGCAATGAGCAAAAATGGAAAAAGTAAAAATAACAGATAAAAATACACTATATTTAATAAATAATGGTTGTTTTACTGTATGTCCATCCCTGAACGATCAGTATTCTGGGCTGGTCTGAACTACGGGAAGCTAAATGCTTTGTGTTTTTTTTCCTCCTGACCATTTTTTCGGCCTGAGGCATTTTATCCTTCTTTAATTGCCCTTTGAGATAGGCCTAATCAATCCAATGGCCTGGATCCCAGCTGTGTGCTACTATTTGCTGGGCTTTGAAGATGCGCTCTGAAGGGGGCCTCACATTCATCATCTAATTCATCTAAAGGTTATTCAGATAGACCGGACAGTGGATGGCCTCCAAGAACTGCCTTTTTTGTTGTTGTTGTTGTTGTTGTTGTTGTTGTTGCCTGAGACAGTTTTCGTGGTGCCAGCGCTCAGGGCTTATTAAAGAGCCAATGAGATGGGCCTAAGATACCTGTGGAGTTAGCCGTAGCATTATTGCTAGGGTCTCCGAGAAAATCCAGATGTTATCGCAGGACAGAGGTACTTTCCAGAGGTCAGAACCCAAATACTGTGCAGGAAAAACTCTGGCATTTCTCTTTCCCTCTTTCAAACACGCACACAAACTCACCATGCAGATAAATAACCTAGAAACACAAAATATTGAGCTGCTCGTTCAATCTTTGTTACAATCTCCATCAGGTACCTGTCATGCATTCTGAAGTGCACTGAATGAAAGTGGCCCACAATCTCTCAGAGTGTGGCAGAGCTAAATGCTTAGGGATGGGTATCGTTTACATTTTATCGATACTGATACCGATAATGCTTATCGATACCGGTACTTCTCTATACTGTTATCGATACTATTTGGTGCAAAAAGATATGATGTGAAAAGTTGTTGAAAATTTCAAGTTATTTTATTACTGCTGAACTTTAGCAACTGTATTAAAGTTCTTCAGTCAAGAGCAGTGAGTATTTTTCTCTTTGTGTTTTATTTTATTAACATTAAATGAATAGTTCACCCAAAAATGAAAATTGTGTCATCATTTACTCACTCTCAAGTTGTTTTAAACCTGAATGAGTTTCTTTCTTCTGTTGAACATCAAAGTTATTTTGAAGAATGTGGGAAACCAAACAGTTGCTGGTCCCCAGTGACTTCCATATTTTTTCTCCTACTATCAAAGTAGAGCCCGGCGCGGGACTGTTTTCTTAAACCCGCACCCACCCGCTCCCGGTGAATTTGTGACCAGGACCGCCCGCTCCCGCAACCTGCGTGTTCCACTCCCGCCTGCGCCCGCAATGTTTGTGTCCACTCCCGCCCGCTCCCGCGGACTTTCTCTCAGAGCTTGTGAAAAATGTACACAAATACTAAATATTCGCTCAAGTTAACATCCAGAATAACAGGCTTTAAACATGATTGCATTTAAATAAGTAATGCTAAAACAAAGCACCACACGTGACAAAAATTTTGGGCTTTTTTTAAATTTTATTTTATTAGCGTTAAAATAATAACCGTCTAAACAAAGCCACAACTAGCGGCACCTCAGTTTTTAAACATAGCCTACTACATGATACACACGCACCAAACGATTACCTAAACAAACAGTTTAAGTAAATAAGCCAAAGCACAATATGAAATAAATTTAACTTATTAAAAAAAGAAAATAGGTATGTTGCCTCAGGGTAGAGGGGCCAGATTTATGTCTGTTGTAAACTAACACTTTTTGCACATTAACTTACTAAGTTTAACTCTTTCCCATTTTTTTCAGTGACAATTGATGTCTGACTTGCCTTGCTTTGCTTTTGTCAAGTAAACAGACGCTTTAATTTTCTTCTCAACTTTGTGTGTTTCTATTACACCGTGTCTACGCGAGCGGCGCGGCAATATAGAACTCATTATAATCAGTCATGCTGTCACTGATGCGGCACGGAGCGACAGGACAAATCCCCGACAGTAAAATGCTGCCGCATTCTATTTATGACGTATTGACACAAATTTCAAATGATTTCTAACGGTCACTTCATCGCGTCCAGTGTAGACAGACTTTAGCTGTTGTGGCGCTGCGCGTCCAGTGTTACACGCCAAATCCTACTGTTCCCCGCGGGTCTCCCGCGAGATTTTCTGACCGCCCACTCACGCCCGCAGCAAAGGTAAAACCACCCGTTCCCGCGAGATTTGCGGCGGGTCCCGTGGGAGCCCAAACCCAATGCAGCCCTCTATATCAAAGTCAGTGGGGACCAGCAACTGTTTGGTTGCCCACATTGTTCAAAATATCTTCTTTTGTGTTCAGCACAAGAAAGAAATTAATACAGGTTTAAAACAACTTGAGAGTGAGTAAATGATACAATTTTCATTTTTGGTTGAGCTATCCCTTTAATGACAATCAGCAGCATGATTAGTACTGTTGCTTTAAGAACTGCACGCATCTGTTTTTCTCTCATAAAATATATTGCATCTTATAATGGTGTCGCATAGTTTTGTAATGTGAGCCCACACTTTCAAACGTTTCACTCTTGACGCAAACACACCGCACATGTGCATGGATATCACACGCACGTCGAGCAAACGTCAGCCACATTCAGTGAAGGAAAACGACAAGCAGCAGCTTCTAATTCGCCATCAACATTGAAGTATACGGAGATAAAACAACTCAAGTATCGATAACAGTATCGTTTGTCCTGAAGCTTATCGGTAGTCCGGTATTGACCCAATTACGTACCGGTCCAAAAAAATACCGGTCCTCGGTACCCATCCCTATAAATGCTTCACTGTAAAGAGGGAAAGATGCTTTCATATCACACAAAGTGAATGCCTACGGTCAATATCCATAATAAACTGCCAATGACCTAAAGATATAACAACAGAGTCTAGCCTTATGACCACAGAAACCACAGTTATATCAAGGATGTCTCATTAGTTACATCAATATATCTAAACCAAACTGTGGCATTTATGAAAAATACCAGCCTAAACACATTTAAGAATACATTTCCAGAGCAGCTGTGCCACTTTTGCACAATATTTCAGTGCAAAAGCCTGCATATAATCACTGTCAATGTCAAGCTCAGTGCTATTAATACTGCAGATCGCAGTGGTGTAGCCTACACAAGCCAGCACTCAAAACTGACTTGCAGGATGGGAATTGCACTGTGCAAATAGCATTCAGCACTAATTTTTTTGCTGTGTTTGTGCCTTTACCTCATTTACATAATTATTATAGTGTCTCGGGTGCTAAAACAATGTAATCAGTACATACAAACACAAGCCACAATCAGTGGACGCAATTCATTCTTACTGAATTTTTCACACTTAATCTATACAACTGCCAAATTAAATAAATTAATAAAGAATATAATTAAAAAGAATAAGAAAAGCTTATTCACGCTCTCCCCTAATGGATTTTTTAAAGTAAAACAATGCATTGTTTATATTAGAATTAATTATATATTAGAATATACTAGAAATAATAATTATACACAATTTATTTAATAAAGAAAAGCTGTTGACAACTACCGCCAACTAAAACAAGGTAATACAAAACATCAAAACTGCTCTATAACTTTGCTTAGTTCACTTAGAAAAAAAGTGTTGGTGAGTCAACCACATATAGTTATTAAGACACAATACAGAATCGTGACCAATAGGGAGAGAAACGGAGCAAAAGAGAGATACAAAGCCCAGAATCATATAGCGCAAAAGAGAACAACAGGCTCAAAGCCTCAGAGAGGTGGGGGCATGCTTCAGATTTTGATGGCATGCAAGTGGACACGCATTAGCAGCATCTCTGGGTATTTGTAAGGGCATAAGAGCCTCTCCACACAGCCCCTGGGAAGCTCTCATAGAGAGCAGCTCTGCCCTCTCCACTTCCACTCCGCGTTCCCTTCACAGTGTATCCTGAAGGGGGTCTGGAGAGAGCAGGGAGCAAATTACTCCTTCATTAAGAGATAGCCCTCCCTGTTATCATGTCCTTGTAATCCTTCGCCATGAAGCTGCTTTTAACAAGGTTTAATGTAGCTGAAAGCTGATTCTAAATAATCTATCGCAGATACCGTGGCGCTGGCTGAAATAGAGGATCCAGTGGACGTAATCCTGAGGGTCGTGCTCTAATGCAGTGTGGCTGAAGGAGAAATTGGCCGTCTGGCGGTACACAGCCGGGGCGGGCGTGCTAATGATGCATCAGCGTCCATCATAACATATCTACGCTTTCATACTTTTGCCCTTCCTCTCCATCTCTCTCTCTCTCGATCTCTGTCTCCATTTCCAAGGCTACACTCTGCAAAAAGGCATGAGGTCACTGGAGGAATTAATGAGCATATGCTTGGTCAAAATGCACTTGTTATAAGTCAATGAATGAGTGAATGAATTAATAAACAAGTACACAGAGAAATGTTACCCTCATTTGTTCTGCATTAGATGAATGAATGTGTTTTAAATATCTGTTTTAAGTAAATGAACATATAAATACACTGATAAACAAATTAATTTGAATTTGTTGCACATTAGGTGAATGAATGAATGAATGAATGAATACTTCACTAATTTGTTACGTCTATGAATGAAGTTGTGCACATTTCCCTCATTTGCTATTTGAATATATTAATTAACGACTGAACACATGCACAAATAAATGTTGCATGCTTTGTAATAAGTGAATGAATAAACAAACTGCATGATCTACATTCCTCACAGCTTCAATCCGACATCTAAGACTGATCTAATTCACAAAGATGAAGTACTGCTCATCCTCTCTGCGCTATCAGACGCTGGACAATAAGGCAGATCTCATTGGCGTGTGGCCTGCCAATCCTCTCTTTGTTTTTCTGGCCCCACAGCCCAGACTGATAGAGAAATAAGGCGTTGCTGAAAGATATTCCTCCATCTGTCTCTCTCTCTCTCTCGCATGTGTGAGGGGATCGCTCATGAGAAAATGTCACTGGCTGTCATTTTTATAATTTGATTTATACCTTGTCAGAAATCTACTTACGCCTCACAAGCTGGCGGAGTCAAGAAGCCGTCCAAGAGCCGCTGGAGGTTAAACAGATCATTGTACATATTCTCTCTACAATTTCCTTTAATACCCCTTTAGAAGTACAAGCAGGAAGGAAATGGAATTTTAATATTTGTCATCCTTGCACCAAACACACTCCAGGGTTTCTTGTAGTCAATGATTCTTAAAAGTACATACAGTGGAGTCCAAGCATCCACACTGACCACATTGAAAATTGTAACTAAAAAAAACCCTATTAATAAATTACATGTTAAAATTTATTTAAAAAGTGGTTATTTTAAGTTGTAATAATATTTCACAATATTACAAACAAAAGCATACATATTTCCATTATCCATGTTCATGGTCCAGTACCTATGGATTTACCATTCCCTGTGGTTGAGCGGGTGTTTGGTATAAAGGTGTGAAAAAAAGTTGTAAAATGATGTTGAGACACTCTCAGCATTTATTTCCATGGATTTTTACGTGTTCCCCCTCATTTTGGGTTGGCAATCTTTTTATAACTTTTTTTAATGAAGAAGCAGCAGCTCACCAGGATCTCTTCCAGCGAGCATCACTCTCTCTCAGAGCTCTTTGATTACTAAAGCACTCTAGAGCTTCTCTTTTCAGCTGCTGTCTCACATGATCATATCTATGTTCACATTCCCATTAAAGTGTGTGGGCCTCCTTTAATTCAGCTTATCATTTATTAAATGACATCTCAAACGCTGATAGCACATGAGCGTCAATAATCCTTACAGATAGTAGCTGAAAGTGATCCTGTGTAGTCAACGTTTAACGCCCAGTTTTAACATGACTGTGGGAATAATCACCTTTATTAGGGGTAGAGAAAAATGATTCACAAATGAATCATGATTCATTAAATGATTCAGCACTGATTTGAGTACTGACATAATTTAAATTAGAAGGAGGGACATAGATAGATATATATATATATATATATATATATATATATATATATAAATAACCACAAAACGAGTCATAAGTAGCACAGGTATATTTTGTAGCAATAGCTAAAAATACATTTTATGGGTCAAAACTATCAATTATTCTTTTATGCCAAAAATCATTAGGATATTATGTAAAGATCATGTTCCATGAAGATATTTTGTAAATTTCCTACTGTAAATATATCAAAACTTAATTTTTGATTAGTAATATGCATTGCTAAGATCTTCATTTGGACAACTTTAAAGGCAATTTTTTCAATATTTAGATTTTTTTTTGCACCCTCAGATTCTAGATTTACAAATAGTTGCATCTCGGCCAAATATTGTCCTATCCTTTCAATGGAAGGCTTATTTATTTAGTTTTTAGATGATGTATAAATCTCAATTAAAAACAATTGACCCTTGTGACTGGTTTTGTGGTCCAGGATAATATTATATATATATATATATATATATATATATATATATATATATATATATATATATATATATATATATATATATATATATATATTAGGGCTGTCGGTCGATTAAAATATTTAATCGCGATTAATCACATGATTGTCATGAGTTAACGTGATTAAATCGCAACTTATTCGCACATTTTTATTTGTTCTAAATGTACCTTTTGTTTCTGTTGTCAGACAACGGAATGAATATGAAATAGTGATTGAAACATGACTCATTAAGACTACATAAGCTCTCGCTTCCAAGATGTTAATCTGCACAAAAATCCTGATAATCAAGCCGTAGTCTAATGAAATCAAATTCACTTAAGATAAAGACAATAGCTGTGCTGTGATTTCGGCTATACTTGCATGTAAAATTAAAGAAGCAACATAATATCTGTGTTTAACTGATAGCGCTGCTCCTCTCCGCCGCTCACTGAAAAATGCAGATGCACAGAGAGAGAGGGAGAGAGAGAGAGAGAGAGAGGTGTGCGTGCGCTGGGAAAGTAAGACCTTGTGCGGCAGTACCGGCAAGTCTCAGAAACTAAATAAGGTTTGGGCAAACCCTAAAGATTTGTCACTAGGCTCTAAACGGGTTTGCAAAGTCGCTAAGTTGGCAACACTGTGCATCTCCATTTCTCAAACTACGAGCTAGGCCACGGGTCAAACAGAAAATGTGCGCTGCGTTAATCGCGCATTAATAAAATTAGTGCCGTTAAAATGAATTTGCGTTAACGCGTTATTAATGCGTTAACTTTGACAGTTTTTATATATATATATATATATATATAAAAACTAAGATGTATTTTTTAAAAAATAATTATATTATGAATACTACTTTTTAAATAATAGCAACAGGTGTAATAAACCTATAAGCATGAGCCCCATGACCGTGTTTTGCTGAAAAACTAAAAATTCAAATGCCTTGGAAATTGTTTGGTACTTGCATCATGACATGAATCAAAAATGAATCAAACCATAAGGTACCTAAAGAGTCCCATCCCTAATTCTGACAGAGAAGTGACTACCCATGATTCTTCTGAGTTAAAATCTTAAAGCTTACCCACATGACAAGAAACCTGGAGGCAACTGTTACAGCTACTAGAATACCAGGCTGGAAACAATTATTTTTTTTCTTCCTAATACATCTCAGAAAAGACTGCCTCCTCCTCTCCTTAGTCCTGAAGTACTCTGATCCACTACAAAGTCAAAGCACATTGCCTGGGCTTTCAAGAACAAAGCCGAAACAGGTAGCTGGTCCTGAGAGACGGTGGAGGAGCTCAGTGTGGTGAAGTGGGAAACCATGAGTGACCAGTTTAGCCTCTTGTATTAGAGTTCAGGCTTTGCCTGTTATTTACAGAAAAAAAGTGAGAAAAATAAAATACACATAAAAATAGTTCAATCAAACACAAAATTTTCTATTTTACACAATAATCATTAAGAAGATGATTATTAAGAAGATGCTAATGTCAGACGCTATTGAAGTCAATCGCAAATTGCTGCCTGTTTTCCAAATCGGTCACTTAAAAGGGTCTATTTCAGTTAGAAACCTCACTAGTTTTGGGAAAGAAGCAATATAAGCCAGTCGAATACAGCATCTAAAGTCATGAGTCATGATGTCAAATGTAAACAATATTGGCAATTATGGTTGCAAAACAATAACGTTTCTCTTCCTTTCGATAAGAGCACGCGCTATCATGATTCTTCCTCTCTGTAACCCTCCACCACCCGCAGCTCTCTCTCTCCTTCTCCCTCTGATTGTTTCAGGATTGTTTTAGAGCTAAAGGAGCTCTTATCTGCATGCCTGTTAACGAGGCCCTTCATTAGCAGTGGTTGCTGCCTTTCAGCATGCCTTTGTCACCATGGCAACCACAAAGCATTGTCACTCAGCGCCGGGACATCTTCATCAGTGTAAGAGTGATGAGGAGTGTCGCATCTCTTAAAGCCATCGTATTCGAAAACATCTCGGAGCAGGAACACAGCGTCGTATTCTGGGATGTTCTTTTACTCTGCCGTTTTCAGTGAAAGCACACGAAGAACAAATAAACAGCATTTTGTCCCCCTTAATAAGCGTGTTTATTACACACGACACCATTCGTTTTGATTTGCACATATCTCCGAGATTTTCAATACATGTCAGACATGTGGCATCGTGGCTGGCCTCGCCTAGCTAATAACGGTCAGTGTGCTTTGAATATGTGCCATTCATTCAAGTGTCATTACGGCCTTAAACCAGCGTCAAAAAAGCTGAATGTGTTTATCTTATTCATTCTCAGGCTGAATTCTCACCTCAGAAGCTCACCTCCCATTAATCTTCCTCAAAGCGGCAGCAGCAGGCTGCTTCTCCGGCCATGCGATGAGGGAGGAGGTGTGGATGCGAGGGGTATCTCTGAGCATAATACTATATTCTTCTCTTTATTGAAAGTGACACTTCACGAATAAAGGCCTGGTGAACACCATAAAGACTATATCATATACAGATATGGTGATTATTTACCAGCTAGTCGAGACAGAGTGAAAACAAACAAAGTAATCTTATGCTTAGCCTGTCACCGGTGCAAAATGTTCCTGCCGCTGAGGAAATTAGCTGCTGAGGCTTTCTGTGCGACTTTAAGGAAAAACTGAGATGTGCTCGCTGCATGTGTTAGTTAGAGCTGCAGTTTTGGATCAGATGTATGAGAACACCCACATAAACACAAGCACAGAAATTTGTCACATAGGTGAAGATACAGCTCAGAAAAAGGAAATATTTTATCCAAAAATGAATTTTCTCACCCTCATTTTGTGTCAAATATTTATACACAAATCACTGCATATATTATAAACAGTATATTAACATATAAAAGTGCTTTTATTTTAATATTTTGTAATATTTATATTTTTAATAATAATATTAATAATAATTGTATAGTATATTTTTGTTTTACACACACAGACAATATACTGATTAATAAATGAATCAGGCTGATTCATGAACAAATCAATTCAATTTGTCAGTGGCTCAATTCAGATTACTAATGAATCTATCCAAATTTGACTCATCAATAAATGAGTCTAATTTGTGAACAAATCAGTTAAACAGAATGATTCATTCACTCAACAGGTTCACAAGTTCAACGCACTTAATCAGTTAGAAGGTTGCAGTGGTTCTTGAGTTAACAGTTCGCTGAAAGAGAAGATTTTAGGAAATAATGACTGAAATTTCAGTCTGTTTATCACAAAAAAAGCTTTTGTAAAACTTACAATATAGTGCATTTCGCAGAAGAAATAACAGCATACTGGCTTGGAACGACATGAGGGTGAGTAAATATTGACAGAATTTTCATTTTTGCCTGATCTCTCGCTTTCAGCAAATGAAAGGATGTTGCTCAAACAAATAAACGAAACGGGTCGCGAGCGGGGCCATCCCCGACACTGGCTTTGTCATTGATAATAAACACGCAGGAAAAGGAATCACACTGCTTGGAACAATACAGCCCTTCCATCTCCGCACCATGCCGAGGTTGCGGGCCCCCATTACGGCTGTGCAAAATAATGCGATCACCACAAGTAAATACTCTTAACAGGCCGTGTCAGAGCATGCAAATAAAAGGTGTGTGTGTCTATATGTGCGTGTTTGTATGTGTGTGGTGATCAGCGCACATTACTGTGGGGCCTTTGTGCTTCAGACCGCTCCCGATAAGCTTTTCCATTGGCATTGTTCTGCAGAGATAAAGCCTACTGAAATGAAATCTAAAGGCTGAAAGAGCCCATTTTCCTCTCTCTCCTTCTCTTATTCATTCTCTCGCTCTCTATCTCCCTCTCTGTGAGCTTATCTGTCAGAAAGGCTGAAGAAAATGGACAAGCTGTGAGAAAAGTCCAGGTCGACCACCTCCCTCTCCTGCTCAGCCTTTTTCAAGCTGACCACCGCCAGACGCTGCTGTATCTCTGGCGCACACGACTCAAAGCCCTCGCTTCTCCGTAATCCCACCAAACTACCCGCCGAACAGTGCGACGCGGCCGGCGCAGAACCAATTATGCCCCCACAGGCTGAAGGACCAGCATGTAGCAGCCTGCAGCTGTCAAATGCGCAATAAAATAGCATCAGGCATTTCCCAGATACCCTCACCCCCGAGTCTGGCACCTCTCAAACAGAATTTAGCGCAAACTCTCTCAACTGCTCATTTCTAGCTGTGTCAGAGCAGTCTCAGTCTCTCATTCTCTCTCATATTGTGTTGCTTCCCTCTGGCGAGTGCTACCTGGGAGAATTGTTCTCATTAACCTTGTGCACCTGTACTAGGCAGCTTTTAAAAGCAGAAAAATACCTTGCCCGAGTCAGTCGGATTCATTTTGTGAGCCTGTGTTGCTTATTGCTTGATTTGAGTCTGATGAACCTTTTTTTTTCTTCTTCTCTGCTGGCCTCATCTTTAACCTAAAGGCATGTTTGAGCTAATTTCTCCCCTTAGTATTGACATTCTCAGCACACATTTCCAAAGGCTTCTTTCAACAGGTCTTCCCTCTCCCCGTGCTGTTATGAAGATGACTGTTTAAACATGGTGACTTGCTGAGTTGCCTTCAGGCAAATGTGATGCGATTACGCAAAACCCTACACACGAACACACACATACTGTTTCAAGTGATCCCAGGACATACATACATAGACTAGTGACGAGTACATAGGCTGGAAAGAGAAAAATTATTTGCGTGTGTTTTAAAGCCTTGCCGGTTAAACATTTCATTCGCGCACTGGTCTGACGTGCACTTTTTCTGAGCCCGTACACCTGAAGCGCTCACACTAAAAAGCCCGTCTAAGTTATCTTTTGCTCTAATACGGTCAAAACACACAGGTTTATGTATAGACTCAGCTGGTTATGTCTAAAATGAAAGTAAACAGTTCAGACAAACGGATGCGTGCCTGTATATTAGATGCGTGCAGGTCTTAAAGGGACAGAACTAAACATCCTGCCGACAGTCATTAAAGGGATAGTTCACCCTAAAATTTAATTTCTGTCATTATTTACTCACTCACATGTTGTCCCAAACCTGTATTAATTTCTTTCTTGTTCTGAACACAAAAGAAGATATTTTGAAGAATGTGGGTAACCAAACAGTTGCTGGTCCACACTGAATTTGATAGAAGGAAAAAAATACTATGGAAGTCATTGTGGACCAGCAACTGTTTTGTTACCCACATTCTTCAAAATAGCATTTATGTTCAGCAGAAGAAAGAAGCTCATTCAGGTTTAAAACTAATTTTGAGTGAGTAAATGATGGTATAAATATAAAACACTATGACAGAATTGACAGACAGATGACAGAATTTTTATTCATTAATGTTAAAACAAAAAAACTCAAAGAGAAAAAAAATAACTCGCTACTCTTGACAGAAAAAAATAATACAGCTGCTTTAATAGGAATCAGTCTATATAGTGTTTTATTTTTGTATTTGTTCATTCAATTTCTTGAATGCTCCAGCTAAATATGCCTATTGTACCTGAAAATAAAGCACTGTTTGTTTTATTTGTATATTATGTGTATTTGTAATGTGTATCTTTGTTCTTATTTTTAATAAAAAAGATAAAATAATGACAAAGATTTTTTTATCTTCATTCACTTTGGCCTAAATAGCCACCATTCTTTTTTATATTGTATTACCTTGAAAGGCTTTGTCTTTATAACAGGGAAATTATTTTGACTGCACTGCTCAGACAAAATAGTAAAACTAACATGACAAAGAATAGTGATAAAATCGTGAAATCGTGATATTTCTAAACAAAATCGTGATATGATATTTTTGCCATATCACCCACCCCTAATAAATACACACACACACACACACACACAGAGAATATACATACTGAAATTAGTCCATGAATGCTTAGAAATACATGCAAACAAAAGGAGAACCACAAACCAGACTAATTATACAGGGCTTCAGGCAACCCACAGACTAGACGACTTTTAAAATATGTAGTTTTGTAGTATATGCAGTCTATTCACTCTCACACACACAAAACTGTCGACAGCTTAATAAGACAGATCACATCTCCAAGGAACGCTGTGGACAGGAGCATCACTCCCACTTGACGGACACCCCAACAGAAAGAAATAACCGGACAGGCTATTAATTGCCCTTTCTATGCCACCCAGCAGAGCATGGAGCTCTGATATGTCTACAGACAGTGAAATGTCTCTCTCTCGTGACCCCTACAAAGATTCATGGAAAAGGTTCAGCCCCTGGCTATACTTAGACACCTCACAGAGAAAAAAAAAACACATATCAATAGTCCAACAAGTACGGGAGGCTGATGTTTCTGAGCAGACAGACGACATCAAGGGAATTGCTTCCTGTTTTAAGCTAAGGGTCACAATGGATTGCTTAAGGTCACTTCGCAGCAAAAAAAAATAAATAAATACATTTCTGCTCGAGTGTCAAAGTTCACTGACTGGAAGAGAACTGAAGGAGTTTTGTCCATCTCAGGACACAATTAGTGCTTCAAACAAATCAGTGTAGAAATCTGAAATTATTATTTTGCTTGATTATAAGTTATAGTAATTATAGTGTTCATGAGTATGAGTATAATCACTATAAATTATAAGATTTATAGTCACTAAATAGTGGCAAACATGTCTCATCCAATCAGAATTTAGTCTATCCATTGTCAATTTACTTAGCAGATTTTTTTTTTCCTGTGCACTGCAGCCAAGCAATACTCTTAAAAAAAAATTATTATAAAATCTTTATTATTTCCAAATAAGTTTTGGCTGTTGTCTATAACTGGATTCAAAAACATTTCAGCATATTTCCATAGGATCTCGACGATGAAAGGGAGTGAGGTATGGAATAAATAATGCATAAAATGACTAAATAATGTATAGTGTTTACTACACAAAGGGGAGCAACAGCAAACTGTTTGTTCGTTGGATCAATTTGTTCCCTTTCATTTGTGTAATTGTAATTAAAACAGAGTGTCTGAGCGGCGGGTATGTGGCAGCATAGACCGGCAACACAGGGCCCTTCCATCTTCCTTCTCTTATCAATTAGTGGAACAATAATATCGTTCCCTCGTCGCAAGAGCCATTAGCATTTTGATTGAACATCTCAAACACAAAGTGCCGAGGCTGTGGAACGCCAGAGGACTGTCTTGTGCCGCGCTGTTCCCTGGCTTCCTCCGTCGGGACCTGTCACTTTCTTCTAACAAAAGCCACAGAAAAAAGTGGTGGTGGTGGTGGTGGTGGTGGGGGGGGGGGTTATTGGGGGAAATAGAGTTATGAGACACAGAGGGAGAGATGGTGTAGGATGGAGGGAGACAGGTACAACACATCTGAGGAGGGAAAGGGAGGGTTGGGAGGTTAAAGTGGAAATGTGTGTGTGGGTGAGATTTCAGTGGGGTTTTTTAAGCTTCATCTGGTCTTTCGTTTATGAGAGATTGCAGTGGTGCACTAGGACCTCACAACATCCTCTTTAAACAGAGATTTCCTCCAGAACAAACCCTCAGCACACATTTTCAGCCAACACATTCTCCTGAGAAAGCCTCAACTCTACACAGAGCATTCCCAAAAACCATTCGCATTGGTTTGAAATAGATTTGAGATGCACAGTATTAGTGCTTATTTAAAAAGTATTTAACATTTTAAATCATTCCTAATGTACAGTACATTGTAAGTTTTCTACATTCTACTATACTGTAATGTTCACATTCTTCAAATGAAACGGCCATAAAAACAAGTTTGAAGTATGTAAAATTTCAGATCATAGCTTTATCATCAAAACTGTTTATTGTAAAACACCACACATAATACTTTCCATAATTTATAATATTGTCCATCGCAGTGGTCATTGGCCATAACATAAAATAATTATCTGCTATCCACACAAGTTCTCGATTCTACAATCTTACGCTTCTCTTGAAAATCTCTTGTGTATATTTACAATGTCATTTTCACCTGGTTTCACATTGGCTCTTTAGATGGGAATTGATGTGAATAACATCACTGTCAGGCCCGCTGAGCATCTGTTCATCAGTGTGGTTTCACACCATGCTTTTCTTGAGGAGATTACATAAATTACTTAAGACAGAACATTAATGCAGTCTGTACATAAACCTCAGAAAATCTCAAAGCATTCCACCGCTGAAAGGAAAGCGGATGCAGTCTGCAGTCACTTTGTCATGCTTGATTTGAATGCACGCCTAAGCCTAACTATTATACTTTGCTATACCACAAATCACACAGATTGTTGAGGGAGAGGTGTGCTATTACATCTCTAAGAAATATGACTTACAATTTTTGTCTGGTGGACAATAAAACTGGTGAAAAGCTTGATAAATATCTATTGAAAGAGGGACCTGAGCCATATCTAGAGACCAGAATATCACACAAAGAATACCATCATGAAGCAATGACCTAAAAAAGCCCACCCAGATCATCCTAGAAATCACATATAATACCATTTTTTAGAAGTACTTTTATTCAGCAAGGATGCATAAAATTGATCTAAAGTGACAGTAACTTTTACACTGTTACAAAAGACTATTTCAAATTAATGCTGTTCTTTTGAACTTTCTATTCATCAAATAATCCTAAAAAAGTATCAAGATTTAGACAAAATTAAGCAGCACAAAGTTTTCAACACTGAAAATGACAATAAATGTTTCTTGAGCACCAAAAAGGCATATTAAATTGACTTCTGAAGGATCATGCAACACTGAAGACGAAAATTTAGCTTGTAACTGCTTGTCATTTATTCTTGCCATTACAATAATACAATTATATTTAAATATACATTTGAATTGTAGTGTAGAAATGCACTAAAAGCCACTGAGACCTCAAAATTCTTGAGCAACTAAACACCCAGACAACCACCCACAAAACCCCAGGATTGACAGAAACTGCACCCCGAATAAGGTCAAGATGCAAGTTGGGTCCAAACCTACATCGCCCACATGAGCACCAAGGCTCAACAGGCCTGAAGCATGTGCGCTAACCTCTTGTCCACTGCTCCATCCAGTGCCTGTATTTTTATAACAAAAACCAGCACATCAATCCATATCAGGCTCTTCACCAAGTTCACAGGCAGAAATCGAGGGCCTTTGCTGCAGGTTTCTGTGCAATCCGTCCGTGAAGGGAGAATGACTACGTAGGTGCTGAGCTTTGTTCCTTTCTCCATTCTATTGTCAGTGTAAAGTCATCTACTACACACACACAGAGATAGTGAGGACAAAAAGATCGATGTGGAGAAGTGGTGAGTATGAACTGCCACAGTGGAATCCATACTGCACAGTCACACTAAGTGTCAATGGATCATATTGGAAGTAAGCATCCAGGGAAGTATACCGAGTCAATACAGCTTTCTTTCTCACTTGCCTTCCTTCCAAAACACACACACACACACATAACCACAACCTCATTAGCCACACAAGAAAAATCATGATAGCACACAGTCCGAGGGAAGCTTCCTCCGGTGGATACAATAACCAGCCCTTTATTTCCACAGGGAAATTGGGGGCCATGCCAAGTGAGAGATGGAATTAAAAAGAAAGCATAAAAAGCAAATGAAAGAGGATGATATTTGCGTGGCCATGTGAGGACACCTGTGGCACCTTTACCAGGTGGAGTTAGCCGAGGGGGGCTGGGCTTAATAATGCATGAACCAATCAGTTTGTCGTAAAGTCATCATTTGCATGGCGGTTGTGGCGGAAGGTCACGTGACCTTAAAAGCAGCTGGTTATTACCACTGTTTTATTATTTATCAAAACCATTTTCACATCCAAGAGACCAGCCCGCCTCTGCAGCTGCTCCCCGACTCCCCCTGCGCCGCCAGCCGGAGACCCCCCGCCAATCACGCCGTCTGCCAATCAGCTAAAGGCAATCACAAACATGCCAGCCAATCACCAGGGGGATGGGCTGTTTTTGCTCGGCAAATGCCCGGAACGAAAGGTCAGAGGTGTCAATCAGGGGGATATTCTGGGGAGATTGAGAAGTTTGTTGCAGGTTAGTGAAAGTATAAGTACTTAGAGTGAAAGGCTCATGGGGCATAACATGATTTGGCTACTAAAAAAAAAAAAACAACAACAAAAAAAAAAAAACAACTTCTGTTCACATTTCCTACTTTCTGTCATTTTGATAAACACTGTCACTTCACTTGTTTGTGCTAATGAAAACAATTTAGCCTTTAGTCGAGAACACCCACATACTCTTAATTTCTCTGATGACTTCTCCACATGGAGGCATGTATAGCTACAATTTTCAGTGGCACTATTCGTCGACATGGGGCGCATTGCAGATCCTTGTCCTGAACATCTCTGAGCTTAGGGTTGCGTTGCTCAGTTAATGATAATTAATGATAATTGCACATTATACATTTATCAGTCCCTGCATGTGAATGGCGCTCTGAGGCTTTACAAGGACTAGTGGAAGGAAAAAGCAGCACATAACCTATTTCCACATTTAATGTTTGCCCTCCTCTACTCTGTATGGAGATATTTAAGCTGTATTGACAGCATTTGTGGCATAATGTTGATTTTGGAAATGATAATTTTGACATTTTTAATAAATAAAACAAAGGCACTTACAATAGACATACATGGTGCAACGCAATAAACATTCATTTTTATCAATTAATTAATTAATTTTATTTATTTAATTTAATTTAATTTATTTATTTTTTGAGGGTGAATTGCCACAAATGCAACAACCTTCAATGTTGCATGCGGAGAGATTTTACTTTGGAACTTAGGAAGCCAAAACATTCTAGAAGGTAAAGAAAAGCTTTATTTCTCCACAACCATGACTAAAAAGGTGTTTTGTTTATAGGCTACAATCCTATCAAACTAAGGGAGGCACTTCACAGCAATTGTGATATTTCCGGGCCATAAATGATTCATTAAATGATTCCTTTCATGTATGCTGTTATGAAAATTGCTATTTTTCACTTCTGAGCTAATTAATTGCATAAACAGTGAATTCTGCACAACGTACGGCAAGTTTTATCACACATGGGTACGTTATCGATCCTAAATGAGAAAGAACCACTTCGGCAGGTTAACAATGCAGCAACTATTATTCCACTAATGCCACCTGGTGATTTACGAGGGCTTTCAATGCAAAACAAAGGGAAGAACAAAGCAAGAAACCATTTTTAAGATAAGAAACACAACATACATGAAATAAAACATAACATAACATAACTGTCTTGCTTCCCCCTCTCACAGACGGGCCCTACATAATATTGCTGACATTATTCGAGTGAGGCATATAAAACAATAGCGCACACTCACTAAAACACTTTCCAGTGTTGGAGATGGTGTGTTTCCTGTTTCTCCTTTCCGAGCACGCTTGCCAATCCCCTGCAGTGCTTAACCTCTGGAAAAGAATGTGTTCAGGACTCTATGAATGCTGATATGGTGCGCTGTGTGTTCACCGTACGCCGGACTCGCACTAGGGTGGCTGTTTCTGAGAGCTGTGTTTGAAGAGGTCATAAATTGAGGAGCCAGCAGCATTAAAAGGTCAGCGGTTGCGTAATTCCATACACAATGACATATAACTCAGAGGCAGCCGCTGTCGTGTCCCATGTGGAATCTAATCCCCGAGACTCACGACACGCTGTTTGCCACTGGCATATTTTTATATAAAAAGACTACATTGTTACAATTTAAAAAACTACATTTCATATTCGAGTAGTCAGTAAGAACAATTACTGTAATGACTTTGTTAGTCTTAAAATGAATAGTTCAAACAAAAACTGAAAATTCTGTCATCATATATGCATACCAAATAGAATTTTTTTCAATATTTTAATTCATTTTGCATAAATTGACAATTACTAACCAGCCACTTGGTTGCTGAATGAGTACCCATCCATCTCGGCTAATGTCTAATTGGTATCTGGTTTTAAAGCATATTTTTTAGGTCTCAGTACATCTAGGATAACTTAAGGTGATAAGAGGGATGATGGGAAAATGGAAATTACATTTTTTTTGTGTTTCTCATTTTATAGATGGCTGCAAATTTCTCTAGAGAAAGCTAGCAGATAGCTGTTTCTCAATAAGTTATGTTCTTCCTTATATAAGAGCCTGAAAAAAAAATCCTGACTGATTCTCAGCTCTCAAATTGATACGATGTTAGGCACAGCATAATAATACCCGCGTACAACTTGAAGAATCACCTTCCGAAGGGACTTTTTGGGATGATGGCTGGCTCATAATGGGCTGCTGAAGGTTAGAGTAACTCTCGTTTAGAAAGTCACTCATTCTTTCTTTTTAATCTCTTTATGCCTATAACAAGGCTCCGTGAATTCGGTCCCGTAAATGCCGGCACATCGGTCCACTCTGTCAGCGGTGTGCCTGCTTATGCAGTCATTCTCTCAGCTTCCAGGGAGTCCGTCAATGGGCTGCTAAAGGTCAACGCATGAACTTCAGCCGCTTCAAAGGGCCTTTCTTCATCCCCTTTGAACCCCCAGCACACCTGCAGCACACCCTGTGCCAGTCACAATACCACGGAGGCTTTATGAACCTTCCAACATTTCCAGAGGAGCAAGCCTATTGGAAGACAAATGACCTGAATTTGTTCATCAGTCTCTGAGTTGTGACTGACAATGGTTTGAATGGACCCAGTTCAGGCCGGTCAGGGAGTTTCTATTGAATGAATAAAACCTTCTCACTGCATTGCTAACATACAATGTTGGATTTTTCTTAAAATATGGTCACTTTTGGCCATGTGGACTTAAACACTTTTCACACTCTTACTAGTTTACTTAGCTTGTCTACTAAAATGTTTAGAAATGGACAATGAATTTTGTCATGAATATTTCCACCACATTTCATATTACGTATTTTATTGCAAACATTTTGTGGTGGAAGCAACATTTTAATAATTTGTGCGCAAAAAAAGCCTTCGTCATCTTGCTATGACTAACTTCATAGCCAGCAATTTATGCAAATATACTTTTTGTATAATTACTAAAACTACTTAACTGGAAATGATATAAAAATAAAAATGTTCAGTCAATAAACTTAACTTTTTGTGTTTCCTTTTCACATTTCATATTTCATTTACAGTCACGGTTATCTACAAGTACACACCTGCTGATTAAACATTAAGGATAAAATTGTTTGTTGTTGTGTAAAATTGTGCTATCCTGTCAGAATTTTTCTAAAATTGATAATAAATATTGAATTGTTTTATTTAATTTGTTTTTTTTTAATTATAAATATAATTAAAAACAATAGTAATAAAACATAAATACAAGTAAAAAATGTTTTATATAAAAATGACAATTCTTGATCTAAATTTATTTATTTATTTAAAGTTTGTCTGGTAGTAAAAATAAAATGAATTAATAAATAAAAATTAACTCCAGGACATGAAAGTACCTGCAGTTGAAGAAACACCCCATTATATCTTCCTAATGCATCTCTGAAGCTTCAGGCCTCCGTCATTTCACTCGAAAACTGAACATATAATTTTCTCCTCACTGTGATTAGAGCAGCTCCAATTAAATGTGGTGCTGAGAAAATCTGTATGATTAACTATGATATTTCGATGACATTCTGCGCTAAACACTAATATCGTGCAAAGATCTCTACAAGGAGAAAGGATATTAATCGCTAATGGAAGAGAATAGTACGGCCCATTTTGAAATCACGCCAGGAAAGGTGAAGGTATATCTAATTAGGTTTACTCAGGGATCTCTGATGGGAAGCCGTGCCGTACGTGAAGCCAGTGGAAATTGCTGCCATTACGTCGCAAAAGGCCAAAGCAAACTCAGCTAACCTTTGTGGGCTTTAAAGGACCTTCTGCGGATCAACAGTACTTACATTGTTTACACACTCGGCGCTACATTATTGCCACACTTCCGAAGCATAGTCAGCAGAAAGCAGACGCGGCACAGAAGCGATCGGGAGAGATTAAGTACAGCTAATTCACAGGATGTCCCTGATCATTTTAGAGAACGTCCTTCTATAGTGCCGTCCACAAACACAGCCCTGTAGGAGTATTGATTGGAGCAGAAAACACCATTCAGAGCGAAGACGGGGATAAATCAGTGATATGAAACTGTATAATATTTATCAGTCCCCTGTAAGCTCCTAAAAGAGAGAATGAAGAGATTTAGACGGCAGCATAACATAAAGGTGTAAATAAAACGGCAAATAAACTGTTTATCTGATAAAAAAAGAACATATTTTAAAAGTGTGTGCATGGATTCAGCATAACTGATGTCAGATTGTGCATGTAAACACTTTAAACGATACTAGACGCTTTTAAGTCTGTCAAGATTATATGGAACATTTGACAACCAGCTTCTTGTCAGACGCTAAAACGTTTCACCGTGATGTGGTGAATCAAGACTGTTCTGAGGAAACCAGAGACTGAAGGGTGTGTGTGTGTTAGACTGGCTGAATAAATACATTAAAAACCCACCAACTTCCTAGTCTTCTACATCTACCAATCACTATCCAGCTGATCTGAGCCTGCCAGCCCTCTTCAGGCTCAATCAGGGATGAAGCTAATCATCACTCAGCCATTGAAGTAAACAGAGAAGTAACTGCACTTAAGACTTTGCATCTGAATATTGCAGTTAAGCATCCTCAAGTGCTGTTTGCAAATGGACCATGATTGATGAGTTCTTCAGGGTTTGGATCTTTCTGTCATGCTGATAAATAACAAAAAAAAGTGGACAAATAAATGAGGGCTGTTGTCATGATTGTGCAAACGCTGCTCAGTCTTTTTAGCTGTAGAGTATAATAATGTTTTTTAGACTAACTGTAGCTATTCATAGAGAATTGTTCTGGATACAACACAAATATCATAAAGGTTCATTGTAAGTGGACAATTGTCTATATATGTATATGTATATGTATATATATATATGTATATATATATATATATATATATATATATATATATATATATATATATATATGTATATATATGTGTGTGTGTGTGTGTGTGTGTGTGTGTGTGTATGTATGTATATATATATATATATATATATATATATATATATATATACACATACTGTAACTTGATTCTCTCTCTCTCCTTATATATAGGCCTAGAGAAAAATCACATTATAAAATGCTGTCTGACAGCTTGAACGGCAGACTGCAAACACACTGCGAATGTGTGTTTTGTAGTATTTATTAAAAGTGAGGGATGTTAGCAGATCATTAAGCTATCAAAATCTGCTTCAAAGCTGTGGATGAAAAGTGGCAAGAGTTCATCTGACGAAACGCACAGTGTTTTGAGTGTGTTCGGGAATGACTTGTTGGGTGTGTTTGGGAATGAGACGTAAAATCAACCAAGCTGCATTTCCGCTTGGAACACAGATCAAAGGGAAAAGGCAAAAAATGCTGCACTTCACTCTGGGAGCGATTTGACTAACCTTGATCGTGACGTTTTTATCATTTCATACTGATCTTGTGAAAACACACTCTGTCTCCTTATGTGTGGAACATACCACTCTTTCAGTCGATTTCATCATATCATTTATTATTATCTGAGGATGAAATATTAACAAAAGCAGAAATCCACTTGTGGGATGTGAAATATGTCAAATTGTGTCTTTTTTTGCTACTTACATATGCAAAAACACGGATACGCCAACATAACATATCTCTAAATGCACACAAGCAAATGAGACAGAAAACTGGCACAATCGCATGTGCAAACTCTCTCTTATGCACATGAACAAACAGAGACAACACAGTGCTTCGGTCAGCTATGTAGAAAGACAAACATTTGATTTTGGAGGGACACATCTGTTTGCACAGCCTATTAAATGACAATGAGGGGCATCGTTAGCTGGCAACAACAGTAATGAACCTCTCTCGAAATGCCACGCCAGCAATATTCCATGCAAGAAAAAGCTACTGAAGAGCTTCCACTTTTATTTATTGCATCCTTTAAAACTCTTTTATTCTGTCAAATCTGGGGATGTCACTTGACGTATGAATTCATAAGTCGAGCAACTGTCCTTGTGCTTATAGTATTGAGTATGGATTTGCACAAGTACTTGAGTAATTATATAAATGTGTGAAAACAAAACAAAAATGCATGCATTTCATAACTACATGGTTGGTTATGAAGCGATTTTAGGCAGTACCATATATGGTCTGATTAATATATATACAAACTTCAACAAAAGACTCTAAATGACTAATATGGACTGTTTATATGATGTTACTTTTGATAAAGATTGATAAAATTCAACAAAATTAATTGACTCCGAAACTAATTGAATAAAGAAACAAATAAAGCAAGCTCCTTTTGTGTAAAAGATGAGAAAAACAAAAAAAATTGCAATAAAACAGCAAGTAGTACATGAACATGAAGTTTAGTTAATGATGACAATTTTCATTTTTAGGTGAAGTGTCCCTTTAAGTGTCTAAATACCTTGGTGGCCCTTATACATGTACATTGACCATCACCCTCTATCCCACTCTCTCTGAATATCACCAAGTGGTCAAAATGGCCAAAATACAGCAGCCTAGTATTTAGGGGTTTTCTGGATGACACAAAGTGTCTCTACAGTCAGACTGATGAATGTTCAGCACTGAGATTATCAGAGCAGAATTGTGCTAAGGTGTGTAAAATCAGGCTCTGGCAGCCTAGCGCAGCACAGACTTTGTTTCTCATTTTGTGAAGCACAGATGTAGCATATTCACTTGAGACTTGTTCAGCGAGAGAAGAAAAAAGCAGCAGAAAGGGGGAGAGAGAGAGAGATAGACAGGCAGAAAAGAGAACAGATAAAAGATGAGGAGACTGAAATATGCCCTGATGGAGTGTGAGTGTGTATATGGGCCAAAAGCCTTTCCAGACAGCAAAAAAAAAAAAAAAAAAAAAAAGAAAAAGGACAGGCTTTATTGGCCATTTCTACCTCCAAACAGCTCGATCTCCACCGCAATCATTCTCACTCTCTCTATCTGAATGCAAGACCTTGGCTGTTGTCCTCCCATTCTGGCACAGCTAACACCCTTTTCACAGGAGAAGGAGAGCAGAGAGGGGGATAAATAGAGAGCGTCTTTTAGCTGCCGTGTGTTCGTCACCTCTGAGCTGAAGGACAGTGTTGAATAGTCTTGCAGGGGGGTGTGAAGACAGACAGACTGCGGCGGATTAGAGACTGTCTGTCTTTACTTCCGTCCTCTGACATCCACTAGCATCTCTGTCTCTCTCTCTCATGTGTGTGTGTGCTATTGCAGTCATACAGTCGAGAAGATGACAGTAATACATCAGAGTGTGAGATTGTCTTGTGCTGCAGTGGAGGGAACAGGAAGTAATACGATTGTCTTTTTATTTTGGGTTTAACACATTGTCCTTTCATCCAACGTCATCTCTCTATGTTGCAGTTCTTCTTTAGGCATGTTGAAAGGGTGCTGTTTGTCATTTATTGATGGTAAATATAACAATTAATTAATTAATAATAATAATAAAATCTTATTTTAAAAAACTAAGAAAAATAACTTCTAAAATAAGACAAATTATTGAAACTTGTCACTTAAATCATTGTTAAATTGTTTAAAAAAATTATATATATATATAATTTTATATATATCGTATTGCATAAAAATGCTAAATTAAAACAGGTAATTTATATATAAATAAATAAATCTTAAACTTGTCCATCAAGTTGTTATAAAATGTTATGGTTATCAAATTAAAACACACACACACACACACACACAACTTAACAAAATGATTGTACACATTTTTTAATTAAAGGTCACTCAAAATTGTATTAAATTCTTAACTACAAAAATGCAGTATCTGAAATAAAAAAGATTACATCCTCGAAAAATACATATCCCACAATGAAACATGTCATTTAAATTGTTAAACCGAAAAATACAAAAATTATTATTATTTTTTTTTTAATGGTCCCAGATTACAGTCCATTAGTCACTATGATCTTTATATGCTGGTTTCAGCCAATGTGGCTGGAGAACCGAGCATTACTGCATTTCTACCTGCCCTTTTCCTCTTTCAGCCAGAGGTTTCTTTCAGGAGGAAAGAAAACACAATCATTTAAACATTAATCTTCAAAAATTATTTTAAATGTCTCTCTCTGCCTTCCCATTACCATCCAGTTGACCACTTCACTTCGGTGGAAGCTGCAGCCACGTAAAGTAATTGCTGTGAGGCTATTAAAACCGGTGACCCCCACGGCACCTCGTTTAGCTGAAGATACCATTTGAGAGAAAAAAAAAACAAAGAGAATACGGATAAACAAAAAGACAATCGCACATATCCAACCGGCAAGTAAACAAAAGCGACATAAATCTGCAAGCAGCTATTGTTGCTGCGCTATTGTAGGGCATCTCTTTGAAAAGCATGCATGGTCTTTATGGAAATGGCTGGTTGTGGACGGCATTGTTTGGCACTTGGTGTTTACCAGAGGTGCGTTTAATGGCAGCTAGTCTCATTTCCAACCTTGCTGCTCTTAGCTACATCCACAAGGGTTTGAGAATAATAGCATTTTTTTTCCCACTAGGGGCCGAAGCTAGTGCCAAACAGACACTCTCCACCTTCACTCCGACCTGTCAGTTCTCTCGAACACAGTTTGGGCTCTCCAGAGAGCCCTGGCTCCTCCGAAACCCTTCGTTCCCATAGATACGGACACTATGCCCTATGGGAGTATTTACAAGAGCGAGTACAGGCGGGGGCATCGGGGACGGGCGAAATAGAGAAACAGAAGAAAGTGTGGATCAAAGTTCAGCAAGTGTATTTGTTGAATGCTCTGATCTCCATTTACAAAAGAAAACGCATGTCTTTTCGGATCGGAGGCCAACTTGACATTTAGAAAGCTTCGGTTTTGTTGACACGGAAGATTTGAAATCACCTGCGAACTGTTTTTGACTCGAGGTCGTCAAGTAGATTAAAAAAAGCTTAGCTGCTAATCGTGCAAAAAGGAAGAAAGATCACTGTGACTTATCAGGCTGTTCTGACGACGTCACAGACGAGAGCATCACAACGCCTAGGAGGACAGGAAGTCCTTTGGGGGGGAGTTGGGGGTGTGAGTGAGAGAGAAAGAGAAAAAAATAAAATAACGAAAAGCAATGCATATCCGCACACCTTTCAAACGCAGACACGCACGTGCGCTCACCTTTAAAATATGACCGATATGGATTAAAAGGCAAATCTCAGGTTGAAAGATTAATATCGTCCACTTCATTTCCACAACCTGCCCATCTGTGAGCGCTGAAAGCCACTTATGCAGCATAAAAGACACAGCGCTGCTCCTCGGCCTCTTCATTCAGCCCACACAAAGGCCACTCAAGGCTAAGAATCTCTCTCATGGCTTTCAGGCCGCTACAGAGGAGGATGCTATACCTGCGAACACTGTAGCATAAAGCTGCTAGCTATTCCTCGGCTCATCTCTCTGTGCGTGTGCTGTCTCTTCCTCTTCTCGTCCACTCTGCTCTCTCTCAGGCTGTCAGTTAAAGCTGCGCTCACCTTTATAAAGGCCTCGCTGCTAAAGCCACACAGAGACATGGGGATCACAGCTGGATGAAGTCAACGGCCCACTCTGACCAAAGACAACCTCTCCTCATCTCATTTCTCCTTTCTTTACATCCTTTTTCATTTTTATTCTCTACTTCCCTAAGTTACTCTCCTCACTTCTCATTCCCTCTCCCCATTTCTCTTTTTTCTCCTTCAATCTCCACATTTCTCCTCTCTTCCCTTTATTTCTCCTCCTCTCCTTATTTCTCTTTTTCCACCTCATTTCCCCTCCCAGTTTTTCTCCTCTCCTCCCCTTTTCTCTCCTTTATGCTATCCACCTCTTCTGACTTTATTTTATCCTCCTCTCCTCATTTCTCATTTCCTCTTTCCATATTTCCTCTCTCCTCCACTTATTTATCCTTTATTCTCCCCATATCTTTACCATCCTCCCCTTATTTCTCCTTCATGCTACTTATTTCTTTTCTCTTTACCTCATCCTTTCTCTTCCCCCATCTTTCTTGTTTTCATCTCATTATCTCTCCTCTCTTCATCTCTTCTCCTCCCTTATTTCTCTTCATCCTTCCACCGTTTCTCCTCCCCTCTTCTAATTTCTCATTTCTATTCCATTTCTCCCCTTTTTACCTTATTTCTCATTCAGTCTCCATATTTTACTTCTCACTTACCGTTATTTCTCCTTCGTGCTCCTTATATCTCCACTCTCTTCCCCTTATTTCTCCCTCATATTTTTTCCCTTTCTCCTCTCCTAATTTTTATCTCATTTCTCTTTTTTTTCTCATTTCTCATACCTTCTTCTACTCTTCCCATTCATTTCTCATTGTAATCTCATTTTTCTTGTCTTCATCCCATTTCTCCTTATTTCTCTTCTAACCCCTCCAATTTCTCCTTCCTTCTCCTCATTTCTCTTCCCATCCACCATTATCCTTTCATCACCCAAATTTCCATTTCTTTATCTCATTTCTCCTTACCTCTCCTTATTTCTCTTCCTATCTAGCATCATTTTTTCCTTTTCATCGAATATTCTCTTCTCTCTTCCCCTTAGCATTCCATTTCTTCCCACTTCTCATGTCACTTCTTCTCAGTTTCTTCTCTTAAACTCTCATTCTCCTCCTTTACTCTATCAAAGATATTACGTGATGACTCAAATCACAACTATAGGCAAAAAAAAAAAAAAAAAAAAAAAAAAATTATATATATATATATATATATATATATATATATATATATATATATATATATATATATATATATATATATATATATATATATATATATCACCCCACAGCCCTGTAACATTCCACTAAGCTCATTCTTTCTCAGAAAAAAAAAAAAAAGTCTCAGAAATAAAGTCATAGAAACATCACTCAGGTGAGCAATAACCTCAAATTCGGTATATCATAAGTCTGAAGGTATCGTACATTTCTCACAAGCCTGCAGGCGTGAGTGAACATGACCGAGAAACATTCCACCCCGCGCATCCAATGGTAAATGTCGGACTAATCAAATAGAGTCGATGGATTGGCTACAGTGGAAATCGCTGCTCTTTTATTGGACCATATTAGCCTTGACCTTCAGGGCTCAAATTAAACGTCCTTGAAGATATAATGCTATAATGTAACACACAGCACAAGGGCTCCTGTACTGCTACAGAAAACTCACGCTTCAGAGCGTAACTTTGAACTGCACGACTAACAGCACAGTATAACTGAAGGACATTCATAATAACATTACACACATGCAAAGACACAAACAGATACACACACACAAAACAAATGGACCCTTACCTCTATGTCTATTTGTAGTTTTATCAAACATAAGCATAGCATCTTCTACCTGTAAGAGAACAGAGAGAAAAATTAGTAAAAGAATGTCAAAACTGCCAGTGATTTGGTTGAAATTTACACTAGAATAAAAAAAAAAAATGTAACAATACCAGACCGAATGTATTTACTTTATTACGTATTAATATTATTTTAATATTGCTTGCTTGAATAATTACTTACAAGATCTACATATTTTAATTAGCTGCATTTTTTTTTTACATATTTATTCTAATATTAATAACTGAAAGAGCAGTTTCAACCAGCCTAAGCTGGTTTGCTTGGTTTCCCAGCTTGGTTGCCTGGTTTGAGCCTGGCTGTCAAAACAGCTATCAAGAATTCTGAAATTTCTGGTATTTGAGGTATTCAACAACAGCCTTTTTTGATATTGTAACATCTTGTGCACTTCTGCTTAAATGGATAACTACTGGAGCCTAAAAGCATTTACACATGCGTACAGATCTGAAAGCTGCTCATGGCCATGTTCTGTGAGGAATGATATCCCTCCATGGGCCCAAGGGTACCATCCTGTCTGACCCTGACAGAGGCCTGTTCATCCTTGAGGAAAACCCTGTCTGCAAGGACACACTTCAGAGTGTATCCAGCCATAGTCTTCTCACTCACAAACACACTGACACGGGTTTTATACATCCCACTGTACGTCTGAACATAAGCCTTTCTGCTTCTTTCACATTACATGCACGCACTCTAATAAATGCACAAAAAGTGCATGCCATGCCTGGCGTACACATGCTGACGTACACGCACACTCCACTGCTCCTTCATGAGGTCCCTGAGATTAGCCCTAAAGTACAGGCGGTTGGAAAAACACCTTCCCGGCACAAAAGGAGCCATCAGTCACTCAGCCCCATAGAGAACAATAGAGCTGCGAGCTTTAGAGATCCTCATCACCCTCAATCACTTCCAATAAAGATCACACTGACTGGCGCTCTCATAGAGGCTGAGGGAAATCTGATTTCCTCCGCTATCACTCAATGCATATTTATGTTCCTCTAAAACAGTGCTTTACTGTATGTTCAGGGAAACACGTTTTATAAATTACCACCGGAAACACCAGAGTTTTTTTTTTTAAGTATGTTTCTTCTGTATGATTCAGCTTCTTCCACAATAAATAAATACACCATGAATGAATGAATGAATGAATGAATGAATGTGTATACATATACATTGGAATACAAGACAAGAATCATCCCTCACATCTTGCAGTATGTAGTTAAAACCTCATAGCATCTAATGAAAATGTTGATGCCAATGTAAATGGATTTTTCTGAGAAACTACTAGCATTACCAGGGAGATTCTATAAAATGTGTAATATTATAATGCAGCAATATAAACCATCATGCCTGCCTTTCACAATAACAGTGATGTATGTTGGCTCTATAATTATGTTGTCCATGCTGGTGGACGCTAGTTTATAGGCCTGTAGCCGGAGCATATACTTCTGTCCAGAAAGAGGAGAGACTCTTGACTACAGCTGCACTAAAGCATGATGGGAGGAGACAGCCCTCGACTCAGGCTCATATGTAACTGTCTCTCCTCATAACCAGCATGAAGTCTCTCTCTTTCTCACCCTCACTCCATATTTCTCCTACAGTGAGAACCTACGTCACCTGTCTTTGACATATAAAGTCTGAGGCATTAGTAAAAAAGCTTCTAATTTGCATTTTTCTAATTTCTGTATATAATATAGTGAAAACTGAAAATTTTAATTAAAAATTATTATAAAAATATAATGAAAAAATGAAAAGTTGATATAATAATTTATTACTTTATTACTTCTATTCAATTACTATAATACATGACATTTAAATATAGTAAATAAAATGAAATGTGAAACGTTGAAAACTAATTTTTAAAAAGTAAAAAATATAATATAATTTTAATAAATACATTAATATAAATATACTGAAATTGTTAAGTGTAAAATACTAAAATTAAATTGCACATTTATATCATAACATTCATTGAAAATCTGAATTAAAAACAATCAAATCCATTATATCTCTGCTTCAAATTTTACCCTCAATATTTATATTCTCAAAAGCTCTTTAGTTATTCTCGATGACCTAATGCACAACTTCACACTTCAGTCCTGCTTTGCTGCTTTCAAACCACCCTGACCCATTCAGCCTTTCAATAGGGGGACGAGTATTCAAGGATAGATTCAGCCTGCCAGCGGCCATCAGATTGTGGGATAAGAAGCTCTTGAGGGCACACACACATATATAGACACGGCACAAAGGTGAGCGTGGTCCCACACCCGGTCTGTGCCTAATCTTAGGTCCGCTCTCTCCTCCTTCTGTGAAAGAAAAGCCTGAAGGATAATAGCTGTCTCTTCAGTATGTAAGGGGGCCGGGCGGCCCCCACAGATAACAGTCCCGCTTTTATATTCGCTGAGAGAGATGAGGTAAAAAGGGGCGACTAGATTCATGGAAAAGAACAGAAAGCTCTTCTTAGAGTTCTTCCTATCTAGTAACGCAGCAGGGGGGAGGAAGGGGCATTTTATAGAAAGGTGGCAGAAGGTTCCGGAGAGTCTGCGAGGGCAATGGCGCTTGCATATGCGACAGTGCCGCATTCGAAATGGCCCTGACCTTTACTTGTTAGCTCTTGCAACTCTGAGGGGCCGCGGGATGGCGGGACCCCGGGCTCGTTGTACGCCGATCGATGCGAAACAAGTGGCCTTACAGCGCTCTGATGTGGAGGGGAATTAATTAGCCGACCACGGCGTCTGGAAGGACGCGGCAACACACGGTGCAGGATGGCAAATTGCGCAAATTCTCCCCAGGCCCAGAGGGACGGTGCCATTAAAAGCCCCCATGGCACACCCTAGGTGGTCGCGCCACTTTACCATTAAACACCATTACTGATAATTGACTGAACAAGTGGCCTTTTTACTGGCCGTCCTTAGCTTGGTCAGTGGCTAATACGCGCTGTGCACCCAGCACAATGAGTAAATGCCACGGTAATGCCTGTTTTATGACAGGCATGGAAGGGGCAGGTCCTGTCTGAGTGTCGATAAAACTGCGTTTAAATGTAGTTTGTGAAAGCCAACTGTAGCTCGCCTTGAGATTTATGCTTCTTATTAGCAAGGGCCGTACATTCAGCCCTATGAGACTCAGGCCTTTATGGGCTTTTATAGCTGAACTGTTATGAAGAAAAGCACACAGGCGTTGTGACCTCATATTGCCAGAGAACACAACATGCAGTGGAGTTAACCAGGGGCCAAATACTAACCGACCTCAAAACAACAGGAAAAAACATGATGTTTACAACTGAAGTGAGTCATTTCCATGCTACTAGCATCACCATAAAAAAAGCAAAAATAACAATTGCATTCTATTTGCCATTGGTCCATTTGATATGGATGCTTAAAAATCACATTGAGGGAATCAATCTACAAATGGTTCATTTATAGCTTTCTGAAATAATTATATGAATAAATAAATGAAAAATAAAAATGTAATTAAAAATCCAATTAAAAAGCCCAATATAAAACAAAACAAAAGCAAATAAATAAATAAAAGGTTCAAAAAAACTTAAAACGTTAATGCTTAGAGAGCATTTTGGAGAAATGCTCCTATTCACAGTTTTCTGGACATATTTAAATAGAATAAATAAATAAATAATAAATAAAATAAAAAGCCAAAACAAAGAGATAAGGTAAAAACAACAACATAAAAATGCTTTCCAAAAAAAAAAAAAAAAGAAAAAAAAAAGTGCATCTATCAAACTGTCCTGAAGCTAAATGGCTAGCTCACTTCTGTAAACCTGGTGCAGTCTCGATCGGTTTGTTCCTGTATGGCAGCTGTGCTGCTTGACAACATGTTTTCATTTAAGTAAGAAATATAATTGGAAAGTCTGTGGGGCCATTTTTTTTATTAACTGTGGAAGGTATCAGCGGGAGGACAGGGGGGAATACAAGCCGGTGGAAGCACAGTCAGACAGGGGGAGATTGTGTTTACATGTAGGCGAGGGATGGAGAGAAGGCAATCCAACACTTGGTTAAATTCACTCAGCCGCCAGGGAGTGGAATCTACCACCTGCCATATTACCGTTCGCTAAATCTCAGACAGTAAGGAAAGAAAAACAGACTCCACCTCTCTCTTCTCGTGTCAAACTAACGTGTGCGTGCCTGTCACACCATGGCAGAAATCTCCAAAACACATGCTGCAAAAAATTTTAATCAGACGCATTGAATTATTTATCAGGGGACAAAAGCATCAGTGGGTTTTCTGACTCAAAGCATTTACAGAAAGCAGAGAGGATGGCCAATATAAACCGACAATAGCTTCACACAGAGTTTCCAGTGGGGCCTCTAACTGCATTCTTGCAACAATTTTTAAATGGAAATTACATTCAACAAATTAATGTCATATTTCAAAAATATTTTGTATTTTATAATATATAGTTATTTTAAAATAAAAAAAGTCAAATCTATTGTAAAATATTAAGTTATACATGTATGCAATTTTATAGCTATAAATACAATATAAATTAAATATAAATTGAACACATCTACATGTAACTTACATATACTGTACACACACATATACTGTATGTATGCATATGTACTGTATATATACACATCCATTTAGCCACTGACTTTCTGACTTTGTAGAAGCAGCTCATGAGAGACATCCTGCCCTAACAAACAGTGTTCCTGACAACTATTTAACATCTTGAGATTCAGCGACAAACACAAACTACCTACTATATTGACAAAATATGGGCCCAAAAGCGGAAAACCAGACGAAACAGTCCAAGTAAACATGTCTCTGCAGATGCAGGACACACAAGTGGATCAATGGCACAGTTAGTTACATGAGAGAGAAGTCTGAACGCATCCCAGCACCTCATCATACACGTGCATGCATGTTTACGTGAATGTGATCGAGCAAACAACCCCGGTGATCAAAAATAAACAGTGGCAGACGAGGAAATGGATATTCAAAGGCAGGTCTCATTTAGCACCACGGCTGGGTGGAAGGGGAGACGTTTATTTGCATAACGGAATTGGAAGTGACTGTCAGTGTCGGCTGCAGAATCTACTCCCTCATCTACCGCAGACACCCTCCAGCTCATGACTCCTCGTTTTTTTTCCCCTTCTCATTTGTTCTTGCGCTTTTCTTTAGCTGGAAAAATCAATGTGTAAGGAGCAGGGCTCTCTTTTCTGCTCAAGGACGATGGATCGAGTTTCGGCGGCTCTAATTTTGAGGAGTCACTTTCTTTTCGTACGTAATTTCGCACTGATCTGGCTGGTAACTGAGTGGAGTGCGATCGCTTGTGGCCGTGTCTTGAGCGCATGCTTCATTCGTTTTTAGCAGTGGTGATTAAATGCACAGCTCTGGGCTATACTCGTGTTGACGGAAAAACAATGCAATTAATGTACACAGGATCAAAACAACCCAATAAAAAGAAAGGATGGCTTTAAAAATAAGGCTTCTCCTGGTGTTCAATGGCAAAAAAGACACTCTTTCTGGGGTCAGATCATATTTCAAATATTTTCTCTGAAAAACGCTAAAAACGCCAACTATCTGTCCTTGCTTGACACCGCCACTTAGATTCTGCAAACATGTTGCCATCCTGCCACCAGAAGCCATTTAAGAATGAAATCGCATCGAGCGCTGCCTCTAAGGATACATTTTTCTCATTTTTCCAAGGAATGGGCATTTGTGGTTAAGGTTCACCAATCCATAATTGATGAGAGTAGCTGCTCTGATATATCAAAAGCGGTGCGCACAGGTCTAAACCTGATATTTATTTCCTTCTGATGTCAAATGTCTACACCTGAAGCTCTGATAACTCATTTCAGGTCCACCCGTGACAAAACGCTGGTGTGAAAGGGGAACATATATATTTGACAAACAACAGGCCCTTTATGAGGTGGGGGATCACTGCACTGTTTTTGCAGGGTGGATAAGCAGTGATTTCAGTTCCAGCGGTGCCGGCGCTCACCGCTCATGCGGCAAATCTGTTTTCAGCGACTTTCGGCACCGTGGACATCTACATAAAAGGCAAAAGACCAACACAAAGAGACGAAAAACCAACACCTACAGCTCAGGACGCTAAACTCCAGACATCCTCCCCAAAATCCACGGCCCGGACATCACTCCTCACGGCAGATTACTCCATGCCATTATCGACTCATCGTCACTTCGCCGTTGTCACGCTGACGAGGCATGATGTAAATGTATGTAAATCCACTCTCTTAACTGACAGTCTAAAGATGAGGAACAGATGAGATTAGGTGCAGAGGATCGCTTTCCGCAGGAAGCCCCCCCGATAAGCTCATTATGCCCTTAAAAGGTTTAATTATCAGAGCCATTGCGTATGAACATTGCGTACAGAGCTTTGGACTGAAATCCTGTGTAAATCCTGGCATCTAGCAGTGTCTGTCAGCAAGAACCAGAAACAAATCATGATTAATTTACTAGACACTAATTATTGCGTTAAAGCAAAAGCTGACCAATTTGTGTCTAACGAAGTGTTGTGACCTTGAGGAACATTGTGATGCTTTCTGAGTAGAACATTTTTCTTGTCAAATTCACAACACATCTGATATACTGCAAATCAATAAATGACTCACTCATTTACTCAGATACTTGTGTGTAATTTCTGTACGATCAAACAGAACTGAAAAAAATAACTACTGGTTTCAAACAGGCTGCAAGAACTCTCACCATCTGTCTTTGGTTGGGCAAACAAACAGTCCCACCCCACACTCACACCATCGGTTGACCCAATGTTCCTGCAAGTTAATTAGGATGCGCAAACGTGATCATTCTGAAAATGGTTTACTTGTAACTGACTTAAGTTGGGTTTGTAGAATGCATTTTATTGTATAAATGAATTTCAAATATTTGTATTATCTTCACCTACACGTTCTGGTAAGTTATAAGTTATTTTTATAAGTATTAATTTATACAATTTACATGAAAGTTACACATATCTTATAAAACCCTTGTACTTCTATCGCTAACCCCTAGATGGTGATGATTCAAGACAGCCTCACCGCGAGAACCCTTGAATAGGATATTTTAACAGCAGATGATGTTGAGACTCTGTATCAGAGGGCACCAGTTGATTCAGTGGTATTGCGAGTTGTCAACAGGGCGGCTCGGCTCCCAGGCACTGAACATGACTCACTGTCTCTTCTGGTGCAGCACTGCAGGTGACGTAATCTGATCTGGAAACATGACCCCTTTGCCCTTTCTATAGCCCAGAAAACACTGAAGCAGACCTTCTTTTTATTAACAACTTTACGGGCGGCGAGCAAACATCAGCGATAACGGCCTAAGAACTCTCTGGAACAAGTATCAGATTTTAGCTCCCAGATACTTGAGAAAAATGCAACCTTCTCACAATGCTGTAAAGAAAAAGACCTTTCTTTAAGTGATCCGCTGCTTTATTTATGGTTTAAAAGATGCTTCAATGTAAATAAAAATAGCTTGAACAGAACTTTGCTCGTTCCAGTATCATTTATTTCCTGCAGGCATGGAAATGTGCAAGTAATGCGAGATTTGGAGTGTGCAAACACTGTTAATATGTGGTGCACTTGAGAAGGTGACAACAGGGGGCTTGGCACAGATTGCTGGCTCCTGTATGAGTGCTCAGGGAAACAAAGCTTCTACTGCACATCAACTACCTCTTAACACAACTGCAGCGACAGTGCTGAAATGTTGCAATAAACCAAAAAGCTGCAAAAATACAACGGACCACACATTTAGGCTTCCTATTCCTGCCTCACGAGAGCGTCTCTGATATAAGTGAGCCACAGACTACCACTACGGCCTGCATCCAGACAAAATGAGAGTGAGCGTGGAGCCAGAAAGCCCCTGGTCAGAGACGGGGTGGCATTAGGAGAACCTGGCCTGGAGAAGGGGGCAGCAGCTGATGTTACAGACAGTCATTACTCCACTCAGCTCGAGGCATGACACTGGAACGGCACAAGTTGGCCAACTAAGATTTATCCGCACTGTCAGGACAGTGTGGAGTTGACCAGAGGGCCTGCTGATGAATCCCACCCTCCACTTCTGTTTGCAAGCTGTTCAGGACCAACAGGTCACAATGGTATTTTATTTATGGCGCTTTAACATGCCAAGCTGATCCGCCTTCTTCCCTGCTTTAGCATGGCGAATGGCCCTTCCATCAGGAAGTATTGTGCCTGGGAGCAAGCGAGGCTCAAGTTATGTCTCTCTAGTAGCACCAACAATTGGAGATGTGGCTCCTGTTTTCAAGCCAAAATGATGGTTTGAGGAAAAAAAAAGAAGAGAAATATGAGCAGGATATCACATGGGGGCGTTTTTTTAAATCTACAGATGACAGAAAAAAAAGATAATTCAAAATACTGCAGTACATACTTCATGCAACCGTATTTATTCAAAATTCCGAATTGAAGAATTGGTTCATGAACGTGAAATTGAATTGAATTTGCCATACTCCACAGGAAGTTGAACTTGAAAAAGTGCAGTTTGCTAAATTGTAAAAAAAAAAAAAAATAATAATAAAAATATAAATAAATAAATAAAATCAACACAGGTAACGCATTCTAAAAAAAGTGCTCTTCCAGCCTGGTCTATAACATTTAGTAAATATGATGAAATATATATATTTTTTTCAAATGTTTCAAAGTTGATTAATTCATTCAGGTCTCCTTCATTAAATTTAAATTGAAAATGCAATTCTGTTCACTGCAGTAAAGAATTTAATTAAATGTCATTCTCAATTCAACTCCAAAAGAAATATTAATAATCAATATTCAGTGCAGTACAATATTTCACATGCATACTTTTGGAGGAATAGCAAATAAATCCCAACTAAATCCCACAGAATAAAAAAAATTGAAAAACAACACACATATTTTAATACACTGAAATTCTTTTTCTCACAATAGATAAATATTCCATTCAGAAAACATACATTTTTAACCCTCATACAACCCAAGATAATTTATTACAAAATAACTAAATAAATAAATAAATAAATAAAAAGTATATGAGCAATATCTGACAGCTACAGTGCCTTGCAAAAGTATTCATATCCTTTCATTTTTTTCACGTTTTGTTATGTTGCTGCCTTATGTTAAACTGCTTTAAATTACATTTTTTCCCACATCAATCTACACTCCATTCACCATAATGGTAAAGCAAAAAACAGGTTATTAACATCTTTGCAAATTTATTAAAAATAACTTAAATGATTCCATTGCATAAGTATTCATACCCTTATCTGGGACAGTTGGAATTTAGCTCAGGAGCATTCATATTGATTGTAGATGCTACTACACTTTGAGTGAAGTTAATCTGTGGCAAATTAAATTGAATGGGTATGATTTGGACACACACACATCTTAATAAAAGGTCTAACAGCTGATAATGCACATCAGAGCAAAAACCAAGCCCTGAGGTCCAAAGAACTGCCTGTAGAGCTCAGAAACAGGTTTGTGTCAAGCCACACATCTGGGGAAGAGTTCAGAAAAAAAATTCTGCTTCATTGAAGGGTCACAGAAAGAATGTAGTCTCTGTTACCCTTATTGGAAGAAGTGTGAAACAACCAGGACTCTTCCTAGAGCTGGCCTCCTGGCCAAACTGAGCAGTTGATGGAGAAGAGTCTTGGTTAGACTGGTGACCAAGAACATGATGGTCACTCTAGTTGAGCTCCATGATCATATATGCAGATGAGATAAATCTACAGAAGGACAAACATCACTGCAACACTCCAACGATCTGGGCTTTAGGCCGGTGTGGCAAGACTCAATCCTCTCTTCAGTGTAGACACATGAAAACACATTTAGAATTAGCAAAAAAAGCACATAAAGGACCCTCAGACTGTGAGAAACAAGATTCTTTGTTTTGATGAACCTCAATTCCAAGCATCATGTTTGAAGCAAACCAGGCACTGCTCATCACCTGCAGAGTACCATCCCAAAAGTAAAGTGTGCTGGTAGCAGCCTCATGCTGTGGGGCTGTTTTTCAGCAGCAGGGACTGAGGGACTCGTCAGAGTAGAAGAAAAGCTCAGTGCACCAAAATATTGAGATAGCCTTAATGAAAACCCAGTCCAGAGCATTCAGAACCTCAGACTGGGCAGAAGGTTCACCTTCCAACAGGACAATGGACCTAAACGCACAGCAAGAGTGGTTTATAGACAACTCGGTGAATGTCCTTGAGTGGCCCAGCCACAGCCTGAGCTTGAACCCAATCAAATATTTCTGGAGAAACCTGAAAATGTGCATCTGCCCCCGTCCAACCTGACAGAGCTTGAGACGTGAAGAGGTGAGGAGAAGAATGACAGATAATTGCCAAATGCTTATGAGCAAAGCTTGTCGCATCAAACAAAAAAAGGCTTGAGGCTGTAAAGGTGCTTCAGCTATATATTTAGTTAAAGGTATGGATACTTATGCAATGTATTTATTTCAGTTTTTTATTTTTTAATAAATTTACGAAGTTGTGACAATTCTGTTTTTGCTTTGTTAATATGGTGTACAAAGTGTAGATTGATGTGGGGAAAAAAGTAATTTACAGGAGTTTAACATAAGGCAGCAACATAAAAAAATGAAGGGTTATGAATACTTTCGCAAGGCACTGTAGTTGGGAAAAGGTTGAAAAGACTATATCACGGTTTTCTTTAAAATACTACTGTTGTTTCTGTTTATTTACCGTTCTGTTCAATCTAACTGCCACAGTATGTTCTCCATCTGGTGTTTTTGGTGTACATAAGTATTATAATAATATTAATCATTTGAAAATTCAGTAATTAAGTCAGTTAATTAGTATGCAGGCCTTCCGTTTAAATCCGCAAATTTAAGAGCAATCCGGACATGTCAGCTTTCATTACGGCAGGTGTGAGTGGCAGGTCACGGAGCGTGCGTGAGGGAAATGACAGCAGGACAAAGGTTGTTTCGTTCCAAAATGAAATGGGAGTGGAATCAAGCCAGGCACCTCAGCGTGGCAAAGCCCCAGCAAACCTCCGCGCCAGCAGCCGAGGAGCAAGCTTAACCCTTCTCCCTCACTCTCTCCCTCTTGCTATCTCTCGCCCACTTCCTCACTTCCTCCCCTCAGCCCCCGCCTCCTCGCGCCTATCCGCTCGGATCGATGGCCACACTGCAGAAGTAGTGGACTGGGAGTGCGAAAATTCAGCTCGTTCTCGGAGAGAAGTGTAATTTTCGCCGTGATGAAAAAAGCAATAACATTTTTGCTCGTCCTTTACAGCTAGCGATAGACGAGGTGTGGGCTCAAACAGCTGAGAACTCACCTTCCTGGTAGTCGGAGGGGCCAAAGTCACATCTGCACCCCCATCCGCCAAAAAAGAAAAAGGAAGACTTCAACCTTTCGATATTCAAGTGAATACGAAATCTGTCAGAGGCGAACCAATGATCTTATGAACATTAACGGGTGCAAAATGACGAGCGAAACTCCTGGATTTCAATAAACAAAATATCAATCTTACGCAAAGGCTGGCGGGTTGGATGCGCTCCTTGTTATATTAGAAGCAGATGTATGTGCCTGATAGAGAGCATTAAGGGTTATATCCCAGCATTCATTTCATTACAGTTCCCGCCAGAGCCTTACCCCCCGTAGCTCTTTATTTAGCTCAGCAGTTAAAGCCTCTTTAACTGCAGATTCAATATGACGACATTCACCACACGTAGGGGAAGAGCAGAACAATGGCGAATCTAAAAACGTGATACTCTGCGATACTGTTACTTCTGCAGATCTCTGATCACGACACCTCCCGCCCCATCCCGTTCCTTTTATTTGAGGATGAAACACAAGAGCACAATTTGAATACAGTTGTACATCTTTCCATTTATTAATGCTTGGATTAACATGACTGGGGGTTTTGTCAAGGGAGTCTTTACTAGAACCCAGGGAGCAGTTCTGTGTGACAGTAATAGTCCTCAGTTAATATACTTGAGTGATGCAGATTTCTTAGTGTTGGAAAGCAGAACAAAGGGGGTTTATTTGAAGCGTGAACACAAAGGTAGAATTGTAAAGTGGAGGGTGTAAATGGGAGGGTAGGAGCCACTCGAGATGAAAGCCATGTTATTTGACACAGCGCTGGCAATGAATTAAAAAACAAAGGCAGTGGTGGGAGAATCCTCCCGACTTTTTGACAGGAGAAAGATGAGCCACTTTTACTTTCCTCCCATCTTGGCTTTCAGTCTCTCACACTGGAAAAACACTATTTGCTCTTGATATCATCTGTCCGTCCACAGGCACCCTTGATTTCTTACTCCCTCCCTCGATATCGATTTCGCCAGACTGTATGCTGCTAAAGTTCTTCTCCGGAAATCTTAAAAGTTGCTATTTTTAAGCCTTTGAAGGAAAATATATTAGTGGGAAGGAGATCATTGTGACTTGATTTTTTGGAGTAATCTAAAAATGTTAGTTAAAAATATTTCATCAACATTAATGTGGACATGGCGAAAATTAGATGCCATTTTAATTAGATTAAAATCAACTGAAAATAATGAATATGATGAAATATTTACTAAATTAAAAAAATAGGAAATTAATTTTATTCAGAAAATAAGCATTACTCAAAAGTGAGAGTTTTACATTGTTTAAAAAAACAACTCTTTAAATAAATGCTCTATTTTGAACTATTTATCAAAGAATTCTGAAAATGTATCACGGTTTCAACAAAAAAAAAAAGCAGCACAAATGTTTTCGACATTGATTTATGTTCCTTGAGCATCAAGTCAGCATATTAGAATGATTTCTGAAGGATCATATGACACTGAAGACTGTAGTAATGGCTGATGAAAATTCAGCTTTGCCATAAGAATGAATTAAATTTTCAAATATATTCAAACAGAAAATTTATTTTAAAGTGTAATAATATTTCACAACATTCCTGTTTTTACTGTATTTTTCATCAAATAAATGCTGCCTTGAAGAGCATAAGAGACAAAGAAAAAAATCTTAACAAGCCCAAACTTCTCAACAGTAGAGTACATTATTGTTAAAAGACAAAATTCGGAAAAAAAAAATAAAAAAAATAGATAAACAAAACAAAAAATAATTATTCCATAAATACGGTTAAATAATGTGCTATGGTGCCAAAAAAATAATAATAAATAAATAAATCCATGTTTAGTGCCAACAGACAGCCGTCATCCTCTTGGAATCCTTCAAGATGTTCTAGAGTTCAGTATTTTCCCACCAAACACTCTGAAAACACTATGTCTTGAAGTAGAACGAAGCATCTCTGAAGTTTCAGTCTGCTGCTTTGTTGGCTCTCATGAACATGCATGTGCAACACAGTGCTGTGGAGGTGGGTAGGAGAGCAGCCAGGCTCGAGGAGGAGTTCAAAAGCCTAAAACGGGCCACTCGTTCTTCTGAAGGCCCCTGTAGCACAGCAGAAAGGCCTCCTGAGAAAAAACAGCTCTGAGAGTGCACAATCAAACGCTGAAACTCAGAGCGCCACTGAATGGAACTGTATAACAAAATGGCATCTGAATAGGTTCAGGCAATGTTCCTCTGAATGTGATATCAAGCCTTCAGGTGAATTATTCAGAGTGGCTATTCAATTAGAATTATTATCAGACCCAAAATGGCCTCTGAGAACGAGACAAGAAAAGGATGGGAAAAGGAAAACCAAGATAATGAGAAGGTCACAGCCATAGAGTGAATACTAGAGTGAATGTTATTGCAGATAATGCCAAGCTCACGTGAACCTGCTAATATTTGGTGCATAGCTCTCCATTCAGTGTAAAATCCTGTCAGTGTGATAGATTGAAAGGAGTCTTACCGCTCTCTGCCATTTTCTTTCTCTCGCTTCTTACATTGTGGGCAGCGGCATGGTGCAAACTGACAAATCTCAGCAGGTTTTACAGTCTCCTGAGCTGCGGTTGCCAAGAAGTCACGTCTTTCCATTCATCCAGGCTAAAGAATTGAGGAGACCAGGCCAAAGAATTGAGTAGACACTGAGAAGACATTCACACTGATGAGTCACTTTGACTAGCATCCATTTGGTGAGGAAAAAAAAAAAAAAAAAAAAAAACCTTTAAGCGATAGTTTACCCCCCAAAAATGACAATTCTGTCATTATTTACTCAGCTAACTTTGAGTTCCTTTCTTTAGTTGAACTGAAAAAGAAATTCTGAAGAATGTGATTTTCAATGCAATGCACTGAAGCTTTCAAGCTTCAAAAAGGATGCAAAACAAAAGTATCAAAGTGGTTCATATGGCTTGAGCGATATATTCCAAGTTCTCTGAAATCTAGTAAGTCATAATACACAAATAATCCTTCCGGATACCTGAGTCAGATTTATGAATAAATCATTCAAACTGGTTTCACGAACTAAGAAGATCTGACTCAAAAGAATGATTCATTCACAAATCAGACACTGCTTCGTCTTTATTGAACGCAACAAGTACAGCTAGGGCAGATTTCAAGATTATTAGTGAATAAGACTTAAAATGCTCACTGGGTGATGGGTGATTTTTCTATTTTTTCAATCTTTCCATTTGCAAAGTATTCAGTCTCCATTAACTGTAATTGCATGGGGGAAAGCAACCAGCACAGTCTTAAGAATTATTGTAGTCATCGCCAGCATGTCACAAATGTGGTACATAGACATTAGCTTGAAAATAACCCAGAATATTCCTTTAACATTTAATGGATCATACAGCGGACCTTCATTCTACCTGCTCTGAGACGACGTACATTACTAAGGGGCCACCAGGTGAAAGAAAACAACATCTTTTATTCAGAGGAGGCCTTTAAGAACCATTTCACTTTAGTTAACTATTTCCAGTAAACTAAAATCTCTGCTGACTTTGAACAGGAAACCGACGTCTTTAGGGGCATTGGGAAAGTGCCAATCATTCTAATTGTTTGAATTTGTATTGACTCAGGATAAGAAAAAAAAAAAAAGAGATGTGGGTCAAAGCAAATACTTGAAGCCTCAAGCCTGAAAGAAAGAGAATCAAAGAGTGAGAGAAACAGAGAAAGAGAGAGTGGGGTGGGAGGACAAATGTGTACCTCAGCTGTTCTGGTGGGTTTTCCATTATATTTCTGAAATGGACTGAGCAGGCAAAAGAGCTTCTTTTCAGACAGCGCGCAGAGGCAGAAATGACTTATAATGAATGAACGCATCAGAATGGGATTCCTCAGCCATACTGCTCTGTTCACACCAAAAAAGGACTCTGAAGGAAGTTGCATAACATGAGGTTAGAAGGAATTGTTGTGCATGACCCAAGGCGACAAAGAGTCCACACCACAGAAAGGGCACAAACCTCTTTCAAAACTTAAACAGTTAAGTCCCCAAACTTATATATTGTATTGAGCACATTTTTAGCATAGAGCTTCCCTCTCTTCCATTGTCCCTCCCTCCATCTTTCTCTCCTACTCTTAATTCTTTCAGGAATTGAGCTGAATCAGTCTTTGCAACTTTGAATTGAATTATGCATTCGTTAGTTCATGCATATGCATGGATTCCCGAAGTTCATGAATATCTATTACGTTGCCATTTACATTTCTTCCATTTTCCTAATACATAAAAATCTTACACTAATGAACAAATGGAAGGACTACAGCTTGTAGACAGAGAGCTAGCGATGTGCTAAATAAAAGAAAGGCGTACAGGCTTTCTAATTAGAGCTCGGAAACCATGCGGCGCGATTTTAGACAGTGATTCATTTACGAACTTCAATGAAAAGCCGTGAGATTACATGAGAACTCATGTTTCTAGATGGATTCTCAAGAGAATCTAAACGCTATCTCTGGGAAAACCAGATGGTGAAAAAGACAGAAAGAAAGAAAGAAAGAAAGAAAGAAAGAATCAGCATCACAATATTGTAGAGTATAAAAATAATATTTAACAATTTAAGATTTGCTAAAGATTACATTTAATACTGTAATTAAATTATTAGTGTTTTTAAAGATTAACTTTATAAATAAAATCTGATAAATATTAAAACAATACTGCCCACTTAAATGGCTTTAATGTAGTTTTGCTTGTTATTAGCTTCTAGTGTAGCTAACTACTTTTTCAAAAGAGCAGCTTGACTGTTGTTGAACTATTTTAAATCATGAGTATTTTGTAACTTGGTGAGCTACAGTTTTAAAGTAGCTTCTCCACCACTGGTACCCTGGCAATCTTTCCACACCATGTAAAACGGCCTGAAAAGTGGAGAGGTTGATCGCCGACAATGTGTGTGAAAAATAAAGGATCCTGTTTTCAGGATTCTGACACCTCATCAGCAGTTATCACAGGCTATTCACTACCGGTTCAGCGCACACGCACACACAGAGGAGAGAGATGGGGGAAGTTGCCCAGAGGCAGTAGTGCTGTGGTAGTGAGCATCCATTTAGCAGGAAGTCCGCGTACAGCTGACAAACAGCATGTGTGTGTGTGCGTTTAATCCCCTCCTACCTCACACTCGGTGGGTGACCGTGTTCTAATAAGAAAGAACACACAGAGATCCTGTATTTATGTATTAATAAAATCCCTCAGTGATACACTAACACACTGATACTAAACTTTCCCTGAGGGTAGCAGAGACTGTGGCTAGTTATCACACTTTTGTTTTTTTTTTACTCCAGTGAATATTTCTCAGGGAAGTTTGTTTTGAATGTCAGTACAGCATTGGCTACAAAAAGCTACTGAAAAAAAGCTACTTTAGGCCTGGGCAAAATAGCCAAAAAAAAAAAAAAAAAATGCTATCACAATATTTTTTTTCATATCACTCCATATGGATAATTATCACGATAAATGTCAAATCTTTATTTCTTTCAAGTTTAAAGGCAGATTTTTGCTCCAAAGTGAAAGTTCTAGAAACCAGACCATTAACTTTCCTTGTCAAAATAAATATCTTAATAGAAAAATAAATTTCTTAGTGTCTGCATGTTCTAATGAGTGATACTCTTTCAAATCAAGAGACAGGTTTGTGTTGCCTAATAATAATAATAATAATAATAATAATAATAATAATAATAATTATTATTATTATTTATATATATATATATATATATATATATATATATATATATATATATATATATATATATATATATATAATTTTTTTTTTTTTGTCTCTTAGAGATGCACATTAGATAGTAGCAGCAGCTTGAGTTAGGGTGCAAATGTAAATTTTTGTTCATTCTCAAAACCAGTAATATCTGTAAAAATTGTAGCAACCTCATTTTTATATGGTTAAATTTAATTATTCTGACCGGGGGGTGTTATTTATATATATATATATATATATATATATATACAGTGGGTACGGAAAGTATTCAGACCCCCTTCACTTTTTTCAATTTTGTTATGTTGCAGTCTGATACTACAATTGTTTAGATTCTTTTTTTTTTCTCATTACTCTACACTCTGTCCTTTATAATGACAAAGTGAAAACAGAATTTTAGAAATGTTTGTAAATTTATTAAAAAGAAAAAACTGAAATATCACATTTACATAAGTATTCAGACCCTTTACTCAGTACTTAGTTGAAGCACCTTTGGCAGCAATTACAGCCTCGAGTCTTTTTGGGTATGACGCAACAAGCTTTGCACAACTGGATTGGGGGAATTTCTGCCATTCTTCTTTGCAAATCCTCTCAAGCTCGGTCAGGTTGGATGGGGACCGTCTGTTGACAGTCTTTTTCAGGTCTCTCCAGAGATGTTCGATAGGGTTCAAGTCAGGGCTCTGGCTGGGTCACTCTAGGACATTCACAGAGTTGTCCCTAAGCCACTCCTGTGTTGCCTTGGCTGTGTGCCTAGGGTTATTGTCATGTAAGAAGGTGAACCTTCGGCCCAGTCTGAGGTTTTGAATGCCCTGGACTGGGTTTTCATTAAGGCTATCTCAATATTTTGGTGCATTGAGCTTTTCTTCTACTCTGATGAGTTCCTCAGTCCCTGCCGCTGAAAAACAGCCCCACAGCATGAGGCTGCTACCAGCACACTTTACTTTTGGGATGGTACTCTGCAGGTGATGAGAAGAGCCGGTTTCCTTCAAACATGATGCTTCGAATTGAGGTTCATCAGACCAGGTAATCTTGATTCTCAGAGTCTGAGGGTCCTTTAGGTGCTTTATTGCAAATTCCAAGTGTGTTTTCATGTGTCTTCACTGAGGAGAGGATTGAGTTTGGCCACACTGCCATAAAGCCCAGATCGGTGGAGTGTTGCAGTGATGTTTGTCCTTCTGTAGGTTTCTCCCATCTGCATATATGATCATGGAGCTCAACTAGAGTGACCACCAGGTTCTTGGTCACCAGTCTAGACAAGCCCCTTCTCCATCAATTGCTCAGTTTGGCTGGGGACCAGCTCTTGGAAGAGTCCTGGTTGTGCCAAACTTCTTCCATTTGAGAATTATGGAAGCCACTGTGCTCTTGGGAACCTTCAGTGCAGCAGAATTTTTTTTGTAGCCTTCCTCAGATCTGTGCCTCAATACAATCCTGTGTCTGAGCTCTGCAGGCAGTTCCTTTGACCTCGTGGCTTGGTTTTCGCTCTGATATGCATTATCAGCTGTGAGGCCTTTTACAGAGTGGTGTGTGCCTTTCCAAATCATGTCCAATCAATTTAATTTACCACAGGCGGACTCCAATCAAGGTGTAGAAACATCTCTGCAATGATCAAGAGACATGGGAGGCACCTGAGCAAAATTTCAAGTGTTGTTGCAAAGGGTCTGAATACTTATGTAAATGTGATATTTCAGTTTTTTCTTTTTAATAAATTTACAGACATTTCTAAAATTCTGTTTTCACTTCATCATTATGAGGTACAGAGTGTAGATTAATGAGAAAAAAAATGAATTTAAACAATTGTAGTATCAGGTTGCAACATAACAAAATTGAAAAAAGTGAAGGGGGTCTGAATACTTTCCGTACCCACTGTATATATATATATATATATATATATATATATATATATATATATATATATATATATATATATATATATATATATATATATATATATATATTTTTTTTTTTTTTTTTTTTTTTTTTTAACGGTCCGTTATATCGAACTCTTTATATTGTTTTATCGTTTAATACAAATTATATCGCGATAATTATCGTTATCAATTTATCGCCCAGCCCTAAAATACTTCCACTTGTATCGCCTACAGGAATTGTCAACGTACAGTTCACAGATTTGACTATATAGGCTAAAATGTCACAATGGAACTCAAAATTAAATTGATAAGGGATTCCCAAACTATTTGTCAGGTGAACCTCTTTGACTTAAAATATTTACTTGAAGTAACCCCCTGAGATTTAAAGTTAATATTTCAATAATTTAACAATACATTTGCATGTTCATGGTGTAGAATTTCAGTTAATGGTCACGACATGCAAGAAAACAAATAAATATTTAATATTTTTAATTAAAATTTTATTTATCATTTTAAAATTTACAAAAACACCCTGCAGTTCGCAAACCCTGGTAGAGACTATTTAGCTTTCCAGCTAAATTTAATAGTAAAACAACTTATTCGACTTTAGACTCAAGCTCTTATTGTTCTCAAGATACAACTAGTCTTTGTGATAACTAACTAACCCCAGTCTCCTCTATAAACCACCCCTGATTGAGTCATCTAAACAAAATCAGTTTTCCCATAACGGGCTTCATGTGTCTTCCAGAACAAACCGTATCGAATACGTCCGCACAATAGTGAGAAAATTGAACAGAGATGATAAAAATGTTGCGACTTTGTTTCCGAAGCTCCCAGAGTCGGTGTGCACTGATAGCGCCACCATTCAGGTATTCAAGCAGGTTTGCATAGGGAACATGCCTGTTATTGTGTGCAAGCATTTTATCCCTTATTTGCTGATAATGACAAATCTCTCTCTCTCCCTCACTCTCTCTCTCTCTGTCAGTCTTGTGCAGTGGTAGCCGGCTCTTTGGGTCTGCGCAGATAAGCGGGTGATTCATCATGAGGCTGAAGGCTGCACACGGCGCCTTATCAGCCCCTCGCAAGGATCCAGTCTCACCGCACATGCTCTCTGTTTGGAAAGTGACCTGCTGCCTCCCGGCCCCAAATTACCATGACAACATTAGAATTATCCAAGCAAAAATGACAAGAGGCGAATTAATATATTTCGCTCACGCTTAGACCACCCGGCATCGCTGTCGCCCCGATCTGGTGCCAAATTCTTCATATACGTTTCCATTATTGTAGGGAAAATAATAGCCGACCAAAGGCGACCTGACAGGGAGGGACTTTAATGAATGCAAACGAGCGGTCGGGCTTCTCCCGGCGAACAAAAAATCTTAAGAGAAATGTGTGTGCGTCTCTCTTTACTGAATATTGCAGGTTGTGCTTTAGTAATATCATATTTAATTCAATCAAGCAATAAATGTGTGTGTGTTTTTTCGCCACCGATATAAGTGGGACGGCACTGTGAGAGTGTAATTGAGTCAAAAATAAATAAAGAGACAGTAATGACAAGATGGCGAGCTGTTCAGCAGGTCCGTGATTGAGTCAACGGAGCGAGGCAATAATAGCGCTTTCCTCTCTCTTTTCTCTCGCTATTGTCAGGATGAGAATATCATTGCAGAAAATTGCCTCGTAGGGAAAAATATATGAAACTGTTAACAAATGGACTGGCAGCCCATCCTCTTCCTGACATTTGAAGAAAAAAAAAAAAATCAAAAAGTCGAGGGGGAAGCAGACAGGAAGGGAAAGCAAAACACAAACTCACTAACGATCTCGTAGTTATGACGTTGTTTACGGTGAAAGCGAAACAATGAGCTGGCTGCATCTCGTGCTGTCTCCCTCCCTTTCCGCTTGTCTCTCTCTCTCTCTCTCTGTAACACAAACGCAGACTTGATGTGTTAGCAGAGGGTGTGTGTAGGAGGATGAGAGTGGTCCACTGAGGGGTGCTCCAAACACACACACATGCATTTTCTTTCAAGTCCTCCATCTTTTGAGCACAAATCTACTCCCATGCACTAAAACAACTTTGGTAAAGGACAAGCATAACTGTACAGTTTTTGACAAGAAACAACAGCTGTTGGGGTAATCGGGATGAAGCATTATTTCTACGAGTATAAGAGAGTGTGCCACAGCACATGGGTGAACGCATTTTCATGTTTACTGTTATATTTTTGTTAAATGTCCTCATGCTTTTCATATCACTAATTCATTCAAAAAGTATCCATTTATTAATTTTTATCAAATTTTATGTATTTATTAAATCACAATACTAATAAATAAATAAATAAATAAATAGAGAAGCAAACAAGGTGAAGAATGTGTGAAATCTAAGTACCTTGCAAAATCAACGTAAAGCTGCATAAATAAGGATTTAACCAAAGCAATTGTTATTAAACTATTTCAATATAAACAGGTAAAATGAATAACATTTTTAATAAAAATGTATCAAAATTTCATTAAAAATGCTGCTTTAAACTAATTTTAGGTTAAGTATTTAAATTGTACACATTGTCAACATTTTTGTCCATTTCTCACTCATTTCGGAAGGAATAGCTGATTTCAAACTGGATGAAGCGGAGTGAACAAGGCCCTCAAGCATTGGCAGTATGGGTACCCAAGAGTCACATGACTGGACTGTAGCCTTGTTATCTGGCAAGCTTTTCTTTTGTTTTCCGTCATCAGTTTTTCTGAGCTTTATTGCAGTAAATATGCTACACGTTCCCAAATGAACCATCTGTGACAGGAACAATTCCTCAAAAAGGCCCTCTTCAGCCTTATAGACACTACACCAACTTGACAATGAGGCCTTGCAAAACCTTCCCGCTTGTTAAAAGGCTGAAATCAAGCTCTTTTTTATCGATTCAAATCCAGCCAAATTCATTATGGGGCTGTAATATTTCTGAGTGATTTGAAACCAATGAGCGGCCAGGGAGGCTTTTAAAGTGATTAGTTTGTCTCATTCAACAGTCAAAACAATATCCCGAGCAGATAAACAAAGTATACCAAGCTATTATTGAGCATGTCAGTATGGCTCTCAGTCCGAAATGAACTCTGACGTATAGTACAAGGAGCTCGGCTTTGATGTCGAGTCTCTCTCATCGGGCCATTGTTGCATAAAATTTTATTTTAATTGGACGCTTCCAATTGAAGCTCCTGCAAGTTTTTGAATCATCAATTTTCCATTCAACATATGCCTATTATGGAGCCTGCATGAAACGGCCCCGTGCCAATAGACAGCCTTGAATTTTCAAAAGTTTTCCCTGCAAGGTATTTGCAACATTAATTAACAAGCCTATTAACCAGACGAGCACAAACTACTAAAACGGTTGTGGTCCATTTGCACTGATTGCTGTGCACATACAAAAGGATAGTCTTAATGCGACTGAACTAACAGTCATATTAAGTCGCTGTAATAATGGCAAAGCAAGGCCAGAGGCTGGAGGGAAATTGTACACAGTTACGCTTCATATTTATACTTTATATAGAACATCATAAATAAAAATATTCAATATTATATAATTAATAAATACAAATATTTTAAATACAATAACAACAATACTATTGCTATATTTAATACAGAAATAATATTTAAAAATATTTTAAGCATTGCGTTAGCAGCGCAAAAGGTCGTGGGTTCAATTCCCAGGGAACACACATACTGATAAAAAAAAAAAAAAGTATAGCCTGAATGCACTGTAAGTCGCTTTGGATAAAAGCGTCTGCTAAATGCATAAATGTAAATGTAATGTAAATGTTATATAGGCTAAATTTCAGTGCACTGAAAATGTAGGATCTATGATGATGAATAACTCCACTGATCTGGGTATTTTAAGGCATTTTGCAACCTCCTGTTCTTGTTCACCTGCAAGCCAAGACACGGTACAGAGGCCTGTCAGGCTGACTGCACCCAAATCAGACAGATCTGACTTGTGAGAGAGCAAGAGAGAAAGCTTTTAATCTTGATTCAGAAACAGCTGAGGGCCAAAGCGAACAGCATTAAGTGTTGTTTTCCATTTCCAGTGTGTGTGCACAAGGAGGTCACTAGTCCCAGGTCAGTATTCAAACAGATGTGCACTGTGGGAGCCATGTCATTAAAACTGATCAGCTGCAGCTTCCCACCCAGAACATCTAGCTTTGCTGTTCTCCATTAAAAAACATGGAGATTTAAAGGTGCAGTTCACCAAAAAATAAAAATAACATGATTATTTCTCACCCTCATGTCACTCTAAACCTGTACGATTAAAGCATAGAAAGAGCAGCGCAAAACCATTCTTTAAAACTACTTCACGCATTCCTACAGGATTAGAACAACTTGAGGGTGGATAAATGGAGACAGAATTTTAATTTCTGAGTGAATTAATCTTTAAACATGCTAGATTAGAATTGAGCATAATAGTCTTCATCTCTTGATGTTCATTTAAATGACTGTCTGTCACAAACAACTTATTCACGTACGACTGAATTGATGTGAATGAAAAAGCTCAAACCTGTAAGGCTATACAGAGTAACCCTAAAATGATTCTTCTCTGCTAGAATAGAATCGTCTGCTCATCTCAATGGATTAGCCTAGTTATCGTGCTACAGAAACATCTTAATGAAGCAGTTTCAATAAAAGGAATTGGGTCCTTTTAGCAGCACACCTGGTTGTAGCCTGAAAGGATATGCGAGAGGGTTTTTCAGGGAGCTGTTTACACCCTGTCTAAAAAACCCATATGGAGACAGAAAAGCTGAGAAGAGCAACAAGCACCACCGGGCTCCCCGCTGAATTGCGCTTTTGAGAGATTGCGTTTGGCAGTCCTGCCCGCTATCAGTTGGCAGGCGGTGGAGCATTCTCCGAATCATCTGTTGATCATTTAATTACAGTATGTTTCAAAGGGGAAGAGGGACCAGGGCATCGTAGGAAGCAAAGTTAGGATGTATGAGGAGGAAAAGCAGTCAGGAAAGGGCGTCACGTAAAATGCAAGCTTTATATATTCACACTGAGAGAGATAAGGACAACTGAAGGGCCATTGGGTTTCTCGGGGGTAAAAGCCTTTGCGATGGAAACGCAATTGTGCTGGCCATTTACTTAAGGAAGCTCGCTATTCTCCGGGTCTAATCTTAAAGCACTCGTCTCTGAGTTCCCATGAGAACTACCATCCATCCACCTGCACTGTATCTTATCCATCTACACTCAACACGAGCGCACACACAAACACACACATACAGAGCTGACAATCACAGAGACAGATCCTCAAAGCTGAGAACACAAACACGCTGCTCAAACTACGTTGAGATAGATGCCAGACCGTTTACCGCTAAATGAAAAAGACTTTATACGACACGATAGAAGACTGCCAGATAGTCCAATGCATTTAAAGTTAAAGGAACAGTTCACTCGAAAAATGAAAACACTCATTATTTACTGATCTTTTTATCATTTTAAACCCATATCACTTTCTATCTTCACACAAAGAACAAAATATTAATTCTTAGTAAAAGTAATATCTAAGTAATATCTATCTTTAAAAAAAAAGGGGGCTGGGGCTGTCAAGCTATAAAAGTGGTCCAGATGGAGTAAAGAAATGCAAATTGTTTTCAGTAATTACAATAAAGCTAAACTACACATAAGAAAATTTGAAAATTAGAAATGTTGCATAAACCTAAAACTGAAATAAACATTAATTAAAGCTATATAGACAAATACAAAATCTAATAAAGATGAAAATAGCACAAATTAAAAAATGAAATTAGAATTAAAAGAAAATTTAAAAATACTATAAACATACAAAAACAATTTATTATATTTAATGATACTTTTATAACTCTTTTGACATGACATGAGGATGAGTAAATGACAAAATGTTCATTTTTAGGTGAACTATCCTTTTAAGAGAAACAAACAGAAATCTTTACAAAAGGTGGATGCACTTTGCTTAAAGGCAACAGGCAGATAAAAGAAGACACATCATCTACCTAAATGTATGAATACATGTTTTTTGAGGTAATTAAATCATAATAGATTTAATTACACTCATCAATCAATTATACAACAACATTATGTTCAATTTCCCATAACTAACATATTAAAAATGACAGATAGCTCAAATCAGAATATACTGTCATTGAAACAGCATGTAAAGGTTAATGTACTTCTGCTGAAAGGCCTACAAAAGGAAATAAGCCTCAGTTACAGGGACTGGGTGACTTTTATGGAAGAATTTGAATGAAAACACAGAATAAAAAGAGACGAAATTACAGAGTGCTGCCGAGGTGACCTTGAGCGTCCAGACTTTCTTTCGGAAACATAACAGATTCCTATAACTCCAGGTCTGCTTCTCTGTCAAATGTTTCTGTTTTGTTTTGAACTCATTACTTCACAACGGCGCGTGAGAGTCCAATCAAAAGGCACTCTCATTAAAAAGCAAAATGGTTCAAAAGTAGCTGTCTAGCAATTACGCAGCTTGTCTGAAACAACTGGACTGCAGAGCTTCAAATGTCAATTATGTTAGGCAACACCACCGTATCAGTAGAGCTTCAGCGGGAAAAACGATAACGTTCTTAGAAAAGCCAATTTGTTTTCAAATTGTGTTTAGACGTAAACCGTGGCCCACTTTTCACTCAGCAAACCTGTCTGTCTTTTATGCAATAAACAAAAAAAAAAAAAAAAATCACATTGATGTTTCTTTTTTTCTTTTCCAAAGTTGATTTCAAAACAATACCAAGAGGACGTTAAAGACAAGCACTTGTCTTACACAGTTTTAACAGGCTAAAACGTCCTTCCTTTCCACGCTTGATGAAAAAAAAAAAAAAAAAAAAAAAAAACATAGCTAAAGGCACACTCGGCTTGCCAATGCTGAGTCATACTTATTGTTGTGTCTAGCGTGAGCTTCACCAGCACCACTACCACCCTGCGGCAACATGGGAAGAGTGCCACGCTCGCAGCGGGCACCACCAGCCCGGCCAAGGTCAACACTGCCTGTTACCGCATGCACGTCCCACACCGCATAGAGGTTTGACTGTTCATTACAGCGCTGAGTGAACGCTCACACATTTCACTTATGTCACTCAGCCCGAGTGCTACAAATATTAGCGCGTTTCCTCTATGAAAGCAATGACAGCGTGTCACATGGAGAGACGGATGGATGACTGTGGATGGATTGTCTGCTGTGCTTTCGGCAGCTAAGGGGGAAATTCACAAATTCTTGAAAGAGGGCCAGCGAGAGACGGAAGGGTTTCTTTAGAGTAACCTTCACACTACATCACAGAATTTCCCTCAACAGATGTTCAACAGATGCATTTATGGAGCTTGCGAGAGAGAGTTGCGAGAGAGAGGTGTATATCGCAGATCTCGCAGGTTTATTCAGAAGGAAAATGTACATATCTATGAAATCTGAGTGAATTATTTTAACACACTGCTCAATTTTAAACCATTTATTTTAAAATGTCCTTTCAAATATTTCAATGATTTTTGATGTCATATTACATTAAATTTTAGTCTATTTTACCCAAACATAATTTTAATATAGACAAAAGTAACATTCATTTTGAAAAGTGAAAATCATTGTCAAAATATAACCAAATTAAATAAAAAATAAACAAAATATAAAAACATGTATTTTCTGTGACGAATCAACACATTGAAAACTTTGAAGCAACATTTTTGAAAATCATGAAAAAAGACTGTGCCTCATGCTTGAACAACAATCCCATGAAGCACTTTCAATGGCATAAATCAATCAAAATAACTATACTATATGAAACTACTGATGTACAGTCAGTTATTCATGTGATGTATAGTCATATATTCTGCTATATGCTATCTATCCATTCATCCATCTCTATCTCTTCATCTCTATCTATCTCACTATTTATCTCTCCATCTCTATCTATCTCACTATCTATCTCATTATCTATCTCTCTCTCTCTCTCTCTCTCTCTCTCTCTATCTATCTATCTATCTATCTATCTATCTATCTATCTCTCTCTCTCTATCTATCTATTAGGGCTGCACGATATTGTAAAAAACTCACAATGTGATATTTTGTATTTCTGTGATATATATATATACACATCCATACATACATACACACAGTCAGGTCCATAAATATTGGGACATCGACACAATTCTAACATTTTTGGCTCTATACACCACCACAATGGATTTCAAATGAAACGAACAATATGTGCTTTAACTGCAGACTGTCAGCTTTAATTTGAGGGTATTTACATCCAAATCAGGTGAACGGTGTAGGAATTACAACAGTTTGCATATGTGCCTCCCACTTGTTAAGGGACCAAAAGTAATGGGACAGAATAATAATCATAAATCAAACTTTCACTTTTTAATACTTGGTTGCAAATCCTTTGCAGTCAATTACGGCCTGAAGTCTGGAACGCATAGACATCACCAGACGCTGGGTTTCATCCCTGGTGATGCTCTGCCAGGCCTCTATTGCAACCGTCTTCAGTTCCTGCTTGTTCTTGGGGCATTTTCCCTTCAGTTTTGTCTTCAGCAAGTGAAATGCATGCTCAATCGGATTCAGGTCAGGTGATTGACTTGGCCATTGCATAACAGTCCACTTCTTTCCCTTCAAAAACTCTTTGGTTGCTTTTGCAGTATGCTTTGGGTCATTGTTCATCTGCACTGTGTAGCGCCGTCCAATGAGTTCTGAAGCATTTGGCTGAATATGAGCAGATAATATTGCCCGAAACACTTCAGAATTCATCCTGCTGCTTTTGTCAGCAGTCACATCATCAATAAATGCAAGAGAACCAGTTCCACTGGCAGCCATACATGCCCACGCCATGACACTACCACCACCATGCTTCACTGATGAGGTGGTATGCTTAGGATCATGAGCAGTTCCTTTCCTTCTCCATACTCTTCTCTTCCCATCACTCTGGTACAAGTTGATCTTGGTCTCATCTGTCCATAGGATGTTGTTCCAGAACTGTGAAGACTTTTTTAGATGTCGTTTGGCAAACTCTAATCTGGCCTTCCTGTTTTTGAGGCTCACCAATGGTTTACTTCTTGTGGTGAACCCTCTGTATTCACTCTGGTGAAGTCTTCTCTTGATTGTTGACTTTGACACACATACACCTGCCTCCTGGAGAGTGTTCTTGATCTGGCCAACTGTTGTGAAGGGTGTTTTCTTCACCAGGGAAAAGAATTCTTCGGTCATCCACCACAGTTGTTTTCCGCGGTCTTCCGGGTCTTTTGGTGTTGCTGAGCTCACCGGTGCGTTCCTTCTTTTTAAGAATGTTCCAAACAGTTGTTTTGGCCACGCCTAATGTTTTTGCTATCTCTCTGATGGGTTTGTTTTGTTTTTTCAGCCTAATGATGGCTTGCTTCACTGATAGTGACAGCTCTTTGGATCTCATCTTGACAGTTGACAGCAACAGATTCCAAATGCAAATAGCACACTTGAAATGAACTCTAGACCTTTTATCTGCTCATTGTAATTGGGATAATGAGGGAAAAACACACACCTGGCCATGGAACAGCTGAGAAGCCAATTGTCCCATTACTTTTGGTCCCTTAACAACTGGGAGGCACATATGCAAACTGTTGTAATTCCTACACCGTTCACCTGATTTGGATGTAAATACCCTCAAATTAAAGCTGACAGTATATATATATATATATATATATATATATATATATATATATGAAGAAGAAAAAAACACTAGATGACTTGAAAAGCTCTATTTGGAAAAAAAAAAATAATGCATTGGGGTGATTTTGTAGGCAACTAAATCAGCATAGAAAAATAAACAAATTACAAACTTAGATAAATATAATAGAACAAAAATAAAAATTAAATAAGCAGTGCTTTATATTTTTCTGGTAAGTCTTCAGGTATACAGTATTCAGGTATACTGGTTGAATAATCAAATGTAAAATAACACTGCATAGTCTTCACTGTATAAAATTAAATCTAATAAATCTGTGTTAAAGCTACAAAAGTGATTTTTGTGTGCTTTGTTGTTTGATTAACATTCATGACACTGAAAGCCTTTGGAACATTAAATTGCTGTGAACCAATATATCCATTTTCTTTATCAATTATTTACCTTCACCTAAGCCATAAGCAAATGTTTACAAGGATACTTGCAGAGACATGCATTTTGACAGTTTTGCGCGTATGTGTCATTTCAGGCACAAACAGACGCGGAAGCGAACGGAATGCAGTGTTCACGTGCATCTAAGTGGCTCTCACCGTGTCTACAATTGGCGCGAGCGGCACGGCACGACAAAATACAATAGAACCCATGCTGTCTACACTGGAAGCGGTGCGACACGGCAAATCCCAGAGAATCCCTCGTTCTTTTTATGACGTACTGACACAAAGTTCACATGATCTGCAACGGTCGCTTTGTCACGTCCAGTGTAGACAGCGCGGGGCAGCTGTTGCGAAAACGATCGCTATAAATATAACAATCAGTATAGTAAAAATCGCACATCCAGCGATGTGACTATCGCGAATGTGCACATCGCGATATCAATGCTGAAACGATATATTGTGCAGCCCTACTATCTAACTATCTATCCATCTATCGCATATTGCTGTTCTGCTATATTAAGACTTTTTTCTTTAAGTTATTATGCTTATTATTCAGCATATAACACATACAGGATAACTTCAGAGATCCTCAGAGCTGTCTTGAAAGACTTGGAAAGAAAATGAATGGGATCTTGTGCTTTTTCTCCCTCATATTTTTATCAACAGCAAGTCTTCGTCTCATCCTCATTATGGCTTGTGAACCACAAAAAAACCTTTCATCAATGAACATTTCCGTCACTAATTTTCGTTGACTAGATTTACAGCGTTCACACTGTGTTTCTCTTTCAGCCGAATGCAACTTCAGTCAGATAATAAACAGCCTACATGAAGCAGCTTTTGCCTCTGGCTAATGTATCCCCACCGCTCCTTTAATAATCCAGCACATGCTTCCATGTTAGAACGGAGGGATTCGATAAATGAATAAATTAATATCAAATAAGCATTGTTTCGGGTTTAAATTGAGTCTAGTGGAGCAGAAGAGGGGCAGAAAAGGCTTGCTTGCGGATCAAATGATCACAATATCAATTTCGGCGCCGGCTTTGTCTTTGCTGAATTTGGATATTAATGAATGCAGAGGTTTAGCAGTGTTGGCGATGGCAGATTTCATGGAAGTGCAAATGATCCGCTCTGACATACACTGAATGCAGCTTTGATCTGCGATTTGACTAGCGCCCCACGCAATGAAAGGACCAAGGGGAGCGAGGGAGAAAAAGAGTGCGCACGAGAGAGAGAGCGAGAGAGAAGGAGAAAGAGGGGAAAAAAACCCTCAGAGCACAGAGGAGCACTCATCTAACAAGGCCTCTCTCTGATCCTTGTGCTCGCCTGGCCCCTCTCGCTCTCTCTCTTTCTACGTCTTTTTAGCAGCTTCACGTTTCACATGGTCTCCTTCGCTCTCATATCCCCCTCCCCTTCTAATAACCCAGGAATTCTTCATTTGAATGAAATACAGTCATTTATCTACTGGCACCAGAGATCATAAAATCAAATAGAGGGAAGTGAGAAGTCATAACGGCGGTGGTTCGTTTTATGTCACGTAATACCCCCATGAGCGTAAGGAGGCCATTCAGAATATGCTGCCATCAAACTCTCCTAATGTTGTTTTGACTTGTACCAAATTGTTATTGTAAGTCCCATCAGCGGTATTAGACACCCGGATCACGTCCCGCACCACGGGCGCTGTTTCTTGGCACAATCTCGCTACACAATTCTTATTGGGCCCCTAAAGGCACTTCAAGTCGAGTCCCCTCATACCTCAGGAGAGCGAGCGCTGGTCATTTTCCTGTGCTTTTCTCCGCTGTCATAGGCAGGATGGAGTGCAGGGTGCATCAGGGCATGACTCAGTGTGTAAACAATACTAATACTTACACACTGATGGGCTCTTTATCTTTATTACAGGCATGAATTTTGTTGAGAACGGAATTGATTGCGTCTGAGAACACTGCTGGTATTATGGCAGGCCACACACGGAGGTCTCATGAGTTTGAAACCAACTCTGATGAAGAAAATCACCTATGTGTCCAACTTATGGGGTCTCTGAGCCGAGATGTAGAGGAAATCAATTAGCCAGCGTATATCGGATGTGTCATGAAGTTTGTCAGAAGCGTGAGAATTACTGAGGTAAAGTCAATGTTACTATGAATTTGATTATTTTCACTCCAAATAGAGTGTGATATATTTTCAGTCCAAACAGAGTGTGATATGAGGGCGTTTTAATAAATAAACAATCCCTAATGCCAGTACATTTATGCACACACAAGTCTATATATATATATATATATATATATAAAACCAGTTATAGAAATACATTTCAGCTTGTGTTTTTCCTTTAACAACATGAAATTGGATCACACTGTGCACCTCGACTCAAAAACGAAGGCATAGGCTTTGCTTTCCAGGCAGTCAATGGCTTAATAGACAGTGTATTTGTATGAAGGTACATGTTTAAAGAAATTGTTTACCCAAAAATCAATATTCTCACCCTCATGTCATTCTAAACCTATATGACTTTTTCTTCTCTGTTTTGAAAAAAAAAAAAAAAAAAGTTTTTTTGTTGTTCATGCAATGAAAGTTAATGGGGTCCAATATTGTTTGGACTGTAATGTTCTTCAAAATATCTTCTAATAGCAAAAAGAAAGTCATACAGGTTCAGAACAATATGAGGGTAAGCAAATGATTAACTAGATTTCAGGCGGCTTACAACAAAGTCATGTTAATGTCACGTCCTATGATTATTATTAAATAGAAGTTATCTTCAGATTTGTGATGCATACAAAAACTTAAAATGTCATCAACAAATAGCTTATAAGGCAATATCAGGTTTTTAACTGATGCACAATTTTATGAAATCACAGTTTTTACTTAAACCACATTATGAGATATTATCAGTTTTACACATAAAAGCTTGTTTGTCTCATGGGAAATGACAGACTCTTGACAAAAGCTGCAGAGCACTTATTATAGAAATGTTTTTAAAAACAAGATTCATGGAATGAATCATAAAATCTCTGAAAGGCTACAGTTTACATTTCATCTTTTTGTCAGCCATACTTAACTTTTCTTTAGCCATATAAAATGAAAAAGAGACAGCTTATTAGAGGGGATATAGACTGAAAATGTGATCAAAGCCTGTGTCACACGTGTGAGCACCACAGCTCCAATGTGTCAAGATGAGCTCCAATGTGTCAAGATGTGCCCACTGCCTTCAAGTCCCCGACCACGGTCAGTAGGTTTGAAAATGTGCTTCGTAGCCTGGTCACACAATGTCAAAAAAATGGGGAGTAGCAACCATTATAACTGATGGACACATGTAATCTGTCCACATTTAGACATTTTGAATTTGTCACCAACTTTTTGCAAGATAATCAATTTGGCCA
>CM077252.1:11000339-11002839 GCA_039654775.1 Spinibarbus caldwelli | reverse complement strand
TACATTGTACATTTTAGATAATATAATCAGACTACTTTTAGATTACTTTTGATGTATCTTTTGATGTACTTATCTTGTTTTTCACATTGATTTAAATAGGATAATCATGTACCATATTGATTAGCCACCTAACTATTGACTAGTTTTTGTGTGAATGTCCATAAAACGAAGACTTTTTGAGTGTACATAAGTGGTAGGCTATTTTAGAAAGGAAAATTTTAGAATATGAAAAAGAATAATTAGGGAGAATCAATAAATTATGAATAAATCATTGCTATTCTGTAAATAATATGTAATCCATAAAAAGTAACTGTAGTCTGATTAAGAGTATAAAATGTAATTTAATCTAATTACAAATACTTAATTTTTGGAATCTGATTATGTAATCCAGATTACATGTAATCAGTTACTACCCAGCTCTGCCAATGAACAATCACAAATTGCTTAAGTAAATAAAATACAGTGATAATCAGTTTTTATACTACTTTACAAACTTGCCCGAAATCCTTAGAGGTCTCGCATCAATCCGTGAATCTGTCAAAACAGCGGTCATATCATCCAAAGATGACAGCCTTTCCCTGAGGTAAGGAAAATGATACAGGGCTACATCTGAAGTGAAAAATAAAAATAAGGCAAAAAAAAAAAAAAAGCCAAGTTCTCCATTTTTTGCTAGAGTGGTCGTTCAACACAACCTGAGGCACCGGAGCACCACGCTGACTGCAGAGTCGCTACAAGCATCTGGGCTTTGAGTCGTGCTTGCCAGCTTTCAAACTCTGCCAGACTCAAATCGAAAATGTCAGGCGCGGAGACTTCACGTAATTTGCAGCCATCTCACTGGCCTATTTATCCTTGTATTACCAAATTGAATCAAATATGAGCTGTAATGAATAACGGCTGGGAAAAGAAAAGTGGGATGAGGGGGAGACAGAGGAAGTCAGAACACTGTGGCTTTTTACAGAAGACTAGGCTGATTCGCTTGTGCTCTTCCCGGCTGCCATTTTGCGCGAGTACATTAGTCCATTCCTCAAAAGCGACCAAGCCGCTCGCCGAGGAGCAGCTGCAGTGATTCCGCCCTGCTTCTCCTGGGGAGGGTTCTTATTCTCAATTAAGCCCTTTGCTGATACAGAAGAGGCCCAGATATTCTCCTCTCCATCTATCACGGTTCCACTGAGAAGCATGAGTGGCTGCCAGCTTTGGCTTCAGGTCCCCAGTGTGTGTACAGCTGGATAAACCGCAGATCCACTCCAGCCAAATCTCACATCACAGATATCAGGCATCAGTTTCTGTATAATAGCATGTTTCTTGTTCTAGAGGCAAGTTAATGATACATATCACAAAACGGACAGTTCCTGTCATGCATGCTGATTTGTCAATAAGAAAACAAAGAAAACCCTGTTACCCATGCTAAAACCACAGTTACACAGCTCTTCTCAAGGCCTTACTGCTTTAATATTCTGTCCTTTTGCTGATACGGTGAGGGAAAAGTTTAATGCTTCCTTTGGGAAGAAAGTCTGAGTAATGCATGAAGAAGTTCGACACGCTCTCAGCTGCCGTTTCTGACTTTTTTTTTAAAAAAGCATCATAGCTTGCGGTGCACTAGTTAAAGATTCTAAATGATTTGTAAAAGACTTAAAACATAAAAATCATTCTGCCGCTGTAATAGTTCCTTAAAACTCAAACGGGGCTCGTTAGAAGTGGTGGAATCCTACCAAGACGGAGATGTTATAATGAGGTCATTTAGACTAGCGCACAGCGACATCCCTAATATGCAGAAAGAAAGAAAGAAAAAAAAATATCATTCAAAAAGAATTCTGGAGGCTTATTTGACTTTGATCAAAGACAATTAGTTATCTAATTCCTGAAGTAAATACTCCAAATCGTAATGTAAATATTACCATATTCCTTTAACATTTTACATTAGAGGATAAATAAAGATAATATTTAATTTTTCCGTTGAGCATTAGCTTGTCCTGTGTCTTTCACCCGTTTTATTATTTGCAATGCATTAGGGTATTTTATTTTATTTTTTTACATTTTTTTTTTTTAAATCTCATCTGCTTTCAGTTCACATACTGAGCTCTGTATTTCTGAGGAAGCGACAGAGATCTAACTCAAAATTCATCCCCACCTCCTGAGTCAGGAATGTGGGCATCCTAACGGTTCACATAGACTCTCCAGAATGTGTTAATGAAGGAATAAGAGAGCTAACAGTGAATACAGCTGTGCACTCTGGGCCAGACATTTCAGTTGTCGAGTTCTCTGACACAATTCAGCTTTTCAAAGGTACTTGTATGGGGATTTTCATGGCAGAATCATCTTCAAGTACCCATACCACCCACAATTAGCCAATTGCCAAGAATCGAAAAGCCAATTGTCAAGAATCGAAAAGGACATTTCGGTAACACTAACTAGGTTATTGAACTGAACAATGGTGGAGTTCATTTGGTGTGATGAACCAACAACAAACAATACTTTTGGTAACACTTTAGTGTAGGGACGA
>CM077252.1:10682839-10995339 GCA_039654775.1 Spinibarbus caldwelli | reverse complement strand
CTTTTTTAATAAATCTGCAAAAATGTCAACAATTCTGTGTTTTTCTGTCAATATGGGGTGCTGTGTGTACATTAATGAGGAAAAAAAATGAACTTAAATGATTTTAGCAAATGGCTGCAATACAACAAAGAGTGAAAAATTTAAGGGGGTCTGAATACTTTCCGTACCCACTGTATACATACACACACATATATATGTGTGTGTGTGTGTGTGTGTGTGTGTATATATATATATACATACATATATATATACATACATACATACATATATATATATATATATATATATATATATATATATATACACACATACACACACACACACACACACACACACACACATATACATACACACACACATATATATATAAGGGGTGTAACGGTACACGTATTTGTACCAAACCGTTGCAGTACAGGTCTTTCGGTTCGGTACGCATGTGTACCGAATGAATACAGAGGTTTTTTTTTTTTTGTTTGTTTGTTTTTTTTCAGGAAATTCAAATAATAAATGCCGTTTTGACAGTCTTTGATGTGGCATGACAGATTGGTGTATAAATGCCTTGGAGAGTCACTTCTGGGACTATTCAGAAATGTGCTGGTATAAACCCAATACAAGCATTGACTCCAGTGGCCGCGATCAGCTCCGGTTCCCGTATCTGAGCTGTGACGCACCGTAGACTTGTGCAGAGCGGCGCACGAGTGAACGCAATCATACCTTCCTCTGTACTACTACTTTTAATGCGAATAAACATGACTGAACATCTCATGCCTCATGTAATTGCTCAATCAGTGTTTCAACCGCGGAAAGACATCAACAAAACAGCGTGGAGATAAAATGTCACGTAGAATTTCATTTACCTCAGCAAGTCATCAGTGTCCACAGCTCGTTAGTTCACTAGAAATGAAGTCTAGAGAGGAGCATTTCACCAAATATTACACCATATACTTATGTTTTACTAAACCTATTAGTCTTAATTAATGTATGTTTAAATTAATCTGTTATGAAACATGCTATGACAGCCAGTGTGTAATTGAATATATTTTAACAAATAGCCCAGAAATATATATAATTTAAAAACTGCATTATGTGCAATTTACATGTTTGTTGATCATCCATTTAAAAATAAATAATTCAATTTAAGTTTGGGTTAAGTTGTTAGGCCTAATTGTAACCTTATAATGTAAAAGGGCTCCCTATAGTTTTAAGCACAAGCTGAGGTAGATTTTTGTCACTAAATACATTCAGTTATAGTTTAAATTTTCTTGAAGAAAGAACAACTTGTTCAGTAAACCACCATTTATAAAAAATAAAAAAAAAGGTTTAGTTTTTCCCCTGCTGTACCGAAATCATACCGAACCGTTACGTTAAAACTGAGGTACGTACCGAATCGTCATATTTGTGTACCGTTACACCCCTAATATATGATCATTACTATAAATATTTCTAGCCAACAATGGTGCCAGAGAAATATTTATATTTTATTAAAAAAATTGTTCTGTTAATTGTATTGATTGATTGATTGATTGATTAAATAACATTTCTGTAGCACAATGTTGGCTAGTCTACCTTTGTGTAACTGTGTATTAAGCATTAAAAAAAATTCTCATTGGCTCTGATTGCATCACATCATGCAGCATCTGGTTAGGACAGAGTGTAAACAGAATTATTTAAACCTGACGTGGTATGTTTTTTCTCTATAACGGCTATGACACTGACTCACCTGTCCTTTCCCTTTAAAAGAGAGACATAAAAAGATCTTCCTCTCTTTTCCATAAACCTATTTTGCCTGTCTTTTCAAGCTAGCTGCATTTGAAATATAATTGAAACCTAATCTCCACAGAGCTGAAGTCTAAACTTACTTTGAGGGGGCAGAGAAAGCAGGAAGTAGACTAATCCCCTTCCTCTCCAGCAAAAGGTCAAGCAGCTCTCTAATATGCAGGACGCTGTCCTGTCCCTCAGAGCATCTCTAGTGAAGACTGAAAGCACTCGATTTATTCCCTCATACTCCATCGCCGTAGCTTACCGAGACCACACAGGTCTCCGCTGCCATGCCCGATTTAGCCCCCCTGCTAAATAAGTACCTGTGCCCCACAGCTATCATTAGGAGGAGACGTATTTCCCCAACAAACTGCTGTTGATGTGGGAGGTGGAGGGTGCGGACAGCTTTGAGCAAGCGTGATTTAGCTTGTACGCTGGCGGGTATAAACCTTGCCCCTAAGAGCGAGCGAGAATGGAGAAAGACGACTGCTAGCTGAATGGACTTGACAGAAGCACTTTATAAAAAAAAAAAAACATGTCTGCCAAATCAAACATATTGACTTTGCTCAAGGGTCCAATAAATTTAAACCCACTGTTTGATTTTTCTCTCTCCTGCTCCTATAGCGACAGACACGGACTATGGAAACGCTCTCTCAGGATGTTTCCTGCAGGTCCTTACAGTGGAATATTCTGCAGGCGAATGTAGAACAAAACACATTCTCTGAACCTATAACATGATTACCTTTCTCTCCATTGTGCACCTGATGGGGTGAGTTTGAGTGACGTAGACATAAAGGCTCTGAACAATGAAGCAATTTGTGGAGATTAACTGGGCATTCATGGCTTCCCCAGAACATTAGTAACAGGGACAAGGTGGACAGCAATTAGCAGCAAGCAAGCTAAAGCTGGAGGGAGTGCTAATCCTAAATCTTGCGCTATGTTAGCGAATTTATTGTGGATTCATATGCACTATAAAATGAAAAAAAAAAAAAAAAAAATCCTTACTACAATGTAATTACACAAAATTAATTAATCTGTGAGCATAGTGTTTAAGTAATAATAGTATGTTGTGTTACTACTGTTAAGGAAAAATACAATGATAGTAAATGAAAACATTTCTGTCAATTTAAATAAAATTAACTAATATCTATAAATACACACACACGCACACACACTCCAGACGAAAAGCAAAAACAAATAGACACTGTGAATAAAGTGTGAACACTCTCCACAATACAACATTAGTGGTCATAAAACTACTGAAAAGTACTGATGTAAAAAAATCTGTAGTGTGCTACGGAGCCTGGATGGCTTTAAAAACATTCCTATCCAAATGATATTCCTCTACTCCATCCGCTTGCAGACACGCATTCGCTGGCTCAGATAAATGAGCTTTTTTCTGGATTGTTAATTAATAGGTGACCTTTGCTGAACGAAACTAAATGTAAACAGAAGCGTTTAAGGGTTTGCTGAGATTTACGCAATAACACGACCCTTGGTGGCATCATCTAAACAGGACCCACACAGTCTTCCTGTGCTCCCACGGGCCCTGATCTTCTTTCTGCCTGGCGGGTCTGGCCCAGATGGCCCCGACTGGGGGGCCCCTCGAGTTACCGAGCTCTGCCCTCTGGCTGTTTATATGACCCCCCAGATGCAGAGCCCCTCTGCTGGCCCGGGAAAGAGATGGAGAGAAATTGTCAGGATGCGCGGAGTGAAGCAGAGTGATATCAGTGTGGCACTGGTGTAACCTTCTCCCCAACAGATGGTGTCATGATTAGAACAGGGTCTTGTCACCTCAGGGACCCTCTGCTGAGCATTGTGCCTGTGGGCAACGCCGAGGTCTAGCAGACCCCCTGCGCACCACCATTGATGCTGCCGTCCAGCCAGTCAGAAAGAGGCACCATGCTGGCGCTGACGGGTGCCCACCCAGGACGGCGTAAAGAGCACAGGCAGCGCTTATAAACAACACAAATGAGGGAATTTGTGAAAAAGTCAGCTACTGGAAATGTGACGAGTGGGCAACTGCCAGAGGGGTTGGAGAGCTGTGGGTGCGTGTATGTATCACTGTTGTGTGCCATTCAGAATCGAACTGAGAATGCATTTTAATTTCCTGAAATTAATTTCAGTTTGAATTGATGAAATGTACAGGATGTACAATGTACAGACAGACAGACAGACAGACATTTCTGGGCATCGGATGTAGGGTGCAGGAAGGGGAAGGTCTAAGAATGAATGGCAACAGAGACATGTGACATGAATGCAGCATGGGTCTTGTTAGGAACGTAGGGCAACATCTCACACTCTCCATCCAAGCTCGGAGGATTTAATAGACTAGAAGCCTGGCTGATTTTTAATTAGCCTTGTGAACAATGTGAGATTATGCACCCGGTTGTCCAGGGATTTCTGATAATAAAACAGAGATGATTGAAAAATAAATAAAGGCCCTAAAACTTTGAAACAGTTTGTACCGGCAGTCTGCCAAACCACACAAGCCTGTACTCGCTCTCTCTCTCTCTCCGGCTCCCACTCCTTGTTCCCCCCTGTTCCTTTCTCTCTCAAACCATCCCACAGTAAAATCCAATTACTCAACGCTAACTCTTATGAATGCTCCACAACTTTCTGATGAATAAATTATAAGCGGGGAGGCAGCGAAGAGCACCTGAAAGATAAATATAACGGAGTTTAATGATTCATTCAAACTTAAGGTGCATTGAAGGACTTTTTCCCAATAGTCGTTCGATTCATTTGCACGTGCATGTACCTACTTGTTTTATCAAAGATACTAAAACCACATAAATGCACCTTTTATGGGGGGGGGCCTCAGGATGGATGTTTCTACAAGTCCATCAGTGGATGTGATAGTCCCAGGCGGCCCTTTTTCCCTCTCACTTCTTCTCTAAATAACAAACTCCATGCAGGTTCAAGAGAGGAGTGTTGTCTTTGATGGCAGGCAGTTTAAACGGGGACAGAAGAGCACACAGCGTGCTCTGCGACTGACATTTAACCCAAGGCTCAAGTTGTTGTTTCGGAGATGTGTCGCAGCCAGCCAAAATCTCCATGTATTCACACAGCTTAAAAACTTGAGCATCGTCCGTCCTTCAGGGAAATGAAAAGGAAAGCAAATGCAGCTGCATCTTCAAAAGGTCCTGCTTGTCCCCTGACTCATATTTTCTCGTCACGCTGTGAAAGGAAGTGCGGTCCCTCTCCGACAATCTGTCTGGACCTGCCCCATGGAAAAACACAGCTCGCTTGCCTGGTAGCCGAACATGTGGACTAGACTAACAAAAGAACCAGAAATATTAAGAAGTCAACTCAAAACAGATTTTATCAACTCAAAGCAACAGAAGGAGCACAGTTTATCTCGGCTGTATCGAACGTACGGTATAACAGAGAAAAATGTGCGTGATTGATGTACACAGCTTATGATACGAATATTTTAAGTGCAATACAAATCATCCATATCGGCAGTGACTGTTAAAAGACACAGATCAGATGGTCACTCGTTTCTTGTAAAATATAGCAGATGCTGCTGACAACAAACTATGATCAAAGGCATCTGCAAGACATATCTGACAAATATATACATCACCAGATAAAGACAACATCAAATTTGGATTTTACAATATCACGGCAGAATGAAATCGAGAAGATCTATCGTTTATCATTAGTGGTACTTCATATGGCATTTACGATTTTCCTATAAAGGAAAAAAATAAACAAAAAAAAAAGCTTAAAAAAAAAAAATCCAAAACTGCTGATGGAGCTGAAGCTAATGTCAGCCCTGTTCTGAAATGGAGGACACTCTCAGATTTGATGCAGCCCGTGGTGCTAAATAAAAACCTGCAGACACATAGCTGCCTCAGATCTGCTTGTGTATGCGTCGATATCACAGCAAGCGACACCGCCACACCACCCCATTCATTTTCTCTAACATACTTTTCATGTACTAACACCCTCGAGCAGACGTACTACACAAGTTTCTCCTAAATCACCCTCCGTTTCGCCGGAGGTGATTTATACCCCTGCAGACGATGATTTAAAACACATGGGACTGAATGCGTGTGACTCAGTCAGCATATAGTTGGCGAGAGTACATACTGCTAGCGTCGTCGCTACATGTGTGGGTGAAACTCATTAACGGCTAGCGTTGACCCATATATGCAACAGCGGTGTGGTTTGCTAGCGCTTCCGGTGTTGCGCGTGCTGTGTAGTGACTGCTTCATCTCTCTAAGTGTCAGCAGCAAGGCCGAGCTTCATATGACTCACAGGCAGGGACAGCTAATTGCATTAAGACCCTGTGCAGCTGCATCACAGGCCCAGGTGCTCCCGGGTCCACAGGGAAAAGGGAGAGCCGCATCCGCCCGGGCAGCCAGGAAGAGGCAGACGAGCACAGCAGTTTCTTATAACAGCACTGCTCAGGGAGAATTTTGCTGCTACTTACACAAATTGAAAACAGATGCTCATTTGAGGGGCAGATATCCAGCAGATACGTGAACTTTTATAATTACACTGATCAAGTTGATCGAATCAAGTTGATCAATATGGTTTATGACATTTATAATACTAATACTAATCCTAGCAACATGTCTGAGTCGTATTCATTAATGCTGAATTCATAAACAATTCATTATTATTATATAATAAAAACAAACATTAATTCATTATTTTGAACTTTGGTGTGAAAAGTGATCTGGACATGAGATTTACCCAAGTAACATACTCCTGTAAACACAAACGCACACATTCACTCAGTGTCCCCATCACAAGCCTTTTAAACAAACCTGTTTAGCCTCTATTTCCCAGCGCTCTGTAAATGCACAGTAGATGATTCAATACATTTCTATTAGCATTTTTAAAGTGAATTAGCACTCAGTAAATTGCTGTGACCCTCAATAGAAATTAAATTGCTTCAGTCTATCAGACCATCAGTGTGATTACATTTGGTGGCTGTGGAATCTTTTCAGCTTTAAACACAATTATGGTATTGTTTGTTGGCTTAATGCCTGTGAAATGGCCAAAATGCAGATTGCCACATATGGCGTCTTAAAGGTCAAAGAAAGCTTGGCGAGACAGGAATAAATAGGGAATACAGTCAAAATACAGAGCTTAGCGTATTTTAAATAAGTTAACTCATTTTACAACCACAAGTCTTAATGTGATCAGTAAATCAAACGGTGCTAATGGCGGGTATACTAAAGTACTTACTTTCTTATTGACTCTAACGGTAATGCATTAACACAAATGCAGGGTGTTCAGAATCATTAAACGACACTTAACGCTTTAATCAAGACATTTGTCCGAAACCATATTCCTCGCTTAAGCTTTAAATCCCTGTAGGACTATAAGATCTCTCAGCAACGTGAAGAGAACTCTCCTGGTTCGAGAGCGACGTACAGTGCCCACCCAGTGTTTTTGTCCTTACCCTCTACGGTCTTTGCTTTTGAGAGGCCAATCGACTCTCTCACCCTATACAATCTGTCCATTTTCCCTGTCGTTCATCAGCCTTTTCTTTGCTCTTTAGTCTGTTCCAGTAATGGCTTTGAACAAGGCTACTTGAAACTGTGCCAGATTCGAAAAGTGAGAGAGACAAAGAGGGAGGAGGGTGCAGAGAGAGAGAGAGGGAGAGAGAGAGAGAGAGAGATGACTTTTTGATTATTTTTCTAAATGACACTTCAGCCCTCCACCCCGGCTGTGTAATTGTGATTACTGTGCCTCTATTTTTGGGTGGCAGTGCTGCGAGCCAGCGACAGTAAATAGCTGATGCTCTCCTCTGGCTTTAAGAGGACACGGGCGCAGGGGGCTGAGCAAAGTGAAACGCAAACCGCCCCCCGCGCTCCGGCTCCAGACCCGCTAATGCACCATCCCTTAACTGAAGAGAAGCCAAATTTGCTGATCTAAGGTCAGATAGAAGAGCCAAATTAGGCTCTAGATAACCACGCTGCTAAACCATTCTCGTAAGCCGACGGTGGCCATGTGTGTGTGTTCCTCCATAATTTCCAATGTAAACAGGCAGAAGTAACTGCAACAATCCAATCTTTCATATTGCAGTTAATCTAGTTTGCTGTGGAGTTAGCTAAGCGCCGAGGAATGACTGATCAAATTAAGAAAACGAGAGGCAAAAGATAGTCCCTCGCTCCATTCTTCCTGGAGGGTGTAATAGGCTCTTGGCAGACATTTAAATGTTCTCTTACACTCGCCACTGTTGTTTAGCGCATGAAGGTCAGCCTCGCTGCCGAAGGCTGAGGTTACTATGGCGATGAAGTTAAGGGGACAGGTCTGTTGAAGGAGGGTGCTAACACAGCCAGACGTGTGACCCCCCAGCATTCAAGGTCATTTCTGGAAAAAAAAAAAAAAAAAAGAAAACACTCCCCTCTGAATACAAAGTCATGCATTCAAATGAGACTGTTTTGTAATGTCTTTTCAGTTTTTCCCCCAGAGAGCAGAGGTGGACGCGGAGTGTGCTAGCCACGGGGTGTCTTCAGACTGAGCCGGTGGCCACATACCGACCATTTACCTTTAAGACTTTCCGCCTACTTAAGTTACCACAGCAACGTTTCCACCAACCACTTAATTACACGTTGTATATTTTGGCCAATGCTATAAGTATTGCACTCCTGCCTGCGACACTAATGCTGCAATAAAGTGTTCCTTTTATTGCTTTGAAGGGGTCAGAAAAAAGTACAGCCAGAAACTGTAACCAGCAAGCTGCAACAAAAGGTCAAAGGTCAAATCAAATGACAGAACCCATTCAGACACATTCTTCCCATAATTCAGACTTCATATCATGGTTTGATATGTACTAGAATGGGTCTTGGTAGATGTCATATTTAACTTGAGCAACTGAAATACAGTCTTCAAAATATGTCAATAAAAAAAGCTAGCGCTATATATTACAAGCAGGCCTATATGCAATCTGCTAAATGTTTTTTTTTTTTTTTTGTAATTTGTTTGTTTGTTTGTTTGTTTTTTTGGGGGGGGGGGGGGGGGGGGGGGGGGGGGGGGGTTAAACATTTATGGACTTACGGACTTAAACATGGTAAAACAATGTACTGTACTATATTGGCAGCTAAAAGCATAATCAAATTAGCTCAAATAAATATTAAGGTTCTTTTTTAAGAAATTAATACTTTTATTCAGCAAAGATGCATTAAATAGTTCAAAAGTGACAATAAAGATTTTACCTTGTTATTTCAATTTCAAATAAATGCTGTTCTTTTAAAGTTTCTATTAATCAAAAAACACTGATAATACTAAGAAATCTCTCTTGAGCATCAAATCAGCATATTAGACTGATTTCTGAATGATCATGTGACACTGAAGTAATCACATCAGAAAAATTATCTTTGCAGTCACAAGGATACATTTTTAGTATATATTAAAAATATCAAACAAATGAATACATCCTTGTTAAACATAAGAGACTTCTTTCAAAAACATTAGAAAATCTTACGACTCCAAACCTTTGAACGGTAGTGTAATTTATGAAATAATAATAATAATTATATTTCAAGGTCAAATCTATTTTTCTTACCCAATATTTAATTGCGTGATTAAAATTTTTTCGGCTCTATCAGGCATATTAGATGAAAAACACAAGGCAAAGGAGAGAAGTGAGGATAACAGAACAAGTAAAGGAAACCATGATTCTTTTACCGTTGAGATCACTGTATCACCTACCCACCCACCCAAAAATCAGTTGTAAGTGTCACTCTGGATAGGGTGCACTGGAGTGGATTAATGGTCTTATCACCCGTTTGACAAAATAACACTTCACCTGACATTCAACCCTCCAGCAGAGTGAAATGTTTTTTTTTTTAGTTTTTTTTTTTTTTTTAATTTGATTTGCCTTAAATCATAGTCTGTATCAGTGACGTGATTAGTTCTCACATCTTGAGTGTGATGAGGTGTGAAAGAGTGGCGGAGCTCTGATTCCACAGTTCACGCCCCAGTCACGATCACTCCTGAATCATGGCAGTTCTGCGCCGTTACAGTCACAGGAAGACGCTCGGTTTCCTGCTGTGCTTTGAGGTGGTGACCTTGTATGAACTGACAAGTTTGTCTGTTCCTAAAGTACTACTTTTGAAGAGTTGTCTGTTCTACATAATACAAGAATAAACAAACAGACAAAAAATTCTGCTGCTCTAACAGCTGTATTAATCTGTATAAAAAAAAAAAAATAAAAAAAAATTAAGTAATGCCCTTAATGTGAATAATAGTCAATTAATCTTTTAAAGTCAATATGAAACAGCATTTACATTTCATTTTACTTTAATTTATCTATTGGGAACCAATTGGGTCATAAAAATAGCTAATAAAAAAACTCCTAATTTGACTTTGTGTTCCAAGTACATTACCATTTTATGCTCACCAAGGCTGCATTTATTTGATCAAAAATACAGTAAAAACTGTAATATTGTGAAATACTATTACAAATAACTGTTTTCTTTTTAATATACTTTAAAATGTAATTTATAATTGTAATTATGACGGGGGTTTTTTATGCAGGCATTACTCCAGTCTTCAGTCTCACACGATCCTTCAGAAATCACTATAAACTGCTGATTGTCTTTACATCTTTTAGCTCAGCGGCATGTGCTCCAGTTGTATTGTAAACAATGGCGTCATCTATATTTCTTATCAATTTGAGCCCGATTGAGACCCAGAGGATATTAGTGAAGAGGATCGCGCAGAACATGTGCAAGCATGGCTCTTAATGGTATGTTTTTTGTTTGTTGTTGTCTCATACTTTTAGATACGCTGTTATTTGTAAATGCTACTGCTTCTGTTAGCTTTTAATTAGGGATGTGCCCGAATAGCGAATCCGTATTCGGAAAGGCACGTTAAAACAAATAATGTGTGGTATGGAGCCACAAAAGGGACATGGTTAGCTGCTTGCTAGCAGTTGCCTGTTACATTATGGTACATAAAATTTCACTTACCACATAAACAGAGAGAGGTAAAGAGAGATGACCGAAAGGACGATGTCGAATGATTTACAGATCCTGAGCACCACTGACAAACATCTTATCTAGTGAAATGTGTGGTAAGTAGTGCCGCTCTGTAGTAGAGTAGGCTACGTGTGATCGTGAATCTCAAAAGTGAAAGTAAAAAGCAAACGCGCGTTCATAAGTGATTTCAATGTCCCGCATATTAATAATGGCTCCTTGATGCCCGCAATTTATATACAGGATAACTACCCAATGATATAATTGTGAGAGAAAGCACTGAAATATTTTTCTCATATATCTCGTATGTACCGTATTTATTCCCTTTACGGTTGCCGTAGTACACACCTTTACCTTTCCGAATACCGTATTCGGATTCGGGCACATCGCTACTTTTAATCTACGGATTCAATGAGCTGATGATCTGATGAGAGAAATGCAGAACGTGTGCAGAGCAGGGCGACGCAAGGAACAGGATTGAGAATCGCTGCTTTAGAACATTGATTTTGAAACTTGTGAATCCATTTGAATTGTTAGAAGACAGAATCGTGATTCATATATGAATAGATTTTTACGTGCACCCCTAGTTTTCTCTTCCTCTTCTCTAAAGCAGCACAACATGGCCTCGCCCCTTCGTTACATATTCCTGGGGGTGGGGTTTATCTGGGTTCTTGATGTAACGGACCCCGGAAGTAACTCGTTTTAGTCCCTACGAGTCGTTTTTGTAGGCATTAAACTGCCAGAATTTTAAAAGAAGATATCTCCGTTTGCATTGAACTTTCAGCACTGCAACTTTGCAGATATTGTTTATGCTCAAACAGCAACATTACACACTAACAAACATTAAAAAAAAAGTGAAATCGCAATCAACCACCCCTTTAAATATAGAAAGATAAATCCAGGCAGAATCTGCAACCCTGGAAGGACACGTTTGGGTATATGATGCGTAAAATGCCAATGACGTTTTTGTAAATAAAATAAAGACTGCTGCCTGCATGCCAGCTGGCAGAACCTTGGAGAGCATGTAAGGAATGAGGAGACGACGAGAGAGAGAGAGAATGAAGGGGAAATATTGTGAGGCTGCAAGTGTGTGTAGGTCAAGTCATTCTTGCTGACTCAGAAAGCTTAGCAGAGGTCAGGGCATCTTCAGATGACTGATACTCGCTGTTCTCTCCTCTCTCTTATAATACTGCTGCTGCTAATTATATCAACTACTTCAGTCGTCAGCTCCAGAGATACGCTTTTTACCTCAGAGACCTTCAGGATCATGAAAACATTTCAAAGGATACAGATGAATGAATAACAGAGAGTAATCAAGCATGACTCACTGAAATGTAATAAAAACTAGGTTTTTGACATGTTCTAAAGGAAATGTGAGTAATGCTTAACCATACAAAACTCTGTTATGGTGCCAGAGAGTTCAGTGGTTGCTAGGGTGTTGTAGATGGTTGCTAAGTAAAAAGCAGAGGTTAATTAATCAATTAATCAAGACATTAATACTATTAATTCAAAAATAATAAAAAAAATAAAATAAATAATATAATACATTAAAATACAGACTGCAAGGCCACAGTGTGTCTTTTCCACATTGTAAGAGTAGAATAAACTCAAAATGCAAATAAAAATAAAGCAATAAAATACTGACAGATAAAATAAAGTATCACAGAAAATTTAGAACCTAGTTTGTCAGTGACAGATAACATTTTTAGAGCTCTCTCTTATGAAAAGTGTCCACTGATATGTTAGTCTTAGATATGTTAGGCCTACTTATTTAAAAAATCATGAAGTCTAGTCACTTAGAAATGCAATAGCATCTCTTCAAAGCAAACTGCATGATCACAAATGAAGTTTACCACCAAGCAATAGGAATTTGTTCAAATCCATAACACTATGTATGAGCAATAGCAATAGTGCTGCTTGTGTTAGCAATCACCACTAAAAATCTGTGTTTATAGGTTACATAAAACGGCTTCAGAGCTGAAGTCATTTAGCGAAGTCAATGCTCAGTTACGTGATGTTTTTAAAGGCGGCCCTAACTCATGTTATCATCACAGTGTGAGATGAGGATTAGTGTGGACTACTTCTCTAACAGGTTTTCTCGGTATAAAGCATTCAGATGGAAACAGACTGCAAAGGAAGGGGGTGATCTGTGTGTGTGTTTGTGGTGTGTGTGTGTGTGTGTCTGTGTGAGGGAGAGAGATGTTTGACAGAATCTAATAAAGCCAGCCAGCAGAACTGTTCAACTCTACAACTGCAGCTATAGTAATTACAAAATACTGCACCTGACAATCAGACTCTCTCTCTCTCGCTATTTCCTTGCCTCTCTCTCTCTCTCTTCAGTCTCTTTTTGCAGAGCTGCCGTAAAATCCAGAGTGAAGAGAAAATGCCACTGAGGTCAAGGTGTGTAATGAAGCATTCTGATGGTGTGAATGGTTATTAAGTGCTGGGAGAACGCACTCAGTTTCCCCAGTTTGGCCTCTACGGGAGGAAAAAGCCCTCTTCTATGGCAGAGGCAGGAAAGTGTGCAAACTGAAGGTCATTCGGTGGTTCAGGAACAAGCCTCTGGAAATTGAGTTTGATGTAGTTGTTAACTTACTGTTGGTAGAGGCTGGAAAATTTGTTAATAGACTAAGCAGCTTTTGTTAATTTATTGCTTTTGCACAACTGATGTTTAGGTTTGTTAATTGACTGGCGGTAGAGGCTTATAAAACTGACTATGTAATAGTTTTTCTTTTATACAAAAGGTGTTTAGAATTGTTATCAGAGTGTTGGTAGGTTGGTAGTAGCAACAGTATAGCTTTTAATGCCACGTATATATACACAGTGCCTTGCGAAAGTATTCATACCCCTTCATTTTTTTCACGTTTTATGTTGCTGCCTTATTTTAAACTGCTTTAAATTACTTTTTTTCCCACATCAATCTACACTCCTTACACCATATTGACTAAGCAAAAACAGAATTGTCACAACTTCGTAAATTTATTAAAAATAAAAAAAACTGAAATAAGTACATTCTGACGAGTGCCTCAGTCCCTGCCGCTGAAAAACACCAAACAGCATGAGGCTGCTATCAGCACACTTTACTTTTTGGATGGTACTCTGCAGGTGATGAGCAGAGCTGGTTTCCTTCAAGCATGATGTTTGGAATTGAGGATCATCAGACCAGATAATCTTGTTTCTCACAGTCTGAGGGTCATTTAGGTGCTTTTCTTGCAAATTCCAAGTAGGGCTGGGCGATATGGGCAAAAATTCGTATCTCGGTATTTTTTGGCCAATTTGCGATATACGGTATATAGCTCGGTATTTTCGTTTTTGTATTTGGATTTTAAAAAATCTGTATTTAATATATATATTTCATTTACCGCCCAATGTTGTCCAACAAAACAATACATATTAAAGGCTATGAAAACAAATAAAGTGAAAGTAACCATGTAAGCCTTTATATTATGTGCAAAAAAGGGTTAAAATCACATTTCATTCTAACATTGTAACATTGCAATCTAAAAATAAAAATAAGAATAAGGCTTTTAAAGCGGAAGTTAAATTCACTAAATTAAAAATTAAAATAAATAAGAACAAAAGCACAGAGTTGTGTTAGACTATTTTGATTACCCCATTACAGTCACTTTATATACAGCTAGGCCTATCATAAAAATAGACTTACTTGTAGAATTTTAAACCTACATGTCACATTTGTTGGCCAACTACAAATATTTCAGCGAAATGTATATTTTAGTCAGAATTATTGCGCTAATATTTAATTGAGCTCCATCTGTTTGACACGCATGCGCGTGGCGGCGCTCGTTATAAATGAAGTCTGTAAAGTTTAGCGGAGAATCGCACCGCAGAAGGCTCATGCACTTCTGACAACAAAATGGAAATATTTCCCTGACTTTCTAACATTTACAGATGGAGAATATACATGTGAAACGTAAGTTATGCATTAAGGGAAACAGCACATCTCAAACACATTAAACAGCACGAGTGGCGTCTCTGTCAGCGGTACACGCAGCCTTTCTGTCAGATCATCTGATGGGCCGAGCCACTTAAACTACGCGAAACTATAAACTACACTATGTCTTACCAGTTTTTAAAGGCCTTAATATAAAGCTTTTCACGTGTTTAGAACAAATTGGATTATGCGCTTTCTCCGCAATGGCTGAGTCTATGTCTTCCTCTATATTTTCAGATGTGCTCGTTTCAAACTACTGTATATCGATATAAACGGTATTGCCTCATATCGTATCGCTTATAAAGAAAATATCGATATATCGTACAAACTCGAAATACCGCCAAGCCCTAATTCCAAGTGTGTTTTCATGTCTTCACTGAGGAGAGGATTGAGTTTGTCCACACTGCCATAAAGCCCAGATCGGTGGAGTGTTGCAGTGATGTTTGTCCTTCTGTAGATTTCTCCTATCTCCACATATGATCATGGAGCTCAACTAGAGTGACCATCATTTTCTTGGTCACCACACTAACCAAAGCCCTTCTCTATCAGTTGCTCAGTTTGGAGGCCAGCTCTAGGAAGAGTACTGGTCATTTCAAACTTCTTCCATTAAGGGTAACAGAGACTACATGCTTCTGGAACCTTCAATGCTGCAGAAATTTTTTCTGATCTCTTCCCCAGATGTGTGGCTTGACACAGACATGTTTCTGAGCTCTACAGACAGTTCTTTTGACCTCAGGGCTTAGTTTTTGCTCTGATATGCATTATCAGCTGTAAGACGTGTGTGCCTCCAAATCATATTCATTCAATTGAATTTGCCACAGGTTAACTTCACTCGAAGTGTAGTAACATCTACAAGCAATATAAATGCTTCTAAGCTAAATTTCAACGGTCCCAGATAAGGGTATGAATACTTATGCAATGGAATCATTTAAGTTTTTTTATTTTTAATAAATTTGCAAAGATGTTAAAAACCTATTTTTTTCTTAACCATTATGGTGTATGAAGTGTACATACATATATACATACACACACACAAACACACACACACACATATACATATAACTATACTAAGTATTTTTTAAATAACTCCAATGTTTATGATACAGTTGGTATAGCTATGGTCACCCTCGTCAAATCAAAATTTCCCAGCCAAGTATGGATCCGCACTAGAATGCGCACGCATAATGCATATGTTTGTTTATTTTTAACTTGGATGTTTATGATGCTTCAATTAGCGAGCTATGGGCTGCCTCATTGAAGGCAAACTTGCCAAGCAGATGTGTATCCGCTCAAACATGCATGGATAACGCAAGCGAACGAGCGAGCAAGTCCGATCCGACTGTTGCACTTCACAGCAATTTGTCACAGGCTCGAAGAGCTCTTTCCAAGTTGCGCTCCTGAATTAAAAGACTCCTGAGTGAATGTCACGTGTAAAAGGGAGCAGATGCGACAGATGGGCTCCAAGAGTCTCTTTCTCTCTCCGCCTGCTCTCAAAAGCCACAGTAAAATATTGAGCCATTAGGGCCTTTTGTCAGAGTGAATCAGGTGTGATGGGATGGGATGGGGGTTGAGAAAGCAGAGGACTGAAGCTCGACTCCTGAACTCAGAGGCACAAAGGCACAACTGCCAAAAATCCTGCTCGTGCACACACAAACACACAGACAGCAGCTGTAGGGAAAACTCAGAAACAAGTCACTCACTCCCTCCCTCACTTATTCTCACTCTCTCATGCTTTCTCTCTCTCTCTCTCTCTCTCAAATCCTTCACTCCAAACAAGCTATGCTTTTACACGGTGCATTGTGTTTAATGTTCCAAACGCCAAATCTGAGAGGCTTGAACACCGTCTCTGAAATCTCTCCCATGGCATGCATAAATTCCCACTAAATTAGAATATAAAAGATGTGCAGAATGAAATCTATTTGCCACAGCACATGTATATGTATTTTGTGCTTCTGAAAGGTCACATTCAGGCTTGGTGCATTCCAGCAACATGCAATTATTCACTCCCTACCAGGATAGAAGCCACAGTTTTATTGTTTAGTCGCCCAGTATTTTGGTTTACATTTTTCTAAGCCTGCGTCTTGTTTTATTTTCAGCAGTATTTAACATTGTTATTTTGAGACAAAAGTTCAGGGTTTAAATATGGGCAAATGACAGGTGGGCAGTGTCTTCAAATGCATCATGCAAATGCAGCGAATAATAATGCAGTGATTCGCAAAAATAAATGTCAAATCCGAGTTTAGAGATTTTAAAATAAATAAAAAACAAAGAATTAAAACAGACGAGTTAGCAGAGAAAACTGAAATAATGCACGCATGCATTGTTACGCTCACAGTAGCACCATTCTATTATGAACATGTCATGCGCTATCAAGGTGACAAAGACAAAGATTTCAAACTAAACTGTTTCCATAGCACCCCAGAATGCTATAAAACATCCAAATGGTTTTAAAGAGCCAACAATCGAAGTAAATTGCAGCATGCAGGCTTTTAAAAGAAAAAGTTGCATTGTTCTCTTCTTTCTAAACTAAGTTTAGGAGCATGAAACTGAAAAGAGATGGATGGAGCATGTGGGTGAGAAAGAGAGGGATGGAGGAAGATATGAAATGAAAGGTCATGGGGAAGCAGGATAGCAGAAGAGAGCAAGCTTGTTATCTGTTTCAGGGGTAGAGAGGGCTTGGCTGAGCAAAGCTCAAGGGAGCAAGGTCAGTTCTCCAGTAAATGGAGAAAATGAAAGTCAGAAAGTTCTGCTGTAGCTGTAAAAAGTGCATTATTTGATGTGTGTCAAATTTAGACCAGGTCAGAAATACCTACATAAACTCTGCCCTATGCAAATATTCGCTGATTGTGCCGCAGAGACTGATGGAATCTACCAACGATACCATTACTACTAAAAAAAAAAAAAAAAATTGGAATTATCAAACAGGTTTTAACATTAGACATCGTTATGTTCACACAGTGCAAATATAGGAATGCACAATATCAAAATTATGTTTGATATATATATATATATATATATTCAAACTATTTTTCATATAATTATACCATTTAATTTAAATATACTTAGAAAAAATAAAAACACTAAAAACTAAAATTAACTGTTTTGATGCATCACAACATTGTAATATATAGTATGAAATATGGAAAATTGTCATTTTAAGATTTGTTAAAGACTACTAGTGCATTTTGTTAAATTATTAGTATTCTTAAGATGAACTTTTAGTATTTTAAGGTAATATTTTACTGGGAGCAAATATACACAATATCCAATAATAACAGATATGGATAAAATGAAAAATATCTAATATCGGCCAATAACTACTATGGTACTGATGGATTGTGCATCCCTGTTTGGGATTTATAACCATATTTAGTGACAGTTGTGACTCTAAAATCATCCTTGAACAAATGAAACAATACACAATATACCATCCCAATCTGTTAAGTTGCTTTGAAACTGTGACAAGACACAAAAGTAAACAAATACATTTCAAAGATGGCAACTTATGTGACACCAGAAAGTCTTACCACAGTTTAATCAAACCCAAACTGATAGCAACAGCTATGATGGGATGACAGCAAATAGATCTAAAACACTTAGATGGCACACAGCTCAAGTCTTCATCTCTGTGAGTCCTACAAATGTAAAAAAGTAAGTTTGGTTATACAACGTGATTGTCACTCATTTATAACTGAACTGTGTCCAAGTAACAGTATTTACCACTATAAAACAGGACTGAAAACTGCATTTTGTGTGAATGCAGCCATTGATGGGAAAGAAACAAGGAGCGTTAATGACAAAGAAACAAGAGAAAACATCACCAATGTGTTTGGAGTATTGTAATTTGCTCTTGTTGTGTAGAAAGGAGGGCTTTGGTCCACAAAGCCAGTAAAATCCCCTTCATTTACACTCATTCTGTGGCGATTGCCATCCGCCTGCTTCTTCATAAACAAAGGGATTGGCAGTCTGTGCCAACCATGGGCAACCTGGCACTGTGAGGGAAGCGCCTATCAGTACAGGAGGACTGGGACAGAAAGCTGCCTCCATCACATCAATGTCTAAAGTCCTACTCACTCCTGATACAAAATAATTAGCAGAGATGGCACCTCTGCCCCGAGCGCAAGACTCCGAGCCACCAGGGTGCAGGAGATTGCGAAAGACTTAAAAGAGCTCCCTTTGACACCCAGGGTGGTGCGGTCAGCCTGTTTGGACAACTGTGACAGATCAAACAGAGAAGAAGGTGGGGTGAAAGTCACTTTTTCACCCGCTTTCTTCTTGCAGTTGTGCTTTCTATTTATCGTAGCGGAACACGGCATGCATCTCTGCTTGATTCTTTGCAGCATGTGATAATTTTAATTAAGTCTGGACCCCTAAACTGAAGTCAGTTGGCCTTTCTTCTGACGCGTCACACTGTGAGTGATTTAGTCTTCGTTTGGGTGCCCTTAACGTTGGCACTTCAAACACACACACGCCATGCAATTTGCCTCTTTTTTTTTTAATGCGTTAGTTGTGTTTATAGCTTTACAATTCATTTTATTTTTGGTCATTTTCCACTTTATAAGAACGGAAGGAAACCGAGGAAATGGTAGTTGAAATGAGGTGGATCAAAAAAAGTCGCAAGCCAGAATCAAACTTAACCATTACACTATATCTTCAACATTAATTTAGTAATTCGTCCCCCAGACACCCTGAAAAGCATGTTTTGATGCTATTTGCAATATGTATCCATTCAGAGGAAATGTTGGAAGGCCAGACATACAGGACAATTTGAAAAAGCTCTGGGGTCCCTGAGCGGTCTCGACAGCAATTCGTCAGAAACGCAGATTGAACATCTGCGCGTGTGGCTGTTGTTTGGAAGCTGGGGAAGCAGTGTGTTGTCATTAAGGCGGGTGACGAGGGCACCGGGCCCAGACCCCTTCCTCGCCAGCCCCCAGCCCACCCTCCCACCAGCTGTTTAGAAGGATAGATGTCAACCACCTGCTGTGGAGAGAAATTAGAGCGCTTGTACCAGTCTTCTTTTTAATCATCCGAATCATTCACTCCCTCATTGTGAAGTTCGGCTCCCGAGGCAACGGCACCAGCAGGCCGGTCGACTCCTCATTGACGTCAAGATGAAACTGACAAGCTGTCTTTTCAAAAGAATCCCTACGACATTTCGAATCGCCGCTTCCCCCCACGGCGTTGATAAAGACTGTCAGGAGGGCCTGAAATAGACAGCAAAACTTATTCGCAGACAGTGAAAACAATTACAATATCTATCTCTCCTTTAATCCATTTCAAGGTGACATTTAATGCCAAGTTATTCTTGTTGGAAACCTTCAGGGGATGATAAATCAGTCAGCAAAATATAATTCATTTTAATGGATTGCGAGTGTTTTTATTTTCATAAGTCAAATCTAAAAAGGATCACTGCCTGGGAAGGAAGCCAGCGTATGGTGAGGAGGGCAGCGGGTGCTCGGGCTCTGTGCTGGAGTAGCTTGCCTAAGGAAGTATCATTTCCTGAAGTCTGGTATATATCTGTCATTGCAAATGTGTTTTTCTTTAGAGTACGGAGGGATATGCCCAAACTCACTTTAGCGCATGTGGTATGTCTATCCAATTAGAATATGACAAAAAGCTTTATTTATGATTCAGAGGTGTAAAGATTTACTAAAAATCACTGCAGAAGGTAAATTTGGTTGTTTAACTAAATACAAAAAACATATGCATTACTTGGATGCACAAAAGCTCTTCATTTCTACACTCGTCTCAGTTGCATCTTCATGTAATTCGTGAGGGACTACTTAACCTTGGCCTCTTGCTACACCACTCCATGGGATCCATCTCCAGTGACAATAAACCCACAACCCCCACGGTGCATATTCAACCTTACTGTGCTCTTCAATGACGCATTATTGTGCCCAACCCGGGCCCGTGGAGTGGGACGGTGTGAGAGTTCGTTAAAAAACAAAAACAAAGAAAGCAGGCAGGTAATGCATTGGCATTTGAGTTAATTAGCGCTGCAGTCTGGAGAGTCCTTCATGGCTTCTTTGCGTGCTCGCCCCAAACTGTGCAAACAGTCATGAAGAGCTCACTAAAGCACACACACATATGCATGCGATGCGTGCCAGCATGCGGCGACTATTTATCAATCCAATCTGCTTCATCCATTTATCCTTCTCGCCTCCCCCACCTCTATCTCTGCATCTACAGAAGCAACACAGCAGAACCCCACAGTTGTTGACACTCATCTGAGAGGACATGCCCTTTAAGAGAGGCTGAGTCTCTGAGCGAATTCTGTCTAATGTGTGGATGAGGCCGTTTCTTCCGTCTCATGTGTCTCTTTCTCTATCTCTCCCTCACACCACGCTGGCACCGGTCCACTGTAGCCCCTACGCAGCGCTAGCGTAAGTTATACAGCCATTCTTCGCTGTGTAAGCCTGGTAATTGTATATGATGTCCAATACCTTTGAGGCTTCATTAAAGCTTTGCATCAAGCTGCGGGGAGAAAAAAAAAAACAAGCCATACCTTCTAGTGAGCATAAGGTGGAAGGAGAGTGGGGGACAGAAACAAGCCCATTTAAAGCTTTCAAAGCATTTTGAGAGGGAGAGGTAGTTATCCCAATGGGACATTGTTTTATGTGTTTTTTCCTACGTTACTCGTGCACGACATGTAACAGCGTGTTAGCGTTCAGGCGGCCCCGTGCCAAATAAGCACCCATGCTGTCAGCCCAATCAGATTTTGGAGGGACGCTGAGGAGAGACAACTCTTGTTATAATTTCTCTCTCATCGCCGCGTCTTTCTCTCGAGCTCACACTGACTGTTTTCACGCTGAGCATTTAAATGTTCTCGTTTCTTAGCATCCGCCTCTTTGAGCTGATGAGAGACGCAAGAGCGTATCAATCTTCTCCGCCGAAGGAGAAATAAAAAAAAATAATCACCAAAAAGCGCCTCTCAAAGTTCACAACGGACCACAGTCTGAATTACGCTGAGATAATCCTGTTTTCCAACCGTCACGTTTGAGAGTGAAAGGAAGCTGTCACTCATAACCTGCTTTTGCTTCCGTGCTCCTGGACAGCTTTGTGGAATATCAGCCCGGTGCAGACTTCCTGTGAGCTCACAGCGCAACGGGACACAGCGGTGCCTCTCTCTCTAAGAGCCGGCCTGGCAGGTGGAGGCTTATTTGAGGCCACATCTTGGAAGCTTGAAGATCACAGAAGCCCCCCTGAGTCAAAAGTTATTACCACTCCAAGGCTATCTCCACAGGTGAACGGGTAGTGCCAGTAGGGGGATTGGAAATGTCATGGTCTCTATAGAAATGGGTCCCTTTTTTCCCGGTTAAATCCTAATAGAGCACCGAGCTGATTTAATTGGTGCACTCTATGCCTAGGGAGTGGTGGAAAAGATCGCAATCGGCCGGCACGGCTTCAGGCACAGTGGGACCGGCCAAAGCTGATCTGATAGTGCCACTCAATGCAGAAGGTTGAGCTGAAGCCAAAGCAGATCTTTTGACCAAAAAAACTTGGAAATGTTGGCAATCCAAGAGAAGCGTTTTACCTGTAACGTTTCTTCCGTCTTTCCCTTCAACCTAAAATAGCCTGCAGTTGAAGGCTTGCTATCTCTCGGAGATTTGCCCATGTTAGAGGGGTCCTAAAATCCTTCTCAATCTCCTTAAAAATGGCTGGCCCTTTAAACAGATGTGACCGGACCCAGAGGCATATCTATCCACACATGAACCAGTGACTCAGTTCAAAGGCAATCAAGGCAATCTGTGCTTACAAAGAGACCCTGTTGGGAGATATATCTAGTTTATATGCAAAACCGTTAAATGACTGGACACTTATTCAATACTAAAACAATCTTATTATAGACAACTGTGTAACGCTATTTGCAAACCTTAAGCTTAAACACATCTTAATCAAAACCCAAACACTAATTAAACATAGCTTAAACATGTTATCCCCAACGTAAAGCTTCACCATAGCTCAAATATGCACTTAAAAGTTAGCAAACCATCTGCTACAGATAATCTAAATCCATAAAACACACTTTCGTTTTAAGGGTCACAGATAAAGTCAGCTCGTATGATGCAACATGGCGTCGCCACAGCTCTGACGACATCTACAAGACTTTGATTCCAGCTTTCATGCCTTCTAAATCATCTTAGAGCACAGGGACTTAGACAAGGAAAAAGCAATTAAAGGAGAGTGATTAGAGTGATTAAGTTGTGGCCAAATGTGGTCAAGCTCTTTCCATTGGACGACGTGATTTCAAGACGGCCAGGTAAATAATGCCATCAAAGACGAAAACTAGCGTTCTGATGGGTATAAGGTAAAAGCACAGGGGCCTTCTGGTGCATACAAGGCAGCTAAACTAAGGCCAATCCATCAACGCAAGGTTAAAAATGATGTACTCTGGGGAGGTCCTGAACAACAAGATGTACTGCCGAACTACAGATTTAAGGAGACGAAAAGGAAAAGAGCGGAATCAAAATGGAAATCATTGCCAAGAAGCAGTTTAACTTCCAATTCTCCTGTGGGCGTTTTAAAATCATCCCCTCTTGACTCCTGGAAACACAGCCAATACTTAGAGCAAACAAAGGTCAGGGAGAGTGTTAAATTATTTGTCTCATTTTCCTTTCAAACAGTCCCGCTAAGCTAGATCTTGGTGCCTGTGCTTTAGAGCCCGTAACCGTGTGTGAGTCGCTGGGTTGAAAGCTTCTGAGCCGCCCCGACAACTGAGGGGAAATCTTCTGGGTACCCTGTGTTTATTTTTCCTTCAGCAAAATGCTTTAAAGATCATTTACACACCAACTGTTAGAAGACAGGTCCCTAGTGCATTCTGCCACGAAAGAAGATATTTTAAGCTTTTTTTTTTTACGTATAAAAGCATACCACGGTATTCATGCACAATTAGAACACCTTAAACGTCAAGGAGGTTGAGAAAGAGGACGAGGAGACTAGGGGGTCAAATTTTGGCTGGTTAGCAACAGGCTGTTCACCCCTACTGGCAGATACTGTAATTACATCATTCTGATGGGAAAAAAAATGTTAATATGAAGGACAAGGAGTACCACTTAACGTTAAAATGAAGGACTCAATCATTAATTTATTCATTAATGAAAGTTAATCTATAATTCACTATTCTAAATAACAAACAGATATTTTTTTAAATGGTTTAGTACTGGATTAAATTGTTATTGTTCACTGCTACATGTCTCTAATTCATATACAATTTATACACACACACACATTATACTATTTTGAAAAATAATACAAAATTATCTAATCATGCATTCTGATGAAATAAAACTGTAACATTATAGACTTCCTTGGAGATGAGTTTTGAAATGTGAGGTGAAATTTCTATTAAAAAAAAAAAGATCAAAAAACATTTTGGATGTGTGTCCAGCCAAAGAAAAACAACAGAGAAAAAAAAACAGAATGAAAGAAGGATAGAGATCAATCTCAAGGCGCGTGAGAGCATACAGAGGTGGAAAGAGAGCGAGGTCTGGGCCAGCGACCTCAGCCCTGCCCAAAATCAATTGTGTTTTCAATCTTCACAAGAAAATTTGGTTTCACTGGTTAACACAAGCGCTGTGAAAGCCATTTTGAGACCTTGTTAAAAACTCAGTGGCGAAACAAATTCAGGTGTGGGCTTGGATCGCCAAGGACGAGAGGAGGAAGGGAGAAGGGAGGACGGGAGCAGAGGGAGGGAGGAGTCTGGAGAGAGCGCATCATCTTAAAACTAATCCCAGCCAGTTCAAAAGCTGCTTCTTTTCCTCACCTTCCCTTTTCATCCCTCACTAGCTCCTCATTTGTTTTCTCCCTTCACTCCAGAGGGCACTGGAGAGCGGGGAGCCCGTGATTGAGTATTTCAGCCGCCCTTAAGAATTTCTACCTTTTGTTAGTGACTTCCCACTTGTGCGAGGCCACTGATGTGTGGAGAACATTTAAGGGCTACAGGCTCCATAGAAGTCCGCAGGGATTTACTGCTAACCCTCACAGTGAATAAAGGACACTTCCCTGGCAAGTCTTATGGAGGAAAACAGTCCAGAGAGCCTTTTGATAAGAAATAACACATCTCTGCCCAGACAATGAAGTTCCTGCTAAGACATTAAAAGAAAATAAACCAAGATATGCTCACAAAGCTGAAGCAGCACACTCTGAAAATACTCCACACTAAATCAAGCAAGTGGAAATTCACTGAACACAACCGTTACATATAGTATAAGCAACGGTGTGGTGTTTAATCTTATCCCTGTTTTCATACAGTCCATAGAGGCTTTTGCTAATCTTTATTATTTGCTTATGCACACTCACTTTAGCCTTTTGATCCAATTCAATTAATTTATACAGTGCTTTTAACAATGGAGATTGTCTTAAAGCAGCTTTACACAGCGTCGGGTATAAACCCTGAGATGATGACGCTAAAGGACAACACCCTGAGTGTACAGGAACTAACCTTGAGTGGGAGACGATGCCTCTTTAAGACAACTTTGGACGGCCGCCATTACTCTCACTCCTGAACCTCTGTAATGTTTCCACAGTCTCACTGTGTACATGAGGAAAATGCATTTGAAATGAACTCTTCACACCGAATCCACAAACACCTCTCGTTAAACAAGCTTATCAAATCAGACTTTAAGGGCTCAGTGATGCAGCGAGGCTTGCAAATAGAGCAATGCACTGTTTTTATTACCCCGAGTCTGAGGTAAATCGAATGCCGTTATTAAATGTTAGCGGTTCACCAGGTATGTTAAATTAACTAACAGTGAGTGCTCGGGATGCAGTCATTACAGGCAGCCCAACTGTCCTCACTGAATATTGAAGCTGAGAGAAAGAGAAAACTGTGACATTTCATTGCAGAAACATGACAATACACAGTCTGTCACCAAACTGGTGATTACGGTTTAGTTCGTCCAGCGTTCAATGTGGGCTGGTCAGTGAGTCATGAGTCAAAACTACCACAGAGAAAATGAAAACGTGCTCTATGTCAAAAATAGAGAGCAAGATGCTCTGCAGAGAAAATTATGCTTTGTGAAGAATGAACATTGATTTTCAAAATCAACCAGATGATTTTCTGTTGGATGCCTCAATTTTAAACAACATGGAACCAAAATTGACCTTATTTACTTTCTAAATAAATTTCCCTGATCTTACTGTTAATAATTTATCAGCGTACGTAATGCTAACAATTTGAAATCAAAATGTGATCATTTTCTCTGCTTCTAAACAAAATATCTTTCCTGTTGATGTAACCAAGGCCATGTGGGCTTAGAAAACTAGTATTAATTAATATTATTTTACATTCAATTATATTGTATATTACACATGCTGGACAAACTGTCTATCCAGGCTGCAGGAGGTTAAAGCTTTGCCCCTGAAATGGTAGAAGTTGGCTTTCACCCAGGCCGATATGGGAACCAGGACAGAGGAGGCATAAAGGCCTGATTGTGGCAGAGCACTGGCTTGGAAACAGCTCTCAGGCCTAATGAAACTAAAGCCTGGCCACAGCAGCACAGCAAACACTAAAGTGAGAGAGGTAACGAGAGAGGGAGTGGGAGGGTGGTAATGAAGTAAACAGGAGTTGTTTCAACTTAGCAGAATAAGTGTACTTTGTTTGGAGATCTACTCCAAGCCGATTACAATAAACCTATGACTGAGCATAAGCCACCCTATGTAATTAGGGCACATGAAGGTTTATGCAGGGAACGAGGCAGCCTTTTAAGTTCTCATCACGTAGAATGTACAAAATATCTTACCGAGATTTATAACCAAACCATGCCAAGTCTGTTGACTATACACATATAAATTGCTTCGGAGGAAACAAGTGAAATTATTTAGGCATGCCTTCTTCTAAAAGTAAAAACGCAACATCCCGCATTAGCACGAAATGACTGTATGCTAATGAAAAGTGGATCTAACTCAAAGAGCCTTTGTGGAAAAGCTTTTAAAATCTTAATTCTGCAGTGTTGTGCAATAAATGCCCCTTAGAGCTGCTTGTGTGTGTGTGTGTGTGTGTGTAAGCTGTCATAGCACAGAAAAAGTGCTCAGGAAGAACTCAGCTTCTAAGGAGACAGATCCTGTGACCCTGCCGCCCCATGCCACCTGCTCTCCTCCCAGGATCCTCGTTCTCTCACTACCCACAGCTCGCTAGGAGACACTGTTAATTGGCCTACACACACACGGCCCCACGCACACATACACACACACACACAAACCTCCGGGTATCAGCTCAACTGACACCACAGTGTGGCAAAACCTCCAGGTGGGCGGACTTGCAGAGTCATCAAGAGTTTGCAGCAAATGAGCATCCAACCTTCTAACAACTCACTCTGAAGGCTCATTTCGCCTTTACTCACAAGTGTGCATCCAACGGACGGTCAATTTGTAATTTTGTTGTCTTAAGAGACAGACATTTCATTAGACTGCGTGTCTGCATCGCAACTTATAAACAACGAGACACTGAGTGCTGAGGTCTTTAGCGTTATTGGATCACGCTGCCCATTCAAAATAACGATCTACAGCTTTACGTAAGGACGGCAGACAAGTACGCCTCAATAAACAGGGCTGTGGTAAGACTAATATAGTCTTGTGACCTAAGAAGCTACAAATCCTCCGCTGTTCCTTTAATCACAATGATTTAGCGGTTGTCTACTGCCAGCACTGGCGCTGGTGAAAACACCCCCAGGGCAAGATGTACAGCACAGGGCAAGTAAAACCTCTGCATAATTGAGCCCTTCAATCAAGTCAAGTGTGTGTTAGGTCCACTCAGACACAGCTGATTACAAACAAATGGAGCTAGGTATTTATAAAGAGCCTGAAATAGAGAGAGACAGCGAACTTAAAGTCATATCACACAGCAAACAGAAAAGTTCACCTGGGCCATACAAATATATGGGTTGGCTATCAATCTTCTGCATGTGTATGCTAGATATGAGGCTTACAAAAAATGTCAGGTAAAAATATTGATTTTCACATACTTTTTCAGATTTTACAGATACTGATTCATAAAAGCTGAAAATCAATCTTTTACTCTATGCCTGTACTCAGTTTATACACGATAATAACAAATGACTCTTATGATTCAGTTATTTTTTGTGACTCAAAACCATAGAACATGAACAATGTAGCTTGATTCCCAAAACAAATGACTTTTATGAGTCGGTTCTTTTCACTTAAAAAGACGCTATATGTTTGAATCAGTCTGAAACACTGCCCTGTATAAATTACAGCATTAGTAGAAAGAGATGTTATTTCTATATATGAATATGTTAGCAAAATGGGCAAAAATATACCCAAATGAATCAAATCAAATAGAATTAAAATGGGAATCAAATCAAAAATCAAAAGCTTATGTATAAGAATAATATTGGGAAATCTGTATTAATATCTATCCGTAAAGTCATAAACGAACACATCATTAATTAAGTTATTAGTTAAGTAAATGTTCAGACCGATTACACACAGCAGCTTTAAGCAAAAGGTCCTGGCTACTACATCCAGTGGACGACGAAGACCAAGCAAACACTTAACTTTCATCTCCAAATGGCCACATCTCAAACGGCCTGTTTGAAAGTCTTGAAAGAGTCCGTTGAGGGACAGCGTTTCTCATCATATGCAAACATCTTTAAGTGAAATTAGCCAAAAGGGAAAAAGGAAAATGAGATCTTACCTTGCCAAACTGTTCAAAATACTGCTTCACATCTTCAACTACTGTGTTAGCTGATAATCCGCCAACAAATATTTTCTTTGTTCTTGTGACCATCTGGAAGAGAAGAGAAGACAAGAGATTAGGCCCATGTGAAAGCACTTCAGAGGACTTCAAACATACAGGAGACAAAGAGGAAGCTCAGAACTGGAAAAGAGGGAATTGGGAGATGACCGGTTGTGGGTTTCGTGGCTCAGGGGGAGATTGAAGGGGAGGTACTGTGTGATTTGTTGAGTGTGTGAGTGCGCTCTGGGACCGGGTAACACCTAGCTTGCGATGCCCAACGTTGCTTGCGTTACCTGTCCTTTCTTTCGCAACATTACAGACTTGACACTTTTTGGTTTCACACGAACACAAACACCTGAGCTGCGAATGGTGTTTTTCTTGTGTTGCGAAGACCCAACACGCAATCCCCCAGTCCATTTAAGAAAATTGGAATAGGAATGTTTCAGAGGACAGTTCTCGAAAAAAGCATACCGAATGTGCTGCACGGATAGACCTTAAAAGACACTCTAATTGAGTTACAAACAAAAGGTGTCAGAAAGTTCGAAGTCTCCAAGCCGGGCAGGATCTCAAACCGGTGAGAACAGACAGTAGTAGAGGTCGCAGTCGTGCAACCAGGCCCATTTTTCAAAACACAATTAACTCTCCCTGCTGAAGAGATGTATGGAGCGCCGAGACCCGACTTCTCTTCATGCAGCAACGTTAATTGTGCTGAGAGCTGGTGCACTGAGATCAAATAGCCCACCTATCATATAGTGCAATGATAACGGCTAACAAGAGAGCTCCTCAGGCAATGTTAAGCCCTTTTTGAAGTTAACAAAGAGAAGAAACTTGTCAAATTCCTGCTTCTGTTAGACCCATGTGGATTTCTATTAAATGTGTGCTTATTGTCAGAGCTGTAATTCAGCAGGTCATCCCTACGTGTTATGGTGCTCATACTGGAGACAAAGGTTCAAATCTGACCTACGTTTTGGATATAGATATAGGATGAATACAGGGGTCAATATCACTGTAGGTTGCCTTTTGGTGTCCTGTACATAAATAACTGATTTGCCATGATAATTTTACATAAAAATGACTATGAAAGGGTGTGTTACATTTGGCTGTTTTTATATTCATAACAAAAGCATTACTTGACTCTTTAGATACATTTTCTAGAATTTTTTTTTAGTTTTGTGTAAGAGGATGCGTGTTATTTTGCTATGACCCATGCACTGCTCATTAAATTTGAATGATAGTAGAATATTGTCAAATCATAAAATTAAAAAAAATTATCCTATTAATATTTTGTTAAATAAGAGATTACTCAATTTGAGTGTATTGATCATTTGGTAATAAAAACAATAATTTTATTTAATAAAAAAAGAAGAGTTTGTTCATGTCCCTTGAATGGTTGTCCACCCTGTCGTATTGGGGTAATCTGGCCCTTTAAGAAAAGGCCATCCCCTTTAGTGACGTCAGGACAACAGATTTTTGTCTCTTCAGTGGTGGGAATTTTAACGGCTGAGGTGAGTAAGTTGGTGACTTTTCAATTGACAAATTTTCTTCGTCTGAGTTTGCTTACTTGCTTTTCCCAAGCTTAACATGTCCACCCTGTTGGCATAAAATATGCCAGAAGTGATTCGAATACAGTATTTTCAAAATATGTAAGTTTAAATATACCAAATTCTCTTCAGCAACCAGACTAACTATTTAGCTAGTCACAGTTTGTTGTAAGCTAATATGCTAATTGAAGCTCAAAATGTCCACCCTGTCGGCCACTTAGACTCGATAGAGTGGACATAAACATGACAGGGTGGACATAGCATTCATTTGTATTTAATATTGCTAAAAATTAAAATGAATGGGGGGGGTATCAATGTGATTGAGGATGTAATTATATTATTTATTTTTATTATTATATTATTTTTTTTATAACCCTGTTTAGGAAAGGGACATCATACCTTTCAGAAAATATAATCTGCATCTTAATTTTGCAATGAAAATGTATTTAACAGTAATATATATGTCCATGACAGGGTGGACATATTTTATGGTTTATGCTTTGAATAATGGCCCATAATTATCTAGAAAAATGTGTGGGAGCTCAGATAATGTGTTTCTATAGTACTTGAGTGTCTACTATTTATGATGTGACAAAGCGAATGGGAAATCAAAACCAAATTTTTTGAGTATTGTGAGGGTTGAAAGGCACTCTATGGTGATATTGACCCACATATTATATATGGATGGATCAACAGACAGACAGACAATTCAATTTTACAGAACACTGCTAGTCAAGCTGGTTAGAGTTGGGAAACTACCTTAGATCAGCCAAAAACCAGCTAAAATGTTTCAAAACTACCTTAAGCTAGCATCACCTTGTTTTTCCAGCAGGGATGAACAAATTTCCTGTCCCCTCTTATTGCCTCGATCTATAAAAATGGCCAAAAAAGGTGCACTTACTGACAATGAGAGAAAATAAGCTTCATTTAGCAAACCCCCGGTATTTCCCAGAGCGGAGTAGACGGCGAAAGAATTAAGCAACCCTGAGCATTTATTTCGACTTTATTCACATCCATCATACACAATCTTGGCAACAGACACACTCAGCCCTCATCTCAGTTGGCTGTTTCCCAAACCCTCTCCGAAGCACTTTCACTCTCATCTGCACCCCACCATGGTTAATCTGTCTGTCTTTTCCCCTGTCGTTTTTTGCAAGCCCGAGCCGCCCAACATGTCAGTGGAGAGTTAAGTTTTTAGTGGCATCTTTATGTCCTCTGACAGCACCAGCTCCTGGCTGATGGGATTCCTCAGGCTCTGGAACAACGCAATTACTCTGTCCATTTCTCTCCATGGTGACAAGAGACAACAGCAGGCCTTTGCTCTTTCCGTGCTCCCTCTCTCGCACACCTCTCTTGGGATTCGAACGCGTTGTGCTGCTAGCTCGGCTAACCCATTAGAATTCAGAGTGCTAGCTGGGACGCAATAATGACCAAGACGATGACAGGAAGCATGTCCGTTGCGCTGTTTTGATTCTTTTGGTTTTGTGACCCTGAAGGCTTGAAAGAAATAATCATTAAAAACAGACAACAGGCTACCAAACGTGCAATTTGATTAGCCTCCGCTTAAATAGAAAAGGCAGATAGCCTACCAGACAACCCTTTATTATGGGACTTGTCCTTCTTGAGCGTCTCTAGCTTGTCCTTGTTTCTCTTTGCTGCTGTTGACATGGCAGCTTTCCGAACACAGTACTGTAAGGTATTCATGGGAATAATGTGCAAGTCATGAGGGAGAGGTACCAAGCTAACCTCAACGGATATAAACTAAGAGATGTTGGGTACAAATATCTTCGGTTCACCTTGAACCGCGTGTTCCAGTGAGAGGAACAGTCCCCCAACTTTGCACTCGCTGCTGAAGGATTTGCAAGTTGAACTCTCACACCTCAATCCGCAGCCTCTCATTACCCGTGCAAATTTGAAAACAGTCTTTGTCAGATATTATAGGGTGGGGGGGCATCTAACATAGTTGAGATGAGAAAAGATGTTTCAGACAAATTAGAATGGTGAAAAAAAAAAAAATTGTAATGAGGTGCAAGTATATTAGGGAAAAAAATTGAAAGACATGGACCTTGTGAAGGGATGGGAAAATGTCTGGCGAAGTGATGACATATCGGAGAAACTTTTGCTATCGCAGGACCTTAAAAATTCAACCGTGAAAATCTATGAATATGAAAGAGCACGTCTCACAGGAGGGCTGAGATATAAGAATGCAGTGGCACTAGGTGTGATAGAGTATAAGCAGTGTGTTTAGAGATACTGAGTGTATAAAATTTATGCAGAGCAGCTGAGTTTGTTGCTCTTAGTCGGCTGCTGATGTTGCTGTTTCAGGCCCTGTCATCTTCCACCAGCATTGCTTGATGCGACTCGGCATGCCTAGAGAACATTTCTTGCCTTCCTCTAGCGAGGGGGAATGTCAGCTGCCAGAATGTTTCTAGATGCAAGTCGTGCTGCAGATTTCTACCAGTGCTGAAACAAGTGCAGGCGATCAGAGGTGATGACTACGTGAGCCTCCGCTAGATGTTTGCAGACTAATGCGCACACAGTATATTGGAATTATCAGAAAAGGTTGACATGGATTAAATTGCTAATATGGACGAATAAATAATAATACAGCTAATTTTGCACAGTTTATTGTGATTATAACAAAAATTAAATGATAAAATTTAGTGCTGTCAAATGATTAATCACAAAATAAAAGTTTGTTTACATAATGTGTATACTGTGTATGTTTGTTATGTATATATAAATACACACCCATAAAGTATATATTTTGAAAATATTTACATGTATTTACATGTATATATTTCTATTCATATAATTGATATTATATATAAATACTATTAATAAAAACTTTTTTCTTATATTTTTTTTCTTAAATATATACATGCATGTGTGTTTATATATACATAATAAATATACACAGTTCACACATTATGTAAACAAAAACTTTTATTTTAGATGCGATTAGTCACAATTAATCGTTTGACAGCACTAATAAAATTCTATGCAAATTAAGCAAATTTAGTTGAAAACATTAAATAGACAAAGTTTATAGCTTAAGTTAATATCATTGAGCAGGCCAAGACAAAGTAGATTGTAAAACAGATTGTTGTGGACTGTAGGCCAGGTGATAAGACTAAGAAAGAAAGAAAGAAAGAAAGAAAGAAAGAAAGACAGAAAGAAAGAAAGAAAGAAAGACAGAAAGAAAGAAAGAAAGAAAGAAAGAAAGAAAGAAAGAAAGAAAGAAAAAGAAAGAAAGAAAGAAAGAAAGAAAATAAAAGTTAACTTAAATATTTCAAAGTTAAATTTACTATGGGCAATAAAAAGAAGACACATTCAAGGACAACGAGGCTTGTCTGAATTTTGCTGATACTTAAAAGAGCACGACTATCAGGAAGGCTTCAATTTGGACTCGAAATAAGACAGACACAATTTTATGTGCTCCACAAAGAGAGGAATTGGGAAGCAAATTAGAATTTTTCTAATGTTTTATAATACATAGAAAAGTGGAAGATGTTTTCCTTCCAGAGGAAGAGAGTCTCTCGCTCTCTGTTGAAGATGAGAGGGGGAATGCAGGAGGTAGTAGTGACAGCAAAGTTCACCATTTATCCACGGCAAAATAAAATGGATCGAGACGTATCCTGCAGCCTAAATTGGAGGAATGTGATAGGAGTGACAATTTAATATTGCATCTACTCTCCTTTGGGCACAAATGGATCTAATTAAGATCTTTCATTAGATGCGGCGCAGCCAAACCCTCCCTGAAAACATGGATCCTTATCAGAGCACAGGACAATCGCAGGGATACAGACATAGCAAATCAAGTTATATTCCGACAGAGAGGAGGGGGGCGAGGGGGAGAGAGCCGTTTGACAGATGACTTGATGGAGGTTACGTGGAGTTTAACAAAGAACAGAAACCGAGGAATGGAGATAGGTGATCAAGCTCCTCTTAAAACACCTGTCGCGCTTCCTGCGGAGAGTTCCCCTTCCCAGGATTCTCCTCTCTGGGATCGAACGGTCTGCAGAGAGGCCCACGCTGCATTTTTATTTGTTTACTCGGGGTCTCTGATGAACTGTGTAGTGGCCTCTTGCCGTTGATTGCGGTTGACTAACATTGGTCCTCACTCACAATAAACCCATAAGCCCCAGCCAAACGATGCTCTTGTGTTGTGACAAGGAGTCTTTTTTTAATCAGTCCTCTTTGCCTGGCTGGATGTCCCCTGATTAGAGTGAGATAATGAGACCCCCCTCCTCATCCTTCTCCTCCTCCTCCTCCCTCCCAGGCCTCTTCATCATCTCAAATCACATATTCATCACTGATTGCCGTCTCCTTGTCCTTCCACCGAATCACACACTCCAGGCAAACAGGCTTGTAGACCGATTCCAAACCAGTCGGAAACAGTGACAACTAGGCGGGTCTCGTTTAACGTGAGGCATCGACACTTCCTTGACTGACAGAATCCAGTGCACTTGCCACAGCTGCATCTAAATTTAGGCCACCAAGCTCCAATTTGTACACAATTTTGCAGTGTGGAATTTTAATGTCGACATTCAAATGTACTGGGCCAAACAGCTCCTGCCTCCGCGCCTGCAGCTAACCCTGATTGACAGGCGAGGCAGCGGCTTGACCAAGAGCTGAGAATAACTGATTAGTAACGTTGGCAAAAACTGTGGATGCACAACCCCCCTTTCCCTGCCCCAAAACCCATCAGACAAGACTTATTTGATGCAATATCAAACACTCTTCTTTTCTTTCTGTGAGTGTATCAAGGGCAAAAATAAGAGATTTATCTACTAAATGTCTATATATTCACTCAAAAATGCATACATAACACACGTCTTACTTTCTAATTAGTGGGACTTGTTACGGTAAGCATTGGTAATACTGATGTGTATACATGGGATTTGAAATTGGAACAAACCTCTAATCTTAAAGAGAGAAAAAAAGCTAATTTAAAAAAAATCTGTCCTTTACACTACTTTCAACCTTCATCAGAAACCTGTATGACTTTCTTTCCTCTGTGAAACACACACAAAAAAAAAACCTTATTAAATTCAGTATTTTCTAAAAAAAAAAAAAAAAAATTAAAAAAAAAACAAAGATAACCTAAAATGTAAAAATAGGGGAAAGTAGTGTTTCGTTTACAGCTGATGCCAGTAAACGAAAACATTTTTTAAAAAGTATTGTCAATATCTTTGTGCTTCCCAACAAAGCATGTGCCATGTCAAAAAAAAAATTAGCAATTAGAGATTAGAAGGGCTGCAGCTAACGATTATTGTAATTGTCGACTAATCTATCGATTATTTTTCGATTAATCTATTTATTTTCTGATCAGTTGATGAATTCTTTAGTTAAACTATCAATAATTAATAACAGTATTAATCTTTTAATATTTCATTCAAACGTCTCATAATTAATACTTTACAAAAAAAAATAACAAAGAAAGAAAGAAGGAAAGAAAGATAATAACAATAAATAAAGATAATAACAAGAAAAGAGAGAAAAAGAAATAACAATACAACAATTAATAAAAAATAAAAATGAAAGAAAGAAAATAAAAAATAAGAAAAGAGAAAAAGAAAAATAATAATTAATAAAAAAGAAAAAGAGAAAGAAAGAAAAAGAAAGAGAGAGAGAGAGAGAGAGAGAGAGAGAGAGAGAGAGAGAGAGAGAGAAAGAATTACAGGGCAGTGATACAATACAATCAATAGAAATGCACATTATAGCTGCATTCACAGTTACTGTCTGGGACTGACAGCAGTTTCTTACAGGTGAGAGACTTGAAATGTTTTATTTATTCAGCAGATTAAAATATCTGTTTGAATACATATCTGTATGAATGAACAGCTGAAGTCACAACCGCATTCAGGACACTAGAGCGACAGAATCAAAAATGGCGTCATAACACCGGGAAGTTTTATCAGTTGACAGCCCGTTTTTAAATAAATGAGGCTCATCCTATCCATCACACAGTTAAACAACTGACAATGACTTTAAATGCTTTGTTAGCGCGTGCAGAGAACGCGTTCGGTGCGCGCGTCTCAGAGCTCGCGCAATCGCGCCCACGGCCAGCTCCAGTGGATCTTAAGATGAACGCGAATCATTTCTCCTTCTCTCTCTCTGTGGGTGAATTAAACCTGTCATGATTATACAGGCAACTCGATGTTCCGTGGTGTTCCGTTCATTCAGCGCAGCTTTGAATGCGGTTGTGAATCCTGACAATGTAACGGCATCAGTTCGGCTATATACATGCGGTTCTGACGGTCGTATAATAATAGAATGCTCTATGAACGCTCTATGAAGTGATGTTGCCATACTAGCCTTTACCTTCTGCTCTAGAGTCTTGTTTGTGTTAAACATGGCAGAAAAACAGTCTTAAGCAGGGATAACTGCAGACTCGCACAATGGGCGTGGCTAAAGGTCCGACGCATCGACGCATTCCATGCTAATCGACGTATTTTTATAATCGACGTAATCGATGACGTCGACGAATCGCTGCAGCCCTAGAGATTAGGCTTAAAATTTTTGTCTGGTAGTTGATAAAATGGGTGAAAAAAAAAGTCTAGAATAAAAGAAACACATTAAATAAATTACAGCACAATTGCAGTGATTACAGTAAAAACTGCACATAACATTTAAAATTAAGATTTATTTCCACTGTTATAGTTAGATGGAAACAATGAAATACCATCTAAATAGCTTTGACAGAGAATAAAAGATCCATTTGAATAACAAAATCATTATAAGTGTAAAAAAGAAAGTGCAGATCTTTAGACAGGGATGGAGGGTTTGTCTCCAGGGTAAAACTGATCCAATCCGATCTTTAGTGAATATTTATAGAGGCCTAATAGATGTAGATGAGTGGTGTAAAGATGCTTACTGCAAATGGCAGGTGACAGCCCAAAGCGGGGCTCCTTCAAGCTTACAGCAGCCGTCTCCACACTGACAGCAGGTTGGCTGCCAAAGGCTGAGCCAAACGGCCTTTTGCTGACCCCTGAGGCCATGTAAATGAGTCTCTGGCTCTCTCAATGGAAGATCCCTCCCAAGCCACTTAGTGGAGCCCAAGGCAGTTCAAGCACAAGCATCAGACAAGGGCTGAATGGGATTGACACCAGCAGGTTAATGACTCGTCGTTCTTTTGGGGCAATTAACGATCTTCATGCCAAAATTATGACCATAAATAATATTTATGGTAGCCTAGCCAATTATCTTAAGATTAATACAACACTTTTGCCATTTTTATAAAACTATACAAAGCACACTCTGAAAATCTGAAGACTGAAGGGGCTATAAATTTCATTTAGTGGAAAAAACAAGCACAAGACAGTTCAAGCCAATCCAAACCTCCAGGTTGTAAAGGTTGTGCTGACTCTGAAAGTCTCAGAATATCTACAGAAGTGGCGTGAAAAAAAAAAAAAAAAAATCAAGAGATATCTGTGAGTACCTCTGTGAAATCCTCCTATCCTAAACTGCTGAGCTGACACACTACAGAGCTCTTTATATCTGAATTTCATAACACTATGGGGGAAAGGGGAAACTACTGCCCTGTGATGGCTTTAAGCATTCATTAAATTCAATATTGATTTTAGCATCTAAATTGGTCATTCCCAGGGTCTTTCTTGAATCACTGCAGCAATTTTGGAGCACTTGAGTGTGTCACTTGAGGTACTGTAGCTTTAAGAGTGACCAGTAGGAGCACTCTAAATCCTCAGCCACTGATGTCACAATGCTACAAAATACCCAGGTCATCTGACTGCAGCCTTGCCAAAGCTGGCTCATGTGAACTGTGGGAGTGCTGATGACCAGGTCAGATGTGTATAACAGTCCCATGACATACAATTAATACTAATCAATATATATACCTCCCCTCTAATGGAGATCAAGACCTGTAAAAGCATTCTGCACAACTGGGAAAACCTGACATACAGCCCTTTATTCCAGACAATATCAAAGTTCATTCAGAGTTGGTCACCAATGTGCCTATAGGCTTAAATTTTTTTTTTTTAAAAATTACAAAAAGTTATCCACACCAAACACTGGTGCAAAAATTGCTGTTGGTGGTTGCTAAAGTGTTCTGAGTGGTTCTTGTTGCTATGCAGTTGCTAGGGCATTGCTAAATGATAGCTATTCAAAACATATTTCTTGACTCCCTCCTTCCAGTCTAGGGTGAAAAAAAGTCCACTAGGCAAACATATCCAAAGAATATATTGAGTATAATTTACACTACCATTAAAAAGTTTGGGGGCAGTCAGATTTTTACATTTATTTTTCTTGTTTTTTTTCTGGATTTGTTTGATCAAAAATACAATAAAATCAGTAAAACTGTGAATTATTATTACAATTTAAAATACCCGTTTCTTATTCCAATTAGGGCTGCAACAACTAATCGATAAAATCGATTATTATCGATAATGAAAATCATCGACAATGAATCTCATTATCGATTAGTCGGGTCTGCCCACAGTGCACGTCCAACTTCAGCCGGTCGCGTCAAATTAACCTTACAGAACTGAATAACGCATTTCTATGGCCAAAATGTATATAAAAATAGTGGAGGAAACAGAATGAGATGCTGCGGGAGAAGTACGTGATCCAAGCTGCACAAAACATGAGAATTCTTTATTTTAAGCTTTAAGCTAATGCATTAGCGTAATGGCTTGCCTTGTCAGGCGCTTTGAGATTCCTCAGCCCAGAAACGTTCAGTTTACGGTCATATCCTTATCTGTAAATGTCACAAATTCACGCGAGCATTTCCATTTTTGCATAAAGTTCTGTCCTGACAATCTGCGTTAAGTTTAAATCTTTACTGAATGAGCGCCAGCGCGGCAGGCGTGTGAACGCGCGTCAGAAAGGGATTAATATTCAGCGCAAAAACATTCATTGTGCTGAAATATCTGTTGTTGAACGTTAAATTAAGGTTTACAAGTCAACATGTAGTGCACATATTTTATGAGAGTAGGAACTGTAAATGGATAACCGCGTATAGTTGTCTGAATATAAATATCAGATGCTTTTACAGGATAAAGAAATTACAGTAAACGTGACTGATCAAAAAGTTGGTTAACACTGAGTGCGTGTTTTTATTCATCTTTATTATCTTTATTATTATCTTAATTTTTGATGAAGAGATTTAAACTATAGGCCTATATACAGTGCTTAAATTTATTGAAACAAATTTATTTAAGGTTAATAACAAATAATGTAAGCTTTGTACCACTGCTGCTCTAAACTAACAGTATTGGTGTTTACAAAAATCATTTTTTAGCTATCTGTATTGGTTAGTCCTCCAATATGTGTAAGTTCTTTAGTAACAGTAGGCTATTTCTAATGCTATAATATAATTATTTCTATTATCTATGAAAGAATGAAGATAGATCTATGAAAGAACTATGAAAGATTTTTTCAGATACCTAATTAGAGTCAAAAAGTAGCTAAACAATGCCAGCAAGAATGCATGCTGTTATGAAAGGCAGGAGGCTTTTTTTTTTATTATTATGTGAATAAATATTTAGTTGTTTCAGTTTGTTATTTGCCCAGTAAATGACAATAACATTTTTAGATTTAAACAATTCTTTGACAGATTCCTAAAATATTTGTTTTCTCTCTTTATTATGACAGGTGGTCTAATAAATTTTTAAGTACTGTATGTTTTCATAGCATTCAGTTGGCACGATTGTTTGAAAAACATTGGGCAGAATGCGGAAGTGCTTTTGTCAATAAAAAAAAAGAAAATTTAGCTTTTTATCCAATTAAATGAAAAAATAATCGGTCAACTAATCAATTATCAAAATAATCGTTAGTTGCAGCCCTAATTCCAATATATTTTTAATTTATTTCTGTGATGGCAAAGCTGAATTTTCAGCAGCCATTACTCCAGAAAACTTCAGCGCGACAATAAATATATAAATACTGGTCACTTTCTAGCAACTAAATGCATCCTTTCTGGATAAAAGTATTCATTTAAATGTGTTTTAAACAAATCTTAGTGACCCCAAACCTTTAAACGGCACTATATACTAAAATTATATTTCCAAAAGGCCTATTCATTCAGCAGGCCAGTATATAAGTCTTGAGCATGTGTATCATTTTTTTACCAAATAATGGTAAAATAAACTGTTTTTTGGTGCGAACCTCCACATTGTGCCTTTGTAATTTCAAACTGCACTAACACCAATATTCCTCAATGACAAACTGTAGTAATACCCCCTCCATGCCTTTATCTTAATGATCTGATGTGCTTTACACTCAAACCCAGAGTCGATAGATTATTGTACAGTTATGAAGATAGATTGCGGCCGCTCATAGCTCCTTATAGGACCCAGGAGATGGCTAGGCTGATACACCTCCCGGTCTCCGTTCAAGAGAACTCACGCTGAATATCAATGAGCTTTCAGCCTTGATAAACAGTCTGCAGAATGGAAAAATATTTTCACATTAAGGATGAAAGGGTGAAAGAAGGAATGAGAGGAAAAAAAATTGAGCGCTTGCCCCTCAAAGCGATTCTGAAAAATTAATATGCTAATTAAGTGCTTGCTTGGGGCGAAATCTTCGAAACTTTGGCAAGGGAGTTATAAGCACTTAACAAATTACTTACACCATTATGCTGGAAGCTGTATACATTTTTAAAGCGACTGTACGTTTTCCTTTCCTTTCCTTTCCTTTCCTTTCCTTTCCTTTCCTTTCAGTTTTCACAATAGATCTGGCTTTTTTTCCCCAGACATTTTCTCCCAAGCTGCCATTTAGGAGTATAAAACGATATCAGACTTTTATGTCTCTCTCTGAAATATTAAGTATAGCGCAAGCCGAGGAATTTATCAGCACGCCATATCGTTTGGAGGCAGGCCTTCAGCAATCCTTTCTACTTCTGAAATGTCTGAACTCATAGTGAAATAATCTCCACAAGGCAAGACAGAGCTTCACATCAGTTTAATCTGTTCAGGAGAAAGAGAAGAGCTAACAAACAGCATCAGCATCCATCCTGCGGGCCTGAAGTGAACTTTCAATTCACAGAAGCCACTGCCCACTTCTGTGTGCTCGGTGGCATGCTGAACGTGATTGTGTTTGCACTTGCGCGCGTGTGTGTGTGTGTGTGTGTGTGTGTGTGTGTGTGTGTTCAGGCATCTTGTCAAAGATGTCTGCACAAATGCAGACCAAACAACCACAGCCCGTATCTGAAGTCAAGATCGACTTCAATGTTTTCTAGCACTTTGGTGTGGGAAATCCCATTTATGACCTTTACTATCCAGATCACCCGCGGTTTTCGGTGTGAGAAACAGAAATTTAAAACATTTACAAAAAAAATGCCCCCCACCAAATTCTTAAACCTACAATGCAATACAAATTAAATAAGTTTTCATTACAATTTTATTTGTTTCAATCAATATAGCTATAAAACATATACTAATATGCATTACATATACACGCACACACACATTTGTATTCTGTGAAAGAAAACGCCAATGAAAACATCAATACCTCCGTTCTTTTTCAAATGTGCTCAAACACGGAGGCTGCAGCTATAATCATGAACACATACACACAAAAACACATGAAATAAAATTGGTTTGAAAGAAAACAATCTTGTTTCTCAATAAACGAGTGAATTGCACATAAAGTGTCTGTTTGGCTGGCAATGGGTAATTAGGGCCCAGCTGGCCAGCGGAAGCTGTGGACTGACGCAAAGCAAAGGTGATGGACAGGCCAGATATGGCTCAGACAGCATCCAGCAACAGACATCAAGCCCTGATGTTCCTCTCCCACTATAGTCTCGTGAATGGGATACTGAACATAGCCTCCGAGTCAAACCGTGGCCCAGATAACAACCTCAGGAGCAACATCTGAGGCATGGAACATGAGCCAGCTCTGACTAGGAACAGACATACTGTATAGATATGTTTTTACTCTTTATTCCAAGATGTCATCTCCTTGCGAGAAGATCATCCAAATGGGGATTTGACATGAGGGTATTCATATGCACCCATCATGCAGACACAACCAATGAGTGCTTGCTCCCGGACACCTCTAGGGTGTGTTTCCGGTCCACAAACAACATGGCATACTTTCAAAAGCACTCAAATCCCAGAGCTAATGTATACTCCTAAGCTCTAACTACAGTTCTGACACCATCTGAGCTGTCAGAGAAATCTGATGGCAGATTCAAGACATTTCTGCAGCCCTTTAGTGTGAGGGCATATATTCACCACTTCCAGGAAGAGCCAACATACACACTAGCAAAAACAGTCAGTCTCAATAGGAAGTCTAACAGGTATTGTTCAATTTAATCATAAAACAATACTGACAATACTGACCTGAAAAATTTCTTTAAAAATGTTATTTAAAAATACTTTTTTACTTCTAAAATTTACAATTACTTAATATAGAGAATCATGGCATTTCACTACAATACTACAATGCATTTTTTATTAAAAAAATAAATACTTTTAATAAACGTAAAAATAAAATGAAAATAATGCAAATGAAAGGCAAATTAATTTAAAACTGCAAATTAAAACAATGCAAAATTGTAGATACACCCACACACATTTATTTATGTATGTGTTTGTGTATTCATTGATTTTTATTGATACATTAAATGTATTTATATTATCAAATTAAAAAAAATTCTAACTCAAAATAATTTTTGTTTAATAAATACACAAAAAGAAACAAAATAAAATATTAAATTTAAAAATAACTTTTGTTTTTTTATATTTATTTTGTATTCATATTGAGTTTTTTTCCCCCCCAACTTTTTTCTACGGAGTATTCAACACCAAAACCTACAGGACATAGCTCCAATTTTTAAACAATTATACTTTACTCAAGTTAATAAACAAGCAGCAATCACTAAGCCTCTAAAATATTAGTAAGCACCTCAAAATACAAATCCATTCCATAAAATAAACCCATTTCCTATCGGCCTCAGCTTGTTTGTAGCAGGTCATAGAGGTATATAGACTATCATCCTAGCATCCAGAATCACGGTGCCTTAAGGCAGTGGCACAGCAGCGGATGCAGCATGAGATTGATTGCTCCGGATGAAAGTAAAAGGGATAAGGTGCCGTCAGAGCGGGCGAGATGGCTCCAGGAGAGGGCACTTTCACTTTAATAGGACGATTGATTGATTGATAGTGGCGGGCTCTCCGCTGCCACCTCCTTCAGTGACTTTTCCACAGCACATCGATAAACTGTTCCACGCCCGCCAAACTGCACTCGGTTGAGATTTTAGCGTTATATAATCCCTATTGATGTACCAGCATTAACCATCCACATACAATGCGAATAAGGCTCAGGCTAGATTAAGGAAGTTACTGGGCATGGCAAGGATTATTGACCCAGAGCAAGACAGAGCACTGCGTTATCCCGCTGGTGGGGGAAAATCACTTTTTTCTTATCACTCACTTTTACTGAGTTCATTTGTCGTCGGCGATGAGCATTTGGAGTTGAGTGGAAAATCTAGCCGAAAGAAAAAGTATTAATACCACTTCCAAACCACTGGTCAGTCGGAGTGGAAACCATAGCGATAATCACACACTAAAATCAAAGTGACGTTATTTGTTGAGTGAATAAAGATTGCTAGGGGGTTGCAGATGAGTGTAACCAAAACAGCATTTCCTCTCATTGTTACTAGGCAGCAAGAGGATAACTGAACCTCAAGTGAGGGATTAACTTGCAATTAGGACGATGGCTCTTATGAGTGACTCTGCCTTGGGAAGGAGGCCATACTGCTGTCAAGCAACATGCTGCACAGCTGCTGCTGCAGTTCTAAGGGCAGGATCAACAGAAGTGCAAAATTACATTTTTAACATTAGAAATAAAGTGTGTTCTTATGGAAGCATTGCACAATTAGGCAGGTTTTGGAGTAATCCTTGATTGGACAAGTTTCATAGGGAGTGTTCATGAAAGAATCTGAAAAACAATGATCTTGTTAGTGGAAAAAAAAAATCTAAAATACATTGTGAGACAACAATATGACCAAAGATGTTTCTCTCAGTGTGTATGCAGGATAAATTGTGTGTGTGTGTGTGTGTGTGTGTATACACTACCGTTCAAAAGTTTGGGATCAGTAAGACTTATGCTTTTTAAAGAAGTTTCTTATACTCATCAAGGCTGCATTTGTTTGATCAAAAGTACAGAAAAAACAGTAATATTGCAAAATGTTATTACAATATAAAATAATGGTTTCTATTTTAATATACTTTAAAATATAATTTATTCCTGTGATGCAAAGCTGAATTTTTATCAGCCATTACTCCAGTCTTAAGCGTCACATGATCCTTCAGAAATGATTTTAATATGCTGATTTATTATTAGAATTATCTATGTTGGCAACAGTTGTGCTGCCCAATATTTTTTTGAAACCATTGATACCTTTTTCAGGATTCTTTGATAAATAAAATTAAAAAGAACAGCATTTATTCAAAACATAAATCTTTTCTAACAATAAGTCTTTGCTATCACTTTTGATCAATTTAACACATCCTTGCTGAATAAAAGTATACATTTCTTTCAAAAATAGAAACTGACCCCAAACTTTTGAACTAGGGCTGCACGATATATTGCATGCGATAGTCATGCACATCTCGTCAATAAAGCCGGTTCTGTGATTAGAAATAAATCTCCATCACCTGTTTTCAGATGGAGCGGCATTTAACACACAGAGCTGTAGTTCACTGACAAGCTACGCAATCCGTGCTCATAATCACAGATGAATCGCATGCGATAGTGAACGTGATATTGCGCAGCTTGTCCACTGACAAGCTGCACAATATCATGTTCACTATCGCATAACTACGGCTACGTGTATTAAATACCGCTCCATCTGAAAAGATGTGATGGAGATTTATTTATAATCACAGAACCGGCTTTACTGACGAGATGCGCATGACTATCGCATACGATATATCGTGCAGCCCTATTTTGAACAGCAGTGTATATTGTTAGAAAATATTTCTATTTTAAATAAATGCTGTTCTTTTTAACTTTTTATTCATCAAAGAATCCTGAAAAAAAGCATCAGGTTCCAAAAAAATATTAAGCAGCAAATAGGGTTGGGTACCGTTCATATTTTAACCGGTACGGTACCGGTACCCAATGGAACCTTTTTTTCGGTACTTTACTGTGTGTAATAACAAAAACATTTATTTCAGTGAAAAAATAAGTCCAAAACTCTCAATTTCAACATTTTGAACAAAAATGGCCCTACAATTTTTTTTTTTTTTCTTCCAGAAATTCTTGTGTGTTTTATTTTTTCTGATAATCAAACGAAGGCATGAAACATTTATTTATTTTTAATCAAATGAAAATGAAACCCTTTTATTTTTTGGCAAACAAACAGAGGTTTACTGTTAAAATTAATACATTGTAGAAAAATTGTGTGAATATTCCTTTAAAGAGTTTTAATAATAATTTTAATAATAATTTTTCTACAATTAAGTGGTTAATGTGGTTGTAATAATTATTTTTATCATTTATACTGTACAAATGTAATACAAGAGTAATATATTTCTGTTACATGTTAAACCGCACTTTTAATTTGACAGGTTGCCGTGAAGTTTCTGTGTGTATACAGTATGATATGATGCTAGTTTTCTCAAATGAAAATGTAAAATTCTCATGAAGTGACTCTCACAGCCTGTAAGTTCATGTGTTTATGTCATCATGTAGTGAGATGCAGAGGCCAAAAATCACCGCGAGTTCACGTGTGCTTCAGTATGTGTAGTAAACAAAACCGCGTCTCCGCCATTCATACATACCGAGGCTAACGGAACATGCAGGATTCATATTTAAACCGTCTTTTTGCATTTTAATATTCACATACACTAGTTCACATCACAATTCGAATTAAGTGACAGACCTTCTTTTATTCATCCAAAAATTGACGAATTCCATGGCATTCCACTCTATAGAGTAAATTCCATTTTTATGGATGGACTCCGCCATTCTGTCCATTTGACCCTAGAAATGTAACCACACTTCAGAACATTTCAGTTTGCCCTGTGTGTTGTGTTTTAAAGGGTCTCTCTCTCGGTCTCTCTCTCTCTCGTATATGCACCCAAATGCGTTCTCAGGTACCGAAATGTGTTACTGAATGATTTAATGTTAATTGGTACTCAGTAGTCCCGACGCAATTCGGCCGATACCCTTAAAAGTGCCCAACCCAAGCAGCACAACTCTTTCCAACATTGATAACAAATCAGCATATTAGAACGATTTCTGAAGGATCATGTGACACTGAATACTGGAGTAATGATGCTGAAAATTCTTTGCATCACGGGAATAAATGAGATTTTAATGTATATTAAAATAGAAAACCATTATTTTACATCGTAATAATATTTCACAATATTACATTTTTATTCTGTATTTTTCATCAAATAAAGCAGCCTTGATGAACATAAGAAACTTCTTTAAAAAACCTTACTGATCACAAACTTTTGAACGATAGTGCATATATATTCTACATTGATATCACACGCACACGTGTCAACCATCGCGTACCATGACTAATCAACACTGCTGTGAGCATGTGACTATACATAACATTTCTGTCCAGGGTTGTAATTTCCTTCATTGTGGAAAAAAGATCTCTGTGACATTGTGTCTGGACAGCCATGTTTTTCCAAAGGGCTTAAGTAGCCCTGATCAATGGTCGCCCTCTCTGAGTGATTAGTTTAATCCCACCTGTGGTGTTCAAGGACTAAAGCCATCAGAGAAGCATTTTCACTCCAGCTAACCAAAAAAGCCTCCACATATGTTCAACCCAGGCGGTTATTTTTCAGCGGAAAGCTTCTCACAAATTCTGCACGACTTAAAACAAAGCCAGGAGCTCAATAACAACAATAACCTTGAGTTGTACACATAATTACATTTACATCGAAGGTATTTAGCAGACACTCTTATCCGGGGAGACTTACACAAATGTGCTTGAGTTTCACATACAAGAGTGTTGTGATCAACAGATGGCAAGAAAGCAATTTAGACTTTTAAATGTTAGGAAAAGAAGTGCTTCCTGTACAGATATGAAACAAGTGCTGAGAAGCACAAGTAAATCTAGTAGTATAGTATAGTATAGTGAGTAAAAAGGTGCTTTTAACCAATCCTTGCACTTAACATGTCCATGTTTTCTCTTAACAAATCTAAAGCACTGAACAGTTGGTTTCAACTCCAGTAATGTGACACAGGTTGAATGCATTTTAAGAGAAATTCTAGGGTGAGATGAAACACGCTAGCAGGACTGCTGCAGAGCCTAAAGTACATGTTCATACACACACACACACACACACACACACAGAGAGAGCCCTGTTCATCCATGTGTGACCTGCCTCTGCACTGCTGCAGGGGCTGGCTGTGGTGGGAGTGTTTTTCTCGGTTAAAAAACGCCTCTCTGAGTGCGGTGCTGCTTTTCAGCAGCGAGTCCTCACCTCTCTGAAACACTCCATTACTCTCAGCCAGACCCGCTTGCACACCGCGACACTCTAGAGCCCCTCGCCTTCGTCAGGCTCTGCCTCTGTGACCCCTGGCCCAGATAGAGCCACTCTGTTGGGCTGTGACATGAGAGGGAACCCACCACCCCCCTCCTCCCTCTCCCGCCGTCCTCACCTGCTGAAGTGACACCATGGGTATTTGAGATCTCGTACACAAACACAGTCTGTTCTTCACTTTTTACATACTTTGCTCACAAAACACGTGCCGTGCTGACTAACTAAATGAGAGTGTTTTGCCTCCATCCTAAAATACACCCTTCAATGCTCTATCAAGGCAATGTGAGTTTTGGTAAATAGTCAGTTGCAACTAAAGCCATAAACTCTATGCAAGCATGCAAGCGTGAGCACTTGGACAATTTAACAAGCTTTCCTGCAGTACTCTTACAAACCTCAAGTACTTGAGTGGGCAAGATTGCACAACCTGTCTGAAAACAGTCATTTTTGCAATGGGGCATTATGTTTTTGCATATGCAACCATACATGCCTATGACTAATTTTAAACATTTTAAATGGAAAATATAACAAACAAACAGTAAAGAAATTAAATTAGTTTGTGGCATGAATAAAAAATTTGTGTTTAAAAATATGTAGGCCAACTAGAAGTAATGTGGGATCCCGTGATTATTTGGATATAACAGCTTCCCTAGTAGCTTGTCAGTAACATGTCAACATTTTAACTCATGTTAACTGACATAATCAGCTGGTTTCTCTTTAAATGCTTTGCTCCAACACAATGACCTGAAAGGCATAACATACCATCTAAAAACTGTTTTTGATAATGCTCGCTATTGCACTTTGCTTAGCTAGCAGCATTCAAGTATGTTTTGGGCTAGAAGCTAAGTCAAATGTAGAGGCGTAGCGCTGGAAAGTGAGTAAACCCCATAATCCTTCTTATATCTACCTCCTCAATCAATTAAAATGCTTTATGTGCACATTTGGCGCTCTTCTGAGGTGATCAATACGCCTTTAAATGCATTACGAACATGAAACGCGTCGTATCCCTTTCGCAGCATTTTGATTCGGAGGTTCTGAGAGTTAAAATCCATTCTGCTCAAACTCCCTCACTTCCCCAGAGAAGCGAAAATGTGACGTGCCTCTAATTTAACATCTGTCACACAGTGATTTCAGCTGGGGGATAGAGAGAGAGAGAGAGAGAGAGAGAGAGAGAGAGAGAGAGGATGAAAAAATGACTTTGAGAGTTATTTGAACTTAAACAGGCTGGCTGCTCTAATTAATAAAGACTCGCACAACACACAACACGACGGAGCCCGCGATCAGTTTACACAGTAAACAGGCCAGTGGTTCTGCCTTAGCCAGATAAGGCTTGTTCAAACCGATTTCAAGTGCAGTTCTGAGTGGAGCCACCATCGGCCGCGCTTTCTCCCTCTCTCCCCGCCTCTCCTTCGCTCTAATAGGAGCCATTAACGAGGGGCAAAACCCTTCTCTCGCGCACTCGGATAACTGTTCTGTATAATTGAAGCCGCGGAATGGCTCTCCATAACTGGGATTTAAATGGCACGGGTGCAATATTTGGATGAACGATTTGCCGAAGGTTCCCGCTGCTTTCTCAAGCCTCGGTGCCCCTGCGCCATATTTCAATTCCGCTTCGAGCGTTCTCACGGAGCAGCATCCGACCGTCTGCCCTGGAACACGTGAAGATGTTCTGCAGGAACTGGCTCTGATAAACGTGGCGTTCTCTTGCTGGAGGAAGTGCAGTGGATTCCACCCACCCCCCTCCTCATCCTCCCTGCTCCCGACAGCCAAAGGCGCAACGGCATCATACTTGAAACACACACACAGATACAAATGTGTTGCATAAAAAAGCAGCTCTGCCGCCGCATACATCGGGTTCTACTTGAAAAGCCCTCACTCCTTTATCCGGGAGAGCAGCTCCTCTTTTGTTCTGCATAAATGCCAATTACCTAATTCTCTCTAGCATGCAAATCAGATGAAATGAGGGCACGGCAGATTGCCCATGGAGCACGGCACCGTGCCGTTTCCACAGTGACAGGAAGGGTACCTTTTGGGACACTTCTCTACTTAACACTTTAATCAAGCTCCATTTAGAGGCAAAAAATGTAATAGATTTTTTTTTTTTACTGTCACTCTCACTCTCTCTAGCTCTCTTCAAAGCTCGTGAATAATAACAATCACTTAGCCTCCAGACCGGGTATACTTCAATCGTTGCCAATAGCTTACACTCTGCCATCCCCAAATTTGAGAGTGCTAAATTTTCGCTAACCAAATAGAATTTGCCAGTTCATATTACTATAATTTCATCACCTTTTCACACAAATGGAAATAACCGATAATTTCCACTGCATTCGCTAGTGCCTGTTCTATTACGCAAACCTTGCAGAGTAAATGGCAAGAAGAGCCTTCTACGAACCGTTTTCATGTGGATGTACTTCTGTGTGGCGACAGACGTGACAAGGGCACCGAGTGTGACATGCGTACAGTATGACAATTATGATGACTGACATTTTAAAACGGTCTTTTTGCAGCAATAATATGGCATATGCGTTCAGCTGAGAGGAAATGGACAGTCAGAGACAAGGAAAATGTAAATGGTCCAATCAGAGCATAATACTGACAGCGTTTTGCAGTGACAAAGCAACCTGAAGGCATTCATTTTCAATGAGAGGGTGTGATTTTCTGGCAATGTGAACGGCAAACTTCATTCGAATGTGAAACAACGCCAATTGCCAACTACCAGCATGACTGTAGACGGCGATCAGCTAAGTGGTGCAGACATTTCAACGTCTAGCAGATCCATATACCAATATCTAGAGAGCATAATAGCCCATATATCAATATATATTACAAATTAATGATTGCAACATTATTGTTATTTTACGCAATACTAAGTACAAACAGACCGACAATCATCTTTGGCCGTTTTGAGATTGCACAAATAATAGCTCTACCTTGTGTCAGTATCAACCGACAGCCTTCTCAATACAATTTTAGTACAATCAATGCATTTTTAAGTAAATATCGTGCAAATGTTTCTCAAACTTTCATAAAAATTGTATGTATCTCTCATTTGCTATGATTGTAGTATTATTTATTGGTATCATTGGGGCCATTGGCCAACTTGCTCTATTGATATCGCTCTTGAAAAAAAACATATATCGGTCAACTGCCACATACTAAAAGCTGAACACTGATCTGAAGAGTAATATCTCTGTGGAGTAAGTCAGTCATAGAGTAGAGCAGATGAGTATACTTTAAAGACTAATGTTAAGTGATGACTAAATGAATTCAAACTGACATTGCTGCAAAAACGAGATAATTGACAGAAGTGCACTACAAGCATGCTGCTTTAGTTGTCTTAAATCTCCTGCAATGCATTTGATCTGCTTAAACATATCATATCTGGGGGTTCCAGCTGAATAAAGCTCCTCCAGCAAACACTACTTGACAGTCCAAAGACCATGCTGGATCTTCTCCTCTGCCACATCCTCACCTATATGGATACGCCGGGTTAATATCAAACAGATCCACAGAAGGTGCAGACTCGAATCCAAGCCGGGTCTATCATAAACAGCTCCGTCAATACAAGCCCTTGGAACTTTCTCCCTTCTGCCCCGGACCTGAAGCCTCCGCGGTGCCGTGAATAACAATGAAGGCGCGTTGATCTGAGTGGGGATGCGATCTCCACGTTTTTGAAGGCTCTTCTGACATGCATTACACTTCACGGAGCTCTCGGCCCTCCCTCACGGCCACCGGCGAACAGCCGTGTCACAGCCGTCCACTTCGGAGAACGACCTCGCTAATGAGGGGCGAAGGGCATCCGGTTCACCTCTACAGGCCACCGCTCGGCCCCTGTGAATACTAATCACAGCAACAAAGTGAAGGTTAGACGTAGAGATGTAACGGAGTTTGTGGGTGGCGAGCAGAAGGAAGGAAAGAAAGAAAGAAAGAAAACAATTCGACAAATGGACCGTGGAGCATTCGTGGCATAAAGCACTCCCGTGTAGAAGTCAATGGAAAAACACTCCTCTTTTCCAACATACAGCAGTCTTTTGTTATCTTAAAATGTTATTGACACCTCACTTAAGTGGTATCTGGTGGATAAAACGCACAGGCGTATTTTGACGAAATAGTCCGATATAACTGCTGGCATTCAGCGAGGCATTTGGATAACAGAGAGGGAGGATTGTCATAGCACGAGAGAGAGTGAAAGCTAGAGCTGAATTGATATAATGGATAGCTGCTGTTATATATACTGTATATGTGCCTAGCCAAAGAGTTTCCAACTGCTTCTATGCCAATTAAACCCCTGGGGTCGAAGCCCACACCAGTGCGGTCTGTCTCATATTTTCTTTATGACCGCGAAAAGAACTAAAAATACTCCATCAGTTTTGATCGTACAGATAAGAATAAGGTATTGTTTGAAACTGCAAAGGGTCTACTTTTATTTGTGTATAGTCATAATAACAACAAAACAATGTGCTTTCGTAAAATAAAGAAAATAAACAGGGTGCGTTCTCTGCCAGCTCGTTCTCTGTCACCTCTCTTCACAGACATGTAAATAAAACAACATGAATCTCCGCGAATACTCGCCTCAAATACACGAGAAATATATGTATAGAAAGCTTGAAATGTATACTTTTAAATGAAGTAAGTCATGTCCAAAACAAATATTCTCTGTTAAAGTAATCCGTATGAAACCAACGCGATGTCCAGTTTTCCCATCTCAACTCATTATCTCTAATGCAATCACGCCCACACGCCGATCACGCTTTTCAGATTCAAACATCCACATGAGACGCACACGAATGTAAACACCCACATCGCCTCCGCGTAAACAAGTTCATCCCGGCTACTTTCTGTTTCTGGAAGAAGATCTGCTGAGAGAAATAACCAAAATGTATTTCAAAATGTGTTTTTTTTTTTTTTGTTGTTGTTTTTTTTTTACTTCAGAGCACATAAACAATATACACTATGGAAATGCCAGGTATGTGATGTTCATTTATATTTTCAACATGACACTACCAGTCAATAGTTTTTGAACAGTAAGGTTTTTAATGTTTTTGGAAAGAATTCTCTTCTGCTCACCAAGCCTGCATTTATTTGATCCAAAATACATAAAGTTGTATTTGCTAAAGCAGTAATATTTTGAAACATTTTTACTATTTTAAATAAACAAATGTTCTGTATGTGTTTTATGGCCTTATTTCAGTGACTTCAAAATTTTAGTTTTTCACTAACCAGGCATAAACATTGCTTTCTCAAAAACACAATCATGTACATACATGATAATCACATATTATTGTAGCCCAGTTTGTGCTGATTACAGTGTTATTACACTTTAGCCATTTATAAGTTTATAAGCAACTGAAAAAAGCACAAATGTCAGGGCATGTCCAAACTTCTCCAGGCCCCCAAAACACCCTCAGACCCCAGAGGGTTAAAGGTGACGTGACTTCAGCGGTCTTTAATCTTTTGCTTTCAAGACATTATAGAAAGTTTTCTGTACAGTGCTGGTAGTGACAAAGCTATTTTCCGACCGAACGCAGCTGGCATGCAGCGGACAGGCCACGTGTTTTGTTCTGCTTACAACATTGCGATGTGCAGGTGCTTTCAGGTATCATACAAGGTGAATTTACGTGCCATTGAGTGTAAATGCACACAAACACAGCCCTTGACTCCTCAACTTAATGTGCTAGAGGAATTTTTTATATGAATGATTTATTGTGAAAGAAAAAGAGCAATTAATATTCAGGCAAAGATTTAGTGTTTACACCCCCCATTTGCTCCAACCTCAAAAAGTCATCCATCAGAAGTACACTTCACATGGAGAGCAACGGACAGGGAGCAGCTTATTACCACACCAAGAAGACAGAGATAGAGAAAGAGTGCTAGGGAGAAAAGAGGGCGAACAGGATTATTGAAGCATACATAGTCTTCTGTAACACTGGACATTAGGTCAGTTGTCAGTTCTACTTAGTTAAAGGTTAGCCTACAAAAACCCTGATCCGTTTAGCATTATCTTTTCCTATATTTTCTGACATTTTAAACATCTTTGGCTTTAATAATACGTGTTTACCAGTGTTAATGCAAAGCAAAAACACAGATCAGTACAAATTTGTCCTTACACAAAAATTGTTTCGTGTTGACACTAGGCTAACAAGTAGTGTTGTCAAAAGTACCGAGTTCGGTACCATTCGGTACTGTCATTTTAAAAACGTCCATTTCCCGCTAACATTTGAGCTCTGTTGAGCGGATTCTTAAACACAGCTGACTGGCCATATTGTTCACGCGCTCAACAAATATGACTGTGATTGGCTACAGTGATCATCGCTTCACGCTCTTCACAGAGCACTTACACAAAAGCACATGGGAGCGTTTGAAAGCCGTGCGGGAAATGGACGTTTTTAAAATGACAGTACCGAATCGTACCGAACTCAGTACTTTTGACAACACTACTAACAAGTAGTGGCAACATGCTACCTGGTAGTGTTGTCAAAAGACCTGGTACTTCGGTACAAGTCGGTACTAAAAAAATGAAAACGTCACGGTGCCAGGTATTTTTAAGTACCGGTGGTACCGAGTACCCAGTCAACCCGGTTCTTGACGCATACGGCCCTATGATTTCCGCGATGCAGAAAACACAGACGGAATCTTGGAATACATTTATAAAAACGGAATTTACAGTTTAGCACGGAATGTCACGGAATTTGTCAAAGTTTGGATGAATTAATCAAAAGTAGGTCATTACATTTAAATCAAATCATGACATGGACTAGTATCTGTAAATATTAAGCCGCAAAAGTCGATTCAAATATGAATCCTGCATGTTCTGCGAGTCTCTGTGTGAATGAATGAATGGCAGACACACGCGGTTTTGTTTACTACATACACTGAAGCACGCGTGACGCTCGCGGTGATTTCATCATCTGCCGTCTCAATGAGGACATAAATACATAAACAACATCTCCGGAACTGCTCTGAGAGTCACTTCACAAGCATTTGACTGTTTCATTTGAGTAAAACCAGCGTCATATCATATAGCTACACACAGAAATTTAAAGGTATTCACGGAAATCTGTCAAAATAAAATTTTATCTTAAAGACATTGTGCCAGAAATATATTACTATTATTTAGTATGTGATACAATTACTACTGTTGAAAAAATTAATAAATCTTTATTTTTAAAGAAATCACACAATATTTCTTCCACATTTTAATTTTAATAGTAAATCCCCTTTATTTACCAAAAAAATAAAATGTGTTTAAATTTCATTAATTAAAAGACAAATTAAATTTGGGTGAAACTTGTTTACTGTTTTTCATACTTTTATAACTTGCGGAAAAACTTGAAACACAATTTTAAATAAGTATAAAGAATTGAATTTATTAATAAAAATAGTGTTTTTTAATTAGCATGTTTTTGTGTTTTGCTTTGGTACCGAAATTGGTACAGAGAACCGTGGATTTTCACTGGTATTGGTACCGAATACTGAAATTTTGGTACCGTGACAACACTACTACCTGGCACTACATTTTCTGCAAATTATCACATTTCACATCAGAAATCCAGTTATTAATTTATTAAACAACTCATATTAGTGAACAAGTAACTACAGACAACTGACATCGCTTGTCAACTGACAAACTTGGTCAGGGTTTGGATGATTAGAATGGCCTTGGCTCCTGTCATTGTATATATGTATATGTATACAGTGGTGTGAAAAATTGTTTGCCCCCTTCCTGATTTTTTATTTTTTTGCATGTTTGTCACACTTTAATGTTTCAGATCATCAAACAAATTTAAATATTAATCAAAGATAACACAAGTAAACACAACATGCAGTTTTTAAATGAAGTTTTTTTTTATTATGAAGGGAAAACAAAATCCAAACCCACATGGCCCTGTGTGAAAAAGTGCTTGCCCCCTAAACCTAATAACTGGTTGGGCCACCCTTAGCAGCAACAACTGCAATCAAGCGTTTGTGATGACTTGCAATGAGTCTGTTACAGCGCTGTGGAGGAATTTTGGCCCACTCATCTTTGCAGAATTGTTGTAATTCAGCCACATTGGAGGGTTTTCGAGCATGAACCGCCTTTTTAAGGTCATGCCACAGCATCTCAATAGGATTCAGGTCAGGACTTTGACTAGGCCACTCCAAAGTCCATTTTGTTTTTCTTCAGCCATTCAGAGGTGGACTTGCTGGTGTGTTTTGGATCATTGTCCTGCTGCAGAACCCAAGTTCGCTTCAGCTTGAGGTCACGAACAGATGGCCGGACATTGTCCTTCAGGATTTTTTGGTAGACAGCAGAATTAATGGTTCCATTTATCACAGCAAGTTTTCCAGGTCCTGAAGCAGCAAAACAGCCCCAGACCATCACACTACCACCACCATATTTTACTGTTGGTATGATGTTCTTTTTCTGAAATGCTGTGTTACTTTTACGCCAGATGTAATGGGACACACACCTTCCAAAAAGTTCAACTTTTGTCTCGTCAGTCCACAGAGTATTTTCCCAAAAGTCTTGGGGATCATCAAGATGTTTTCTGGCAAAACTGAGACGAGCCTTTATGTTATTTTTGCTCACCAGCGGTTTTCGTCTTGGAACTCTACCATGCAGGCCATTTTTGCCCAGTCTCTTTCTTATGGTGGAGTCATGAACACTGACCTTAAATGAGGCAAGTGAGGCTTGCAGTTCTTTGGATGTTGTTCTGGGGTATTTTGTGACCTCAGATTGTCGCTGCGCTCTTGGGGTTGTCGCTGACCTTGGGGTAATTTTGGTTGGCCGGCCACTACTGGGAAGGTTCACCACTGTTCCATGTTTTCGCCATTTGTGGATGGCTCTCACTGTGGTTCGCTGGAGTCCCAAAGCTTTAGAAATGACTTTATAACCTTTTCCAGACTGATAGATCTCAATTACTTTCTTTCTCATTTGTTCCTAAATTTCTTTGGATCTTAACATGATGTGTAGCTTTTGAGGATCTTTTGGTTTACTTCACTTTGTCAGGTATTTAAGTGATTTCTTGATTGCGAACAGGTGTGGCAGTAATCAGGCCTGGGTGTGGCTAGAGAAACTGAACTCAGGTGTGATAAACCGGGGGCGGGGGGGTAGTGGGGTGCTGGGGGCAAACACTTTTTCACACAGGGCCATGTGGGTTTGGATTTTGTTTTCCCTTCATAAAAAAAAAAATCATTTAAAAACTGCATGTTGTGTTTACTTGTGTTATATTTGATTAATATTTAAATTTGTTTGATGATCTGAAACATTAAAGTGTGACAAACATGCAAAAAAATAAAAAATCAGGAAGGGGGCAAACAATTTTTCACAGCACTGTATATGTATATGTGTCTATATATATATATATATATATATATATATATATATATATATATATATGTGTGTGTGTGTGTGTGTGTGTGTGTGTATGTGTATATGTATATGTGTATATGTGTGTATATGTATATGTGTGTATATATATATATATATATATATATATATATGTGTGTGTGTGTGTGTGTGTGTGTACACACACATATAGGCTATATATATGTACATACACACATAAATAATGTGACATGTAGCCAAGTATGGTAACCCATACTTAGAATTTAACCCATCCAAGTATGCCCACACAAAGCAATGCAATGTTTGTGTGTGTGTGTGTGTGTGTGTGTGTGTGTGTGTGTGTGACATATGAGGACACAAATTTGTATAAATGACGTGGGTATGACATAGGTATTGCAAGGAGAAGGTGACTTATGAGGACATTACCCCATGTCTCCATTTTTCAAAAGGCTTATAAATCATACAGAATGAGTTTTTTGAGAAAGTAAAAATGCACAAAGTTTCCTGTAAGGGGTAGGTTTAGGTGTAGGGTAGAAAATACGGTTTGTACAGTATAAAACCATTACGCCTATAGAATGTCCCCACAATTCACAAAAACAAACGTGTGTGTGTGTGTGTGTGTGTGTGTGTGTGTGATGGCTCTTCAAATGGTGAAATAAAATGAATAGGGTGAAATCATCTAGCAATTGCCCATCCACAGATTTCATTTGCATGTGAGGCTTGGAAAAGTTTGGACTGCCGCTTTTTCATTAGTTCTGTGCCGTGTGCAGTGGCCATCTAGGCTGCATTCGTTATTATTGAGGAGAGAAAGTTTTCCTGTATGCTGAGCGTCTCAGGTCGTCAGGTTAGAAAAGACTTCTCTTCCTCTCTTCATGCCCCGCTGCGTTCTACCATGCCAATTGATTTTCCTGTCTCTATACTTGTTCATCCCACTTAAACCGCTTGTTGCCTATGGTGAATCTGTTGTGGCAAATTGTATCCTACAGTATCTCTCACCTAAAAGACACAGCTCCTGGAGGCAAGAGAAAAACCCTTCAATAGACCTACATTATTCTAAGGGCCCTTCAATCTTACTGTTAAAAAAATCTTATAATAAAAGACAACGATAAATATTAGGGATATAGTCAGAGGGTTGCCTGAATAACTACACAATGAATCTGTCTTAAAGAAGCACTGCATAATTAAGCATCTTTCAGGTTGAAAGATGATGTACTTGTGTGTTCAAAAACTGGTAGATGGAGTGCAGTGGAACAGGTCAGAATATAAAAACAAATGAAAAATAAATGAATAAATAAATATAGCAAGTGCTTATGTAATTTAATATAAAAATAATGGAAATATATTTTATACACATACGCTAATTGTTAGACATCCAGTAGATCATTGTGACACATCCCTACAAATTATGAGCACAGAGTTAATTTATACATAAAATAAACAAGTATAATGCTATAAATACATTTTTAAAACAGCTACAAATCTTCCAAAAGAGTCCAAATGGACAACCACGTATTTTCTCATTGAGATATCTCTAGGGAAAACTCAATCTCTCTCTCTCTCTCTCTCTCTCTCTCACTATCTTTCCCCCTCCCCTCCCAGCAGTTGTCTTCCTTGGCAGGATGTCAGCCTGTTTCTGGCTCTGCTGGGGATCCGAACGCAGGCTTACTAAAGCTCAGCCCCATTCTACCGCATGTTTACCACCGCTTACCACACAGCGGCACAGAAACGCGTCGACACGACGTACTCGCAGAGCGGAAGGGCCGAGCTGACACCCTCGCTTCTCCACTATGGCATCTGATGTCAGCCGGCACTCGAACGAAGGGCTAAGTTTAGAAAAACACAGCAAAGGAAGACAGCAGAGGACACATGATTCCAAGCACATTGTCAGAGAACCCCAGAGTGAAAAGGCCATTCTCTCAAATGTCAAGCTTTGGTAATAGGGGAAGAAACATCAGCCTGGGAGGCAGCGGTGTGATGCTAGCTCGTTTTTCCTGTTGGGCTGCACTGCCGTTCTGCCCGGCTCAGCAGAACGTAAGACAATGCAGTTGTAAAGTAATATGTTCGAGAGCTCGGGGTGGACCTGAAGGGCACGGCCAGGTTCTGCTGAAACACAGCCTGTAAATGCATCATTAGTGCTCCCCTAAGAGCACCTCTCAGGTGGAGGAGTACTGTTTGTCTTTGCGCTAGTCGGCTATTAAAGGCGAAACAGAATCTCTCGTTCGTTTTCTGTCTGTGCTCCAGCAGAGCGAAGGGAGGGGTGCGTCGGTTGGCTCGTCTCCCGGCCTTAAACGTTGTAGAAAGCCTTTAAAAGCTCATCAAAAACAACATCCACACAATCACGCAGGACCGGGAGCTCGCTTAAAGCGCCACTCTATTTGTCAAGCTGTTCGCTGAAACATTGTCATTATCTATCGTGTTTAAGGAGGCAACATAAAAACAAATCAAGGTAGACCACGTATGGATTCATCAGCTGGAATTTTCTCAACTGCAGCCTGACATCTGATATAGCAGCTGACCTGTCTGGTCACCTGCACCTGGGCTGAACTGAAGTGGGCTGAACTCTGGTCCTGTCTAGACCTGAGGGAAGTGGCGAATCGGCTCGTTCAGCAACTGATGCAGGTGCAAAAGGAAAGTGCTCGGCCAAATCTCCCACACTCCTATTAATAAGTTTCCTAACCTCTGCTCAGCAATCCGGCCAGTCACCTGTCACAGGAAGGGTGATGATGGAAATAAAAATGGAGGAGAGGTGGCCTAAGAGGAGACAAAAGCTTTTATGGTAATGACATTGAGTTTAAGGAATGCTTGTGACGGAAAGAAGGCCAACCGCAAGAGAAAGACAGACAAAAACAGAGCGAGAGACAAAGGAACGTGGTGGAGGAGAAGGAGAAGGAGAAGGAAGTAGCTGGGCAGGGCTCCACCTGCGCTTCAGCTCATACTGGCCCTATGGGAAGACCTCCCTCACTCCTTATATAGACAAATCTGCCACTCTCCTTCAGACCTGCTGCTGCCCTGTGGGCCGTGACAGGGTTATTTTCAGAAGACTGCAGAGCCAGAGCTAGCTGCTGTCCAAAGCTGCTGAAAGACAAAGAGGAATTACCATTGTCACAACTGATGGCTAGTTACCTCCGAGGGTCTTTTTGAACATCTGTGACACACATGCAAGCGTCACCATTACTAGCGCTCAAACTTAGGTTTAACGGTCTTTCAAAACATTAAAGTTATTTATTAAACTTCACGTAACTCTTCCTGCATTGCTATGGACATTAAACTCAAACTGTGTGGCTTTTGAATTACTAGGGATGGACGATACGGGCTTCAAAATATTTCACAATATTTCACGATATATGCAATTACGATATCAATGACGATAATTTAGGAATCCTGTTTCTTTAGAGAAAAGTATTATCTTTCCTATTTTTACTAGGGATGCACCGAAATGAAAATTCTTGGCTGAAGCCGAACAAAATGAAACACTGGGCCGAAGCCCAAAGGCCGAATACTGAACACGGTTTTTCGCTTTTTTTTTTTTCCCATGTAGGCCTATTTTGCCATTTTCTTCCCTCCATTGCATAAATTAAATAGCCAAAATGTGCTTTTTACTGTTTTGTAATTGAAAAAAAAAAATCAATTACAAAACAACAATTTAAAAATATCTACTTTACTGAACATTTTTCAACATTCTATCAGACATTATACCAACAAAGCACAATTTAACTTAAAATTAAAACATTAGTAAAATAATATTTTTTGGCCATTTATGAGACCCTCTACTTGAATCAGGCATGTATTTTTTAATGTACAAATAAATACAGCCTTGCTGAGCAGAAGAGACTTCTTTTAAAACATTAGAATATATTACAGATCCCAATTTGAACACTATGTGTGAAAGTTATAATAGAGCTGTTGTATGGCTGTTGTATGGCAATTATTATTATCTTTATTATTGTCTTACTTTTTTATTTTATTTTACAGAACAACAGTAAAATTACAATACCAACATTTATGAATGTTGATGGAGCTTTTATTTTGGCAGAAACCCGCAGGAAGACCTCAGTGCTTCTTTTTGTTGACAACAGCAGATTTATAAATGATTCTCATTACGAATTTGAGAAGATGTTTGTCGCACATATCACATTGTCACATGCCTTTAAAAAAGCTAATTAAAACGTTACTGAGCAAATGACGAGTAACAGTGTTTCAGCACGCAGAATTTTCTCGTGCTTTGGACTTTGAACCCTGGCGCCGCAAGCTCGTGCAGCGCTGTTTGAATAAATGCAATTTGTGCGTGTATTAGAAAACATAACATTCTGCAGTTTATTTACTAATCGTTTGAGGCCATTTCGCGATTTCAATCATCATAGTAACCAGCAACAACCACCCCTTCCTCTTCTCATCGGAGACATGAGATGCAGCGCTAAGCAGTCTCTCGCTGTCGGTGCTTCGTGCTTGTAATGATTTTTGCGTCTTTCTCGGACAGTTTTAAATATTTTCACACTGCAGACGTGTTTGCTGCATTAGTGCACGCCTCTATTTGATCGCGTCACGTCATTGTTCGGTACAATTTATTCTGTCTTTTCTCTTATTCGGCCGAACACCGAAAGAGGTTTTTTTTTTTTTTGCCATTTTCGGCCAAACAATTTTGGTTGCTGAACATTCGGTGCATCCCTAATTTTTACCCAAAACAGGGTGTTGTGAGTATTACCGAGTACACACGTAATGCAATGACTGTTTAATTCATACTGGAAGCCAGACGGCGGCCTTGCGCAGAAACTCCACATATCCACAGCAGAAGTGATACTTCCAGGAAATCTAATATGGACAAAGGTATCCAGTTATCGCTGAATAAAACGCACAACGGAGATAAAGAAATTTTAACTGAAGAAACCTGAAGACAATAAACATACGATTGGACAAAATATATGCTTTATCTGTGTTCAAGCAATCTTGGGTATTTTTTATAAGGAAAGTATATTTATAATGCAATGCTAATCGGCATAGCCTTTATCACTGTCTATATTACTATCATTCTGTAATATGAAACCACGTCTAATCACAAAAAGAAGTTATTTCAAACACGCGACTATGTTATTAAGTTAATTTGGAGAAAAAGCATGTCAATAAATGATATCTTTGTTGGACAACAGGTTTGTAAACAGGCTCATACACATGCAAAACTGTATTGCACACATGCTACTGTACTACATTTATTCAGACCAATTTTTTGTGCACTGTACAGCTCTAAACAAACCAGTTTCAGATTGTAGAAAGAGCTCCTCATTTAGAGATAAACTCCTCAATTTCACGTCCACCTTCCGCAATGTCGCTCCGCACTATAGCACACGGAAATGTCAACAACTAGACTTTATCGCTATTATCGTGGGAAGACAAATTCTTATCGTGGGGAAAATTATTACCGGTATATCGCAAACGATATGATATCACCCACAACTACGAATCACTTAGCTTAACAACTGGTCTTAATTTTCACATTACAGACAATAAAACGGGAAAAAATACAGAGGGACCACAGCCATACATAGGGATGAAAATATAATAGTGAATTTTAACTTGGGCTAGTTAGTGGGCTAAATATATATATTTGAAAAAAAAAACACTTAGTTAAACTGTTAACCTTCGCTAAAATATGTAAAAATTCTAATAAAAAATTCTATTTTGTCCAAATATAATAAAACATGAGTGTTTCAAAAATGTTTCAAATGCCATAAATGTAGGCATCCTAACACTACAATATCAACATACACTGAAATATGTATTACAAAAAAACTCATATGTACCAATATACTGTACTGTACCTTGACTAACATTCTAAGACAAGTGTGTAACAAAATGACAAATAATACGAAACATTGCTTCTATCCACAGCAAGGATGCTAAAATAAGAGTACAGTTCCACAATAACACCAACTGTGAGTATATGAAGTGCATAATTGTTGACTTTCCACAATGAAGACTGCTTATTAAAGCACAATATGATAGGGTGGAGCCAAGGTGCACGTGTGCTGAATCAGCAGACATGGGGGGAGGCGGGCAGAAGTGCTGATTAGTGGGAAAGCCATATGTTCCATTGACAGGTTCTATCACAACTGAGAGCACAGCACCCCTGCGTGAGGACATGGCCTCCTCTCCAGGTGCCACCCCGCTACCTGGCACCTTTCACAGAGAGGTAAAGACTAGCCAGAGGAGTCTGACAGGACAGGACGGATTGTGTTACCTATAGCTGAAGGGAGGAGGGGGATGAGAGAGAAGACATGATGAAAACAACACAAAGAAAGAGAGAGCGAGAAATGAAAATGGAGGGTTAACAGTACACAGCAAACAAACCAGAACACAGCGGAAATGGTGGTGAAAACAAGCAGCATGTCGGCTGGATTAAACTAGGGTTGCAACAAACGATTATTTTGATAATCGATTAATCTAACGATTATTAGAACGATTAATCGCCTAATCATCGATTATTTCACTGGTTAATCAATAGGCTTTGATTGATTATTCAGCTTTTGCAATTAGTTCAAATATTGAGTTATACATATTCTAACAAATAAATAAAGGTAATCACTTCAGCTTTTGAAAATCATATGTGACCCTGGACCACAAAACCAGTCATAAGCGTCAATTTTTTTAAATTGAGATTTATACATCAACTGAAAGTTGAATAAATAAGCTTTCCATTGATGTATGGTTTGTTAGGACAATGTTTGGCTGAGATACAACTATTTGAAAATCTGGAATCTGAGGGTGCAAAAAAAAAATCAAAATATTGAGAAAATCTCCTTTAAAGTTGTCCAAATGAAGTTCTTAGCAATCCATATTTCTAATCAAAAATTAAGTTTTGATATATTTACAGTAGGAAATTTACAAAATATCTTCATGGAACATGATCTTTACTTAATATCCTAATGATTTTTGGCATAAAAAACAAATGGATAATTTTGACCCATACAATGTATTGCTGGCTATTGCTACAAATATACCTGTGCTACTTATGACCGCTTTTGTGCTCCAGAGTCACATATGTAATTAAAATTATTACACAATAAATTGCTAACACTTTAAAATAAAGTTTCATTATCTAACATTACTTGACTACATTAGTTAACATGATCTAATAATGAACAATACTTCTACAGCATTTATTAATCTTAGCTAATGTTAATTTCAGCATTTACTAATGCATTATTAAAATCACAAGTTGTGTTTGTTTACATTACGGTACGTTAATGCACAGTGAACTAATGAACGACTGTATTTATTAAGTAATATTAACAAAGATTAATAGTGTAATAAATGTATTGTTCATTCATGTTAGGTAATGCATTATAACACCTTACTGTAAAAGCGTTACCAATTAATTTATATAAATAGATATATTTGGCACACAAAATGAAATGACAGACAGAGAATCTCTCTTAATCACCATTTAATTAGCTATATGAAAAAATAACTGAATGACACATTCTGCCTAACATCTCATTTTATAAGTCATACGGATAAGAAACTAAATAAAGGTAAGTGATAAGATGCTTTATTTTTTTGATAAATTATTTTATTCACAACATATATCTCTCTTAAAATACCTTATAGTGTTATGATAATCAAAACAGTCCTGAGCTAGATCAAGCTTTGATCTCTGCAAACCAAACGGTCACTTTAATTAATTTACTGCCCAACTAATAAAAATATTTTATCGCTAGCTAGCTCCACACTGGAGAGCTGCTTTATAACAGAAAATCAAGTTGTAATTCTAACTGAAAGCGACACTAACTAAACAGCTTGATTTAAGGCCATCTCTTGCATAAAGTACTATATAAATAAACGTGATGTGACTGCTTTACTGAAGTACCAAACTGAAGAGCTCATGCAAACATCACTTTCTCACCGCTGTCAGTTTTTGTTGTTTAAACTGTTGTTTCGTTTGTTGTTCATAGCATTATTGAGAAGAAAACGCTGTGCTCTAAAGCGCTGTGTGTCTCTTCTTCTCTTGAACTGCATCCTGGAGAGCTGAATTACTCTTGCTCTACAGCGCCACACTGGTCAAACCACAGTATTGCAGGCTCTTACATTAGCTCATATGAGACCAAATGACTACTTGACAACAAAAATATTTGTCGTCAATTTTTTATTGTCGACGTTGTCGATCATGTCGACTAATCGTTTCAGCCCTAGATTAAACCCGTCAGATGGAATACAGATGCAAGCCCGGACACAAAAGCGATATCATCAGCCGCATGTTTCAGTGAAAGGACATCTTACCCCCCTCATTGTCTTGCAGGGTGGCAGAATCATTAACATGCTAGAGCTTCTCACATACAAACAGCCACAGCAACGAACATGCTGCTAAACTTAGAACTTTTTTCCATGCTGTGACAAAGTCACAAAGCGAGGACGAAAGCCTGAGTGCAGCTACCGGTGGGACCCAGGCACCATCCCAAACCCTCTAGTCTCAAATAAGTTCGCTAATAATAAAAGCGGTGAGTCTGAGAAGGTAAACGAAGAGCCGAGGATGGCAGGGTCATCAGCAGGTGGCAAAATCACTGATAAAGGAGGAAAAGTTCATTTTTCAGCATTGTCCTTTGCCGCCCCCTGACCTGAGAGCGTTCTGACAGCGTTTATTAGCCTCGAAAGAAAAATGATGAGAAGGGCAAAAGGGTTGGCCAAAGGAGGGGGATCTGAAATACCTCATTTCACTCCGCTCTTGAGCCCAACTAGGATTTATCTACCAGGACCTAAGACCAAATGAGCCAATAAGAGAACTAGACGGTGGGGTGGGTGGGGGGGGGGGGGGGGGGATGGAGGGAAAAAGAGAGAGACATAGACAGAAGAAAAGATTAGTCAGGTATTGAGAAGCGTGCATAATTCATATGCCCATTGCTAGAGCTGATTTTGCACATCTTAAGAGAGAGATCAGAGTCATAATCTAAAATGGGCCCTGATGGAGACCTTACGAGGCAAGTATCAGAGAAGCACTCTGGAGATTCGAGTCTAGGCCTCTTCTGTCGAAGCACGTCCCATTCTAATGGCATTCTGCTTCTTCCCATAAGCCCCCTCCGCCGCGCTGCTTCCTCCCCAAGGGAGAACAGTTAAGGCCTCTGGGTCCAAGCGGCAGCAACAGAGCAGGCGATTTTCCTAAAATAATAATTAACTGGGCAATTTAGCGAAGGAAGGAAAAAAAGTCCCAGCCCCCACGCTCAATTATTCCTGGTCTCTTTGCACTTTTCCCCCATTCAGTCCCAGAATAGCACGGCATCCATATTTCAAGGTGGCAAAGCAGTGGAAATGATTACGTCAGAGTCCAGCAGGTCTATTTTCTCAGCTCCCGCTGCCTACGACAAGCCCACGAAAAACTTGGCAGCTGGCTTTGAAAAGCACAGCCTTCATCAAGAGATGTGTTCAAAGGCTTTGAGGACTTTGATTAGATTTGGGTTGATATGACACTCGATTCGTACTCAGCCCATGGGCTCACATTATACATTCTGCGTGTAGCATTTCTGAGCAAATACAATGACGCCTTTCATTTATCCGAATCAACATTTCCTGCTGTAGGTAATGGATAAACCCATAAGAATTCTCAAGTTGACTTCACTGCCCCTGGAAATGATCTATCTAAGAAACATCTGATATGTTGCTACCTTTGGCAATCATATCGAAAACAGGAGGGTAAATAACACCCTCTCTGGCACAAGGAATTCTCGACAATGTTCTCTGATAGAGACACTAACAGCCTAAAATAACCTAGTTTCCCCTTCCCGCAGTCATCATTATTGGAGCCACTGCAGAGCCGGGAATGTACACCATTATGCACTGACAGTCTTTACGCTTACTAAAGGAGAGGCAACGGCACAACAAACACCAATATGTCCTATCTGCTAGGCACAGATGTCAAAGACAGAGTGCCACGGAGCAATAAAGAAGCAATGTACTAAATTCATCTGTTTGGAAAGTATGCATGCATTAAAGGGATACTCCACCCCAAAATGAAAATTTTGTCATTAATCACTTACCCCCATGTCGTTCTAAACCCGTAAAAGCTTAGTTCGTCATCGGAACCCAATTTAAGATATTTGAGATGAAAACCGGGAAAAATCTGTGTCAGCGTAGCGCCATTTTGGAGAGCATCCGATGGACGCAAAGTGCGTACGCTATTCTCTGTCATCAGTAACGTATGGATATGTATTGTATGTTTATTTACGCTTTGATTTGAATGGAAACCGCGTATCCATGCGTTACTGATGACAGAGAATAGCGTACGCACTTTGCGTCCATCGGATGCTCTCCAAAATGGCGCTACGCTGACACAGAGAGACAGAGATGAGACGAATTGTTGAATAAAATGTCGTTATTTTTATTTTCTTTGCGTACAAAAAGTATTCTTGTCGCTTCATAAAATTCAGATTGAACCACTGATGGCAGATGGACTATTTTGACAATGTTTTTCATACTTTTCTGTGCCTTGACAGTGTAATTTACTTAGCAGTCAATGGGACAGTCACAAGCCTCCCGGTTCTCATCCAAAATATCTTAAATTGTGTTCCGAAGACGAACAAAGATTTTACGGGTTTGGAACGACATGCAGGTAAGTGATTAATGACAAAATTTTAATTTTGGGGTGGAGTATCCCTTTAAGCACTTCATCTACACATGCAAAAATAAATTTGCCTGTGTGTAAGGATGCACAATATGTCTGCACTACATCTGCTACAGGCAGATATTCCATATTTCATTTAGCAGTGTCAGCTGATAAGGAAAAGTTTATTGTGCATGCTCATTTCCACTATTTTTTTTTACATTTAGATTATCTCTGCCATCATCTAATGCTCACTTACAATCTTACGACACGAAGAATTTAATAATACTGGTTAATGAATTTTTAGCAAATCTCAAAATATAAGAATATATTTTTAACGTGTTATTCTTTGTTTTAATCTGTTACTGTATATTATAGCTTATCTTGAAAATTTATAAATATTTTTATTATCAATGCAAAAAAGGCTTTAATAATCAGCCTAACACAATTAGAAAATATAACAATAAAAATAAAAATAGAAAATACATATCAGGATCATTTTTATTTAGATTTTTTTATATACAGGTGCATCTCAATAAATTAGAATGTCGTGGAAAAGTTCATTTATTTCAGTAATTCAACTCAAATTGTGAAACTTGTGTATTAAATAAATTCAGTGCACACAGACAGAAGTAGTTTAAGTCTTTGGTACTTTTAATTGTGATGATTTTGGCTCACATTTAACAAAAACCCACCAATTCACTATCTCAACAAATTAGAATATGGTGACATGCCAATCAACTCAAACACCTGCAAAGGTTTCCTGAGCCTTCAAAATGGTCTCTCGGTTTGGTTCACTAGGCTACACAATCATGGGGAAGACTGCTGATCTGAAAGTTGTCCAGAAGACAATCGTTGACACCCTTCACAAGGAGGGTAAGCCACAAACATTCATTGCCAAAGAAGCTGGCTGTTCACAGAGTGCTGTATCCAAGCATGTTAACAGAAAGTTGAGTGGAAGGAAAAAGTGTGGAAGAAAAAGATGCACAACCAACCGAGAGAACCGCAGCCTTATGAGGATTGTCAAGCAAAATCGATTCAAGAATTTGGGTGAACTTCACAAGGAATGGACTGAGGCTGACGTCAAGGCATCAAGAGCCACCACACACAGACGTGTCAAGGAATTTGGCTACAGTTGTCATATTCCTCTTGTTAAGCCACTCCTGAACCACAGACAACATCAGAGGCGTCTTACCTGGGCTAAGGAGAAAAAGAACTGGACAGTTGCCCAGTGGTCCAAAGTCCTCTTTTCAGATGAGAGCAAGTTTTGTATTTCATTTGGAAACCAAGGTCCTAGAGTCTGGAGGAAGGGTGGAGAAGCTCATAGCCCAAGTTGCTTGAAGTCCAGTGTTAAGTTTCCACAGTCTGTGATGATCTGGGGTGCAATGTCATCTGCTGGTGTTGGTCCATTGTGTTTTTGAAAACCAAAGTCACTGCACCCGTTTACCAAGAATTTTTGGAGCACTTCATGCTTCCTTCTGCTGACCAGCTTTTTAAAGATGCTGATTTCATTTTCCAGCAGGATTTGGCACCTGCCCACACTGCCAAAAGCACCAAAAGTTGGTTAAATGACCATGGTGTTGGTGTGCTTGACTGACCAGCAAACTCACCAGACCTGAACCCCATAGAGAATCTATGGGGTATTGTCAAGAGGAAAATGAGAAACAAGAGACCAAAAAATGCAGATGAGCTGAAGGTCACTGTCTAAGAAACCTGGGCTTCCATACCACCTCAACAGTGCCACAAACTGATCACCTCCATGCCACCCCGAATTGAGGCAGTAATTAAAGCAAAAGGTACTACCAAGTATTGAAAAACTACCAAGTATTGAGTACATATACAGTAAATGAACACTTTCCAGAAGGCCAACAATTCACTAAAAATGTTTTTTTTTTTTTTTTATTGGTCTTATGAAGTATTCTAATTTGTTGAGATAGTGAATTGGTGGGTTTTTGTTAAATGTGAGCTAAAATCATCACAATTAAAAGAACCAAAGACTTAAACTACTTCAGTCTGTGTGCATTGAATTTATTTAATACACGAGTTTCACAATTGGAGTTGAATTACTGAAATAAATTAACTTTTCCACGACATTCTAATTTATTGAGATGCACCTGTATATGAACTGAATACTTGTGCATCACTAGGTATATCTCTACAGAATGTTGTTTATGTCATGTTTCCCCTAATTGTCACAATCTATTCATCGAAACAATCCTTCACCTTACTGAAAAAGCTAAAATTATCTAAAAACATAGAAATCAATTTTTTGGAGGCAAGCTGTGGCTGCACCTCCAAAAGCTCTTGGTCTGGAAAGAGGCAACCAAGTATGAAGGTTACTCTGATTCGATCCCTTGCTAATTAGCGCTCCTCGCCACTCAGTACATGGTAATGGAATCCAGGGGATTCATTGACTGGATGCACTGTGTTTAAGGTCTGCAAATTACCTTGGGCTCCAGTTACCACCGGCTGGCACTGAGCTCGCTGAAGCTCAAGGTTCAGTCCAGAAGAAAGGGACACACGCAGCACAGCACAGCAGAATAGCCAGCGTTCTCGCAATCTGGGTCAAACACATAGATCATAATGCAAGAGTGCTGTTTTTCTTGCCTAGCAAAATATGACAAGCTGTGTTGTTCAATGGTTAACCATGTGTATATTTGTCATGTTCTTTGTTTGTCTCCATTTTTTTCAGCTAATTAATCTGAAGGGACTACATTTGCTCATGCACTGTGATGAGGAATCGCAATCTCCGCAGTGGTTTGCTGTTTACAACCGTATAAGCTGGACGACCGATGATTGCACGCATTCGGCTTTAAAGTACACATATTCTAACAGGGACGTGCAGAGAGTTCCTCAGGGGATGAGGCAGGGGCTCAAATGCAAAAAAGGGGCAATATGAGGGGGGAAAAAAATTATAGGTCAAAAGATTGGATACATTACTATTTTATATTTTTACAAGAAGTCACTTATAGTCATCAAGCCTGCATTTATTTGATCAAAATTTTAATATACTTTATTAATTTACTTTATTTACATTTTATGCAATGCTGATTTATTTGCAATGTCGAAAACCTGTGATACTTTTTTCAGGATTCTTTGATGAATAAAAAGTTAAATAAGAACAGCATTTATTTAAAATATAACTTTTGTAACAATATACACTACCGTTCAAAAGCTTGAAGTCAGTAGGCAATTTTTTATTTTTTTTAGAAATTAGTTTTTATTCAGCAAGGATTTGTTAAATTGATAGAAACAGTGATTGTAAAGATTGATATTGTTAGAAAACATCTCTATTTTGAATAAATGCTGTTCTTTTTAACTTTTTATTTTTCAGTGAACCCCCAAAAAGTATCACAGGTTCCAATAAATAAATAAACAAACAAATAAACAAATAAATAAATAAAGCAGCAAAACTGTTTCCAACATTGATAATAAATCAGCATATTAAAATTATTTTTAGAAGGACCATGCATTGAAGAATGGAGTAATGATGCTGAAAATTCAGCTTTGAATCACAGAAATACAGTGGTGTGAAAAATTGTTGGCCCCCTTCCTGATTTTTTTTATTTTTTTGCATGTTTGTCACACTTTAATGTTTCAGATCATCAAACAAATTTAAATATTAATCAAAGATAACACAAGTAAACACAACATGCAGTTTTTAAAAGAAGGATTTTTTTTTTTTTTTTTTATGAAGGGAAAACAAAATCCAAACCCACATGGCCCTGTGTGAAAAAGTGTTTGCAAGACTCATTGCAAGTTATCGCAAACGCTTGATTGCAGTTGTTGCTGCTAAGGGTGGCCCAACCAGTTATTAGGTTTAGGGGGCAAACACTTTTTCACACAGGGCCATGTGGGTTTGGATTTTGTTTTCCCTTCATAATAAAAAACTTCATTTAAAAACTGCATGCTGTGTTTACTTGTGTTATCTTTGATTAATATTTAAATTTGTTTGATTATCTGAAACATTAAAGTGTGACAAACATGTAAAAAAATAAATCATGAAGGGGGCCAACAATTTTTCACACCACTGTAAATTATATTTTATTAAAACAGTATAAATGTAAATTAAAATAGAAAAACGTTCTTTTAAATTGTAATAATATTTCACAATATTAGGCTACAGTTTTTTCTGTATTTTTGATCAAATAAATGCAGGATGAGCATAGAACACTTTCATAATGCTGCATAATTATCAAACATGGTAATATAATAAAGTCCTTTCACGTCACCATTTCGCCAGCCTACACTTCACATAACAGGCCTGTAGGTGGCACTTGGGCTTAAATAACTATGATAGTTTCATCAAATAGTAAACGGTGTGTATATCATACATAAATATAAGTGAATCGAATAGCCTACTGATTACCATTATTGCGACTTTTGGCACTGCATGGTTTTGTGCAGTGCTTTTGTAGTCATTTAGCATACATTTTCCCAGCCATGTAATTTGATTTACAAAATGAGACAAACCGCAGATCCAGATCGCTCCACAAATAAGCTCGTCAGTCCCATGTAATTTTCAACCGATTTATGAATAAGAACGGAAAATAACCGCTCCACTTCACATACTGTCCTATGTAATTTGAACTTCTTGTGCCAGATCATGATTGGTTGGTGTATTACAGCTACCTGACTAATGGGCATTGATGAATTAGGCTATGTAATACTCTTATAATATGTGGATTTTTAATTAAATCGACACACTAGCTTTGATTATTGATGAAAAATGTTTAAAATATTGTTTGGTATTTTTTCCTTCCGTCGACCCACTCACTGAAAGAACCATATATAGCTCGAGAGCCTCGGTTTCTGAACAGACTGGAATATCAGTCAGTCAAGCAAAACGCACGCATCCCACAGCAATGCCTCAGATTTACAGATATGTAAAAATAAACAGGAATTTTCCGACTTTTGAGCTATTAGTTACTGTTTTGTACAAATTGTCATGTTAATTAGAATTCAAATGCATTTTGTTTTATTGACCACAATATCATGCTATTTGTCCAAGAGGGGCACTTTTGAATAATTTTGAAAAAGGGCAGGGGCTTGAGCCCCCAAAGCCCCCCCTTCTGCACGTGCCTGTATTCTAACATTTAGCAACAAAAAAAATAAATAAATAATAATTTCCCTAATCTGATGGATGATCTGAGATGAGAGACATCACCATCTTCAAAGCTAGTGAGCCAAACACCAGGAAGATCATAGGTGGGGCAGGTTGTCCAATCTGGCATCTATCTCATCCGGCTGACATATCCCAGAACCCACCTGGACAGACCAGACCCACAACAGCCTCAGGTAAGCTATAATTTTCCCTTGGCGACACAACAATCCCGAGACAGAGAACATCTCTGCCTATGGCTCCTTTGAAGCACGGAGCTCCATTAGCTTTCATGGCTAACCCAGAAACCCTGTATGAGGCCTTCATATTTGAACAGACGCCACACGCAAGAGAAGAGAACAAGATGAAAATAAATAAATAAAAGGAGCGTTCAACGAGAAGGTTGTCTCCCCTTGTCTGAGAGCTGCTCCATCTCGGAGAACTTCAAGGGCGTGATTTGGGCTTTGATGCGGAGCATTGTGACGGCTGACAGAGCTGAAAACACAGCATTGCTTACTAAAACAACGACAAAAACAAACGCAAGCTGTCTGTGAAGCGTCTAACACACTGCACCTGTGGATGGCTCGCTCGCCCGCCTTCATCTTCTCTCTCAGCAGCTGCTGCTGCTGGATCAGGACTACGCTCCTCAACATCGCTGCCAGGATAGCCCTGGCAGAAGCTGTTCGCTGCTTTTAACATCACCTCGGCAATTACAGTTGCTGAGAGTGCATAGCAGTGAGCCTAACCTAAGGGAAGCTCAGTTATCACCATTCTAAATTCTGCCGGTGTAACTTAGTGCTTGTGCTAGTGTTACAGATGGATACAATATGCTAAACTCATGCAAGTTTTCCATGCAAGTTGTATGCTTATTTTATCACAAGTCAAAATGAGAGTAAAACTAATTTACTTTCTTACATTTTTGGTTTAACTCTCCTGTCATATAGACACCACTTTTCACAATCCAATCGATTTAAGATGGAAAAAAAAAATCAAGTCCAAACCCATATTTTATTGAGACTGCCCTCATATATCTTTTTTTTTTTGACCAATACAAATGTTTTATTTTACTATCCAATAACCAATATGCATAAACCATTTAATTATTTTATTTCTGATTTGACAACAAAAAATAAAATGATTATTAGAATACTAAAAGAACACAATACACAGTATGAGCATTCCAATAATAAAATTATTATTATCATCTTAACTACTGCATTTATTCACGTCGTCATATTTATGCAAAGTTCCTTTGTGATCTAAATGGTTGCAAATGTACTTTCATCAGTTTTGGGCTATTCAATTTTCAGACAACACATTTAAATGTTAATTAATTATCCAAACAATACTTTACTTTACTTGTGAATATTTATATCCATATATATATATATATATATATATATATATATATATATATATATATATATATATATATATATATCCATATATATATATATATATATATATATATATATATATATATATATATATATCTATATATATATATATATATATATATATATATATATATCTATATATATATATATATATATTAGGGATGTCAACGTTAACGTGTTAACGCATGCGATTAATCTAAAAATTTTAACGCGTTTATTTTTTTAACGCAAATTAATCGTTTAAGTTTTGAACTTCTTGCCGTCATCGCAGCGCAGAATGTAATCTATCATTGCTTGCGTCCCAATGTGCATACTATCCATCCTAAATTTTGTGATATTACTAATTTTCAATACTATTTAGGGCAGATAGGGTGGATAGTATGCACATTGGGACGCAGGGATTGTGTAATTATGAGGCGCCGGGCTAGACAAAAGTGAAGCGAACGCGGAGAGAGAGAAAGCGAGTGTGTCCGAGAGAGAGAGAGAGAGAGAGAGAGAGAGAGAGAGTGTGCGCGAGGGATATGTAACGTTATACTCGTATGTGATGAGGGCACAGCGAACCAGTGTTGCCAGGGTTGCGGCACAATTGGGCTATTTTGAAATACAGTCGCGGGAAAAATTACAGAGCCATGGGTTGCGTTTTTTTGGGCTACTTTTATAATGTACCGCGGCCGCCCAAAGTGTACACACGTGATTGCAAAAGGAAGTTATTACAAACACTCGATGGTGGTTTAAAATGAGTTCTGAGTAAAAGTGTACTATTAATCTCAAATTGTCTTATGTACCATGATGCTAATGTTAGCTCTAATGCACCTGCAGAACAGGTCCAATTCTTCTTCATAATGCATTTTGTCATAATACTTCATGTAAGGTCGCAAGAAAATGTTTTGTTGTATTTATTTAGAAATACTTTTGATAATAGTTGGGTAAATGTATGAAGCGATGTGGATTTGGTAAACGTTTTATTGCCAGTATAAAGGCTGATAATGGCTGAATAAAAACAAAAGAATAATGATAAAAGAATAATAAGGATTATGTCTCATACCTGGGGGAGGTGTGAAAGGTTCTGTTTCCATAAACTAGCCTGTCATGCATTTCTTTATTTGAACACATTTACAGGTAAATCCTAGTATTTTAAATTTGCAATTAATCGTGATTAATCACAGTCCATGACTGTGATTAACTCGATTAAATTTTTAATCGATTGACAGCACTATATATATATATATGCACACAGACACACTGTATCCCAAACTTGCTGAATATCTTGAAGTAAAATAGGCTGTAAATGCTGACTAAGATCCTTTGTCACATCTAATCTTTACAACCAATGTTTTCCAGACACGATTTCCCATCCACTAAAAATGCATGATGTATTGCATTTTCAAAGTTTCATCAAGTTGAATGATTGACAACTGTGTACACAACATTATGACATAGTGAACTGTACTTCTATCCCTCAGAGCCTTGTTTTCATTCCTGTCAAATTAAATTTTGTGTCTACCTCGACAAAGGTCTGTTATTAAATGTCTACACTACAAGAACCACACCAGAATCAACATCATAACATACCCTGAGAGAAGAATTTGTTATTCACCATTTAAAAGCCTCACACTTTGTGTGTTGTAGGAGAGGGCAAACCTATCATTAGTTTAGATGAAGCCATGTAAAATCGAGTTCATGGAGTCTCCTCCCTGCTGAAGCGAACTCAAACATGATCCCCATTTTAATCTCACTACGACACTGAGAGAGCTGCCCAGCAGGCTCGGACCAGATCAGATGCTAAGCAGGCACAGAGGTTTATTGATGCTCCAATATGGATAAATGGCACAGGTCACTCCACAGTGCCTTGTGGACATTGATTTTGAGAAGGAGATGTGCGAGTGAGTGCTATAGCACTAACAGGAATTGCTTAGCTAAAATACAAGCTGAATTCTCCAGAGCCTCTCCTGCGGCCTTCCATGTAAACATGCAAACAGGAAGACTAACTAGAATTGGGCACCCGCCAATATAATGCGGGCTGACAAAGACATAATTGCTACTGCGAAAAGTGGAAAGCTCTACCTTGGGTTCTCATGTGTAAGACAGCAGCCGTTTTGTATGAGCTAGCTGAAACTTCTGGACTCCCTCTGCCTGCTCTCGCTCCATACGCTCCCTCCTGGGTTTTAATGTGACTACAGCAAAGCTGTGTTAAATTAACTCCTATATAGCAGACTTCCGGCTTACAGACATGGAGGAGGTTAACAAGCACAGCAGCAAAGACGGCTACTAAGTTCACTGCAAGCCTCCAGGTGGCTTCATTCACCTGCTGGTCACAGCACTACACTCATTCTCACACCAACAGTCATCAACCTATAAACCTTCATGAACGTTACAGTTAGAGGTCATACTGGCCACGTACACACTGCAAGTTTCAGGAGTGACAACCGCATTTAAATGCGGGAGTGAGTCCCGTAAATTATCGTTCCATGTGTGTACGAAACAGCAGTCACTCCCGCATTTGTAACCATAGCAACATTTTGGCTTCTTGCAGGAGTGAAGAAGAACTTTGCCTTTTGGTATGTGCCATCTCTTTTTCTCCATCGATTTTAACTGAACTACCGCTGATAGACGTGCTGGGTTTTATTTCTGCTCGGGAGGCTGCTATAGAGAGCGCTTTCTTGCAGTGTTGCCATGTCCTCATAATTACAAGCGCTTTTAGGCATGTTGTTTGGTCTTAGCTCATAAAGCTAGGCACTTTATGGAGTTAGTAAAGTGGTCTGTTGTAGATATGAGATATAAGATTTTTTTGGTGTTATAAAACAAAGCATTTGGGTGTTTTAGTGCTTGTCTTTGTTTGTTGTTTTTCTTTCAGTGAAGATCTGGCAACAGTGACACTTTACCGCAGGGCTCGTGAGCGCAACTAGTCCCGGCCGTGTCAAAATGTGCTAAGGTTAAGACTAATTTCACTGTTATTTTCTTGCATCTCACATACAGACGAAGACACATTTCTGATGCACGTTTAAATACGTCATTAACAACTAGTTGTTCAGTTCAGTTCCGTACACACTGCGTAGAATTTCTGTAAATGCGGTTGTCACTACCTGTATTTTTCGGGAGTTAATGCGGTTGTGGAATGCGGTTGTCACTCCTGTATTTTAGTGAATTATGTGTGTACAGAACGCGATTAAGGAGTAAAAGGTGAACTGACAACCGAATTTAGCTGTAGTGTGTAAGTGGCCACTGTGCAGCTAGGCGTATTTATAAGTTTAAAAATTAATATTCAACTGAAAAAAAATAAAAAAGGCTAGTTTTATTTAATTAAAAATTACAGTAAAAAACTAAAATATTATTACAAAATATTATTACAATGTTTTCTATTTTAATACATTTTAAATTCTATCAATCCAGTCTTTAGTGTCACATGATCCTTCAGAAATCATTCTAATATGCTGATTTGGTGCAAGCAGCATTTATTATTTTTTTCAGTTGAAAACACTTATGCCGCTTAATATTTTTGTGGAAACTGATGCATTTCCAGGAATCTTGATGAATATTCTTTGCTGTCACTTTTGATCTTTTGAATTTAATGCATCCATGCTGAAAAAAAAATGACTAATTTTTATTTTTTTTTAAGTGAACAATAGTGTATTTCAAGTATAAATTTATATATATATATATATATATATATATATATATATATATATATATATATATATAAAAATGGTGCATTTTAAATTCATACTGAAATTAAAATAATTTCCCTTTGTTTATTCCACGAAATACATTTAAGTTTACACTTCATCTTTCTTGAAGGACAAAGATCTATTCAGAGCAGTAAATAGTAGGGCTGCTCGATTATGACAAAAATCATAATCACGATTATTTTGGTCAATATTGTAATCACGATTATTAAAACGATTATTAGTGGGCCATATGACCAAAACTTTATATGAAAGATATATTTAAAGATAGTGATTAGGGATGGGTACAGAGAACCGGTATTTTTTTGGAAAGGTACGTAATTGGGTCAATACCGGACTACCGATAAGCTTCAGGACAAACGATACTGTTATTGATACTTGCGTTGTTTTATCTCTGTATACTTCAATGTTAATGGCGAATTAGAAGCTGCTGCTTGTCATTTTCCTTCACTGAATAATGTGGCCGACGTTTGCTCGACGTGCGTGTGATATCCATGCGCATGTGCGGTGTGTGTTTGCGTGCAATCAGTCATCGCGGCAAGAGTGAAACGTTCGAAAGTGTGGGCTCACGTAGTGGTGCACAATATGACGATTTTTGATCGTGGACAATAAAAATGTCTCCACGATCTACTTTTGAAGAAATATCGTAGTATCGTGCTACAGCGCACATTCTATCTGCTGCTCACCGTCTCTATATAACGTTACTGTACAACGCCACATACATGATTCACATCACAACTGTTAACTCAGCGGTAGAGTTACTCTCTCAGGACACTGCACTTATTCGCAATCACAAAAGTACATTATTTGCATGCGCTTTAAAGCCTTGCCGGTTAAACATGTCATTCGCGTGCTGTTCTGACGTGCGCTTTTTCTGAGACCGTACACCCGAAGTGTGCGAACTAAAAAGCCTGTTAAACAGCACCTAATTACTGTTATCTTTTCCGCTAATACTGTCAAAACACACAAGGTTTATGTATAGGCTCAGTTGGTTATGTCTAAAATGAAAGTAAACAGCTGAGAGAAAACGGATGCGTGCCTGTATATTAGATGCATGCAGGTCTTAAAGGGACAGTAAACATTCTGTCGATTGTCATTAAAGCGATAGTTCACCCTAAAATTTAATTTCTGCCATTATTTACTCACTCACATGTTGTCCTAAACCTGTATTAATTTCTTTCTTGTGCTGAACAGAAAAGAAGATATTTTGAAGAATGTGAGTAACCAAACACTTGCTGGTCCACATTGAATTTGATAGTAGGAAAAAAACATACTATGGAAGTCACTGGCGACCAGCAGCTGTTTGGTTTCCCACATTCTTCAAAATAACTTTTATGTTCAACAGAAGAAAGAAACGCATTCAGGTTTAAAACAACTTGAGAGTGAATAAATGATGACACAATTTTCATTTGTGGGTGAACTATTCATTTAATGTTAATAAAATAAAACACAAAGAGAAAAATAACTCACTGTTCTTGACTGAAGTACTTTAATACAGTTGCTAAAGTTCAGCAGAAATAAAATAACTTTTCACATCATATCTTTTTGCAACAAATAGTATCGATAAGAGAATCGATAAGTACCGATATCGATAAGCAGTATTGGTATCAGTATCGATAAAATGTAAACGATACCCATCCCTAATAGTGATAAATATCAAATATATATTTTCTGTAAATAAGGTTGCTATGACATCTACCTTTTAGAGACCAGCGAAATGTCACAATTCTCAATACCACTGCAGAATACTAGAGTAACTAATATTAATTAAAAAAAAACAACAAAAACAAAAAGGTCCTCAAAATGATTGAAAATAATTAAACTGCCAGTAATAAAAAAGCAAAGGAATACAATGTCAGTAATAAAAAAGCAAAAGAATACAATAGAATAAAAAAGATACAAATGAAACAAACTGTGCTTTAAGTGTTTTAATGCAAGTCTAAAGTATTCAGTTAACAGCCTACTAGAGAACTTGAATAACCTAATGTTAAATAAAACAGCATAATCTTCACTGCAAGAATTAAACTTCCTTTGTTTCTTATTAAAGCTACAAAAGTCCTTCTGTGAAGAGCAGTGAGTGATTTTGTCTTTGTCTTTTATTGCTTGATTAATATAAAGCACACAGTCAGCAGCAGGAATATAGCCCGCTGTCACTTTAAGAGCCGCACAGATCCAATTTACTGTTACACAAGTATTTTCATTCTCAACTCTTTACGTTCATTTATTAGATAACCGACGAGGGTTTACATGAATAATCACTAAGTGCTGCATTTTTGACACATTTTTGGGTGTATTTGGCCTTTTAGGCGCTAAAAGATGACTTTACATGTCCGTGTTGTGTTCCGTCTCTGAGCACATACACAGTAATCTTCCTGAGGAAGCGTAAGTTCTCTTTCATGCTTTTAAAAACATGAATAAATCTAATCAACTTAAATAAATCAAGAACGGCCCATTTTGCAAAAGTCTCGTTACATGATTTTACTGATTTGCACGTGAAATTGGGCTTTTATGGAGGAACAAAAGAGCACCGCTGGAAAGGGGGCGGAATGGGGCGCAATAATCTTTTTATCTCGATTACTGTATTTTCATGATCGTTAGAGGCCGAAATCAAAATCGAAACTGAATTTTGATTAATTGTACAGCCCTAGTAAATAGTAAATGCTGCTTGTTTTCTGGTGAAGAAAATCGAGAAACAGGCCAATCACTCAGTCAGCATCAGCAGACGGCTTTAACTGGCTGAGAAGAGCCATTTAAGGCAATGTCAATCGAACCTGAAAGTATATTTTGTAGACAGGAAAATGAAGGTAAGCTCTATGGGGGAGCTCCGTGATCTTCGGCAGCAGTTTGTCAGAATGCACCGAAACACTGATTGGGGGAGGAGTCGCATCGTCAGACACATAACACTGACAGACAACTTTACAGTTAGCTGCAACGTTCACATAGCAAATCCTGTGACCTGAGGTAATGCTACGACAGTTTAAATAAATAACACTGACAATTACTGAATAAATCATGAGCTGTCACCACAATTTCTCTCTCACCTTTAGCTGTCGAACGAACGGGTACAATTTGTTTGAGATCCATTCTGTTGGCTTCTTTTGCCATTGAAACTCAGACAAAGTAATAGGCGAAAGGGAAAGCATAATGTAACTGGTAAACATAGGTTGTAAATCTTCCCCCAGCTGTTTTTGAAGTAGCGCCGCTGTTGTGGAATCACAGGAAAGGCTGTCTATTTGTTATTATGCAGAACTAAATGAACTGACAGAGAAAATCGAAAAGCATTCCAACCTAATGATAATGGACTGGCGGAATACGACAGCCCTACAATCTCTCATTTTACTACTCCACATTAGCATTTTACTTAACGTGAAAAATGCTTGTGCACTGCTGAGGAGAATAAATTTGAAGAGCACCATGGACAACTCACTGATTAGCCACAAACCCAGTCCAAGACAAGGACAAATTAAATAATGCCCTGCTTAAAAAATGCTAAATAAAACAATCATAAAAAAGGACAGCCTGATTAAAATGCTCCATTTGCTATCCTCTACTTGTAAGTACAAAGTCGAAGGCTGCATTGTAAATCCTTTTAAAGAGGTCAGCTATTGTTTGTCGGGCAATCGAGAGAGGCTGCATTTTTCAGTCTGGCTAAAACGATGCTCGTGACTTGGACAAACATGTAGTCTTCTCTAGTTTAAGGCTGGAGAGCCTTGCGTCCCTCAAGATGTGTGGTTAGACCGAAGGAGCCACAGGAAGAGAATTGGGAGAGAGTCCTATGGGGAAATCTAGCCTTCACTGGTAGCTGGTTTCTAGCTGTTCCAGACCATCTTGGTAGCTGGTTAACCAGCTTATGACCAGCTTGGACTACCATAATGACCAACTTCAACTAGCTAATGACCAGCTTGCACACAGCTAGTAGTTTAAACTGGATTTTCCAGCAGAAAGGAATTGCAGCCCATTGCAGACTTGGTCTTCACCGCATGCTCTGTGACTACTGGAGACCAGTAATCAAAGTCAGAGGATAGAAAGAGAGAGAGAGAGCTACGGATAGAGGGAGAGAGAACAAGTGAGTGAGATTAAAGGTGCGTGGGGGGTACTCCACTTTCACTCTCAGTGATCAGTGGCGGCTACTTTTAGCATGTCTCCTCCTCATCTGTGGCATTGCCCTTGATTCCACTAACAGCATGACAGAGAGAAAGAGAGACAGAGAGATCAGCCAGAAGCACAGGAGGGAGCCTTCCCCTCAGTCACCACATCCAAAGGAAGTGGAAAAGAAAAGCTATCAAGCACCCACTAAATGTCAAAAATGAGAGACAGACAATAGCTGAGAATCATCCAAATCAAGGCAGAGTAAACAGGCGAATTAGCAGCTTGTGTTGCAAAATGACTCAGATTCTCACTAGCTCAGTTTATTTTTTCTTTTTTTTTTTTCAAATGGGTCTCCAAGCATTGAAGAACTACAGCACAGTAAAAGTTAAAAATCAAGGAACTATTTTTCACATAAAAACAATATAATATAAATTACAAAATCAAAACCTTAGGGTTGATATACTTTTTTCCGCAGTTAATTTATCAAAAATACAGCTAAAGCAGTAAATTGGCTGTTTTATATTTTAATATATTTGTAATTTATTCCTCTGATGGCAAGACTGAATTTTCTGCATTCATTACTCCAGTCTTCAGTGTCACATGATCATTCCTGATTTGATGCTCAAGAAAGATTTCTTATCAATGTTTAAAACAGTTGGAAACTATGACAGACTTTTTAAAACAGGATTCTTTTATGACTAGAAAGTTCAAAAGAACAGCATTTATTTGAAAAAGAAATCTTTTGAAACACTGTAAATGTCATCATTGTCACTTTTGATCAATTTAATGCATTCTTGGTGAATAAAAGTACTAATTTACTTTAAAAATACCCTAATTTTTTTATACAATACAATATAATTAGGGCTGCAACTAACGATTATTTTGATAATCGATTAGTTGGCTGAGGGTTTTTTGTTATTTTTTTTTCGATTAATCGGAATTTTATTTTTTGTTTTGTAAATTTTTTTTTTTGACAAAAACACTTCTACATTCTGCCCAATGTCCTTCAAACAAACGTGTCAACTGAATGCTATGAAAATAGTGCTTGATTTATTAGACCACTTGTCATAATAAAGAGAAAACACAAATCTTTTGGGAATCTGTCAAAAAACTGTTTGAATCTAAAAATGTCATTGTCATTTATTGGGCAAATAACAAACCAAGTAGGCTGGTATTTATTCACAATAACAAAAATGTCCACCTATGCCTTTCATAACAGCTTGCATTCTTGCTGGCATTGTTTATGTACTTTTTGACTGTAATTGGGTATCTAAAAAAAAAATAAATAAAAACCACTATATAGTGCTTGACTATTTTTTTCTGCCTTTTTTTCATAGATAACAGCAATCATTATATTATTGCACTAGAAATAGCCAACTACTGTTACTAAAGAGCTTACGCATACTGGAGGACTAACCAATACAGAAAGCTAAAAAATTATTTTGGTAATCACCAATACTGTTAGTTTAGAGCAGCAGTGGCACAAAACATACATAATTTGTTTAAAACTTATGTTTTTTGTTAGGCACTGTATAGTGAATACAGTTTAAATGTCTACATTAAAAATTTAAATAATAATAAATATAATAAGGATGAATAAAAACAAACTCAGCATTAACCAACAGGTAAGAGTAATTTTCTGCAGGAACATGCATTGACTTTGATCACAGTCATTACTGTCATTTCTTTATCCTGTAAAAGGCGGTTCCGTCTGTCTGACGCACGTGCACGCCGCGCCGGCACTCATTCAGTAAAGACTTACTATCAGGATGGTCCTTTATGCAAAAATGGAAATGCTCGCGTGAATTTGTGACATTTACAGAAAAGGATATGTCCGTAAACTGAAAGTTTTTTGCGCTGAGGACGAACATGCATCTGTCAAAGCGCCTGACAGGGCAAGTCATTACTCTAATGCATTAGCTTAAAGTTTAAAATAAAGAATTCTCATGTTTTGGGCAGCTTGGATCACGTACTTCTCTCGTGGCATATCATTCTGTTTCCTCCACTATTTTTAGATGCATTTTGTCGATAGAAATGCGTTATTCAGTGCTGTAATTTGACACGACCAGCTGAAGTTGGACGTGCGCTGTGGGCAGACCCGACTAATCGATAATGAGAATCGTTGTCGATTATTTTCATTATTGATAATAATCAATTTTATCGATTAGTTGTTGCAGCCCTAAATATAACAATTTAATATAATATAATATAATAATATAACAAGAGATGTGTTTGCATAAGCTTTAGACGATGTAGCCTAAAATTATATAGAAATTACTAATTATGAGTTTTAAAAAAAAAAAGGGAAAAGCAGGAGCAGCCAGTTCACGGATCTCAGTACACCCCACATCACTTAGCCATCATCTCTGATAAACCCTCACACATCCTTACAGCCTCCAGAAAAAAGCACTAGGAGTAGGACCACAAGGAGGAGGGATTTACAGCCCTACCTGAAGCCCTAGACACAGATTTCAGGAATCACTAGAGCTTGGGCAAAGAACGCTTTAAAAAAAGGGGGTGAGATGAGAGATTTCACATTTCAAGGGTGAGATAGCAAACAGTGAAAATGGTCTGCCGCCAGTTTAAGATCATCACCTATCACCCATTGCGAGCACACGCTCTGTGGGTCAAAAGTAGTCTAGCCCTTAACCCTGGCGTGGAGGGAGGGAACAGCTCTCAGAGGGTGACAGTGGCAGTAATGACTGGTTGTGGACAAAAGGATACATCAGGGAGAGTGTTGCTTCACAACAAGGGCCTTCTTAACCCTCTGGGGTCTGAGGTGATTTTGGGGCCCTTAAGATGTTTTGACATGCCCTGATATTTGTGCTTATTTCAGATACTTATAACATTCTATTGACCAACATGTATTTTTTTTTTGTATTCAGCACAAACTGTGCTACAATAATATGTGACCCTGATGGATGTACATTTTTGCATTTTTTAGAAAAAAAATATTATGCGTGGTTAGTAAGTTTTGGGGAAAAAAATGTAGCTGAAATAAGGCCATAAAACCCACACTAAATAGTTCTGAATAAGACTTTTGAGTAATCAGTCTTGTAGGCTAGAATATTTACTTCAGAATTATGTGAAAATCATTCTGCTTACTCATTCACAGAAAACAATATATTGATTTAAATTTTAAAGACATGTTTTGTGATTGAAAGCCAATATGCGAGGGAGTGGCAATGTCCCTGAATATTAAGTGATGCTCACCTGAGAGACAAAGGGCCCGCCCCTAATGGCCCATCAGTGTGACTGTAACGTTGAGGCAGGTAAGAGAGAATGTGAGGAGATTGAAAAAAATGTTTTTGTTTTTTTTAATTATTTGCATTTTATTTACAACACAGTATAATCAAAACATACATAATGAAGGTCAAAGACACATTGTGCACACTGATCTAACCATAGACTTTGAGTCATTCCTGCAACAGATTCTGTCCAACAAGTGAAACAAGTAAATCACACCTGATATTTACGTGTTATTTAAGTGTTTCTGCTTCTTTCCATGGATTCAAGAAGAAAAAACATAATCAGTAGTCAAGGAGCTTGTTTTACCATAGAATATCAGTGTAGTTGAACATCTGATGTTGGTACAGCACTCTCAGAGGAAAACAGTTTCAAGAGACATCAGGATTCATCTGTGGTGCAGGTATCCGATTCAATAAAACACAAACAACCAAAAAAGAAAAAAAACATTTGTGAGCATGTTAATATCAGGGGCATCTGTAGGTTTTGCAGCCATAGATTACGCATGCTTTGTACTATCATTAAAAAAAGACATTTTATATCTGAGAAACTAATTATTATTGTTTAGCATGTTATTAAAATCAATTTTTGAACAGAGTAGGCTATTAATAATAAACATGTTCTAAGCATACTTAGCCTTGTAACATTGATCATGTTACAGTATACATTCATATTACTTTTATTGTTTTATTTAGAGCATGAACACATCATTGCATCATAAGAAATTTAAATAAAATGAATTGCCTATCATATTCAAAATGTTTTACTCGATTTCAAACATTGTAGTCAGGAATTATGGTTTGGGAAAAACCCAACTATGATTTTGTAGTCATATAGCCTAGTATGTATGATTTTATAGTAGCCTATGATATGAGTCTGTAGCCATAGACTCACGCATGCTTTGTACTATAAAAGGATGTACTTTGTTCTATAAAAGGGTATTTTATATCTGAAAAACTAATTATTTTTGTTTAGCACGCTATTAAAATCTATTTGTGAACAGAGTGTTAATAATAATCTTGGTCTAAACATTCTTAGATGCGTAGCATTCATCATATTGTAGCTTGGGAACAACCCAACTCGTAAATCTGTTCAAGTTTATGTCACAATAACACGTTAACTAATGCAAAAAAGAAACATTACTTACTCATCAGATTGATCTCCTCTACTGGATGAAATCTTGTTCTTCTTTTGAGGGAAATCCAGCCTTCTTCTTGCAGAAACGAACAGTAGCCGCGATGAATGATCTCCTCATGCTTTGTTTATGTTGGGCGTCTCCATGCGCACGTGTCTCACGTGGATATTTACATATGAACGGCGCGAGCCGCGAGGGGGCGGGATCGCATTAAAGATAATGAGTTAGACGGGAAAGATTGAACATCGTGTTGGTTTCATACCGATTACTTTATCACAGAATATTTGTTTTCGATAAGACATACTTCATTTAAAAGTAGACACTACAAGCTTTCTATAGATATAACTCCCACGTCTCTGTGTTGAGATTTCGCTGAGTTACAGTTCATTTTAGTGACACGTTTCTAAAAGCAGCTCGCGGACACGAAGACAGAGAGCGCACCCTGTTTGTTTTCTTTATTTTCCAAAACCACAACATTTTGTTTTTATTGTGAGTGTACCCGAAAAAAAATAGACACTTCAAAGTTTCAATTGATGTATAACACTTATCTGTATGACCAAAATCGACGGAGTATTTTTAGTGTCTTTCACACTGATAAGAAAAAAAATGAGCTTGTCTCGCCGGCGAGACAGCCAACCCCAGGGGGTTAAAATAGACTGCTAAGCCAAGAAGGACAGGCTCAGGCTCTTCGAGGGCTGAAGATTTGACATTGACCGCAAATTTTATAATGAGAGTGGGTAATTAATCCCAGAAACTTGATCATTTTACATAATTTTTTATCTCTTTTCAAGTGTTTGCATCAGTTACACGGTTATGTTGCAATTCATGCATCTATGAATTGTGAGGACATTTATTGCACACATAAAAAAACGAAGTGTGATTATTGCACACAGTCGAAGAAATATAATCGCCCATGAGAAATAAACTACTTCCCTACAAAAAAAATAAAATAAAAAAAAATAAATAAAAACCTTTTTCATTGATATCTTAAAATGTGTCCTGTAATAAAAGTTGTTTCCTCTATTTTGGCGCCACATAAACGGCAGAGTGACTAAGACACTGTCAACCTCCATTTATAAATACAACAGGAAAATACACCACCTTTATTTAGTTTATCACTCCCCTGTAATCTCTTGCAACCGTCCCTCAACTGCCAGTAACCCTGTCTGCGACAGAACCACAGGTGGGCAAAATTAATGGCAAGATCGTTTATAAAGCAGTGGTCTTTCCATGTTAATTACTTTAGTAGAATTTCTCAGCTCCCGTATTCATAAGCCTGCCTCTTTTGATAGACACGGCAGTATTAAAAGCCCAGTATGTAATACTATGAGCCGCACAGCAGCGTATATAATGAGCCATAAATCAAGTATCATTTACTGTCTATCGCGGGCTATTAATCTTTGCTGCGTTACTCAATGGTGCAACTCTGAGGACAGCTGCCTCTCTGAGCTATGTGCTCATAAACACAACATCAACCGTTCAATATCTTTTATGGTTATGGATGCACACCGTCAACTCGACTCAAACCTCGTCAAAGGTGCCAATCATAAGTTCAAGTGTCGGTGTCTACTTTTCCCTTTCTTTTTTTATCTGCTGATGTTCCCCAAGTAAACTTCCCCTTTATGTCATGTCCACGGGGAGAGGCTGTGATCTCTGGCTTCGCACTCTGATGAATGGTAAAAGCATGTTCAAATAAAAGCTTGTGTGAGGGAAGGGATGGGACTTTTGAGAGTGGTTTTCACGGCAGGCGGCTAAGAGCTGGGATTTGGGAAGACGTGTGGCATGTGCTGCGGAGCGGCATGAGAACTGGAGTTGTAAAAACACAAAAAAGACAGATGCAGGGGTGAGATGGGAATTTCCTGTTTGATAAAACTGTAGAAAAATGCACAAGCATTCGTTTAGAGACGAGGTTTCACAGTAGCTTTATTGTTGTTGAAAAAATTAAAACTCTCAAATGCTTTCGGGCCGAATTGCAGAATACGAATTCATTCTGAAACTGTACATTCATTGTAGCTTTTCAAGGTTTGATCAAAAACAAAGCAATGGTTGCTGGAGGATACAAGAGTTCCTAAACTTTCAGGTTCAGTCAGGAGCTCTCAGTAGGGTTTCTACTTCAATAGAACAAGCACAACTGAACTTGGTTGTTTTCCAATTTAGGCCTGAATCAGGATAGCGAGCTGTTGTTTGTTTGCTCTGTTCAAAACGGATGTGTTCTGTTCTGAACTGGAATTTGGGCTGTAAAAAGCTTCCATAATACATCCACCCCAGCAGCATGTACAGTAAACCACATTTCTTCAGCACTGGCGCACTGGATTACATGCATCTCTCAAAACAAAATGTACAAGAGTAATATTTTCAAGTCTACATAATAAAAAGTGCCTGGGTGGTATGACTGAACAATGTTCAATGGTAGAGATTCTGTTGTAGCATTTTTTTTACTGCTTTATATCTGTGATGCAACTTTTAAAAAATCTGACAAGCGAACTGAGCACTTCCATTATATATTCATTGTTTAAAATGGGAGAAATTTAGTTTTGACGCACTGCATTAAGAAACGCACTCAGTTTTACTTTGTTCATCTCAATTTGCAGCATTAAATCAGAATTCAACGGTATCATATTCATATTCAATGTATTACCACCATGAATGTTGTTTTCAACTCTTACATAATGTGAAGCTGTTTTTGCACCGATGCCAGACATTTATTTGTTAAGAATGATCTTATCTTTTGATTGCATCCATCAAGTTTCAATAAATACAATTATTTAAGCCACTATATTATAGAAAAATAGGTATTACAAGACTATATATAGACCACAATCATATCATGATGTGATTCAAGATTTTGGCCCTGCTGTCCACTTCTAAGCGAGTAATAAAAAATAGCAAGACATATTTGGCCTGGCCGTGTCTACATTTGGAGGACGCATCAAACGGCCCTGACTCCCCAAGGTCGAATCAAGAACATTGAAACCTCGATCGAGGCAGCTGTGGAAACAATGGCTGCACTGCTGTCGCCAATCAACAAACAAGTGCTCCCTGAGCGGCCCATCTCCCCTACTGCTCACAGCCATTAAGAGAGGGCCAGCAGGCCCAAATCTACTGCAGGGCAGAGGGGCCACAGCTGTGGGGAGCATTGGCACAGCAGGAATCTCTAAGAATGGAGAGAGGAGCACGGATGAAGACACAAATCGATGCACTGTGATGATAATACTGCAAAATCATTCAGCAAGCTTGAATATGGAAGTTTTAGATGGGTTTTCTTACATTCTGACTCCTGTGCCACCAATAAAGAACAATGACGTAACTAACTACGACATACTGTAATCTGCCCAAAAATAAACATGCTGCATCACAGTCTTTGTTTACAATAAATATTAGATTTGAAAACAAATTTTAATATCCAAAACTATTTTGTTTTGCATTTTTAGATCATCAGAAGTTAAAATAAATCAAATTAATAAAATTTAAGTACAAAAATCACTATTTTTGTAAATAAAATAACATTTGGAAAGTTGTGGACAGATAGTTTTGAGAACTCATTTTATCAACCGAAGAAAATTAATTCTGCATCTTTAGCTAGTTAGTTTTAAAGTTAATATGCAACAGATTTTCAGAAAAATAATTTAATTTAAAAAATAAAAAATTGGAAGTTGGAGTAGACTAGCAGAAAAAATAATCAGATCAAATTAATGAAATGCACATAATACTGGGTACATACAGCCTAAATGGTATTATTATGCTGCAGCTATTACCTGACATTAGTGGTTCCTGATCTGAGACCAGCAGATTTAAGGTCTCAGTCCAAAAAAAGTGTGTTTACTTAGTAGTATGCACCCAATTTCCATTGCATGCAAAACATTTTGCAAAACTCACTGCTTTTGCTGCATCAATGAACTCAATGAACTGGCCAACACTGACCATTTAAGAAAGCACAAACCCAGCTCCTCACACTTCCATCTAACCATTTACTCTGTCTATTGTTACCAAACATGTCAAACCCTGAAGGTAAAAACCTATTAATTATAATTATTCACCTATGACAGTATTCAGAGCGCCCCAGGCTATTGGCATCAGCTGCCCTCAACTCAACAGCGAAGCCGCGGTTAAGCGTGTGCCAGAAGAAAGGATGGATGGATAACTGCTCTCAAGCAGACATTTACATCCGAGCTGTATGGTCAGTGGGAACATTATATCTATATTCTCCTGCACTAGCCCACTCTTCCACAGACATTTATCCTCATAACTTTCCCATTACACACAATGCATTGACCATCCACCGAGGACTTCCCGGTATGGGTGTCATATCTCAGCATTACTAGGAGCTAAAATGGCTCTTATGATCTCTTTAGAATGATGATGCGATTCCTTTAATGATATTAATATTTAAGAAACCACTCTGACTTGAGCCAAGTGTACATTCGCCATTCCTTCTCACATTTAACACTATTAAGCATATCCTCCACATTCAGACTTTGTGATTTCAGACCTTGGCTGATATTCTCGGGATCCAGCTTTGATTGTTAAATGACTTGATGCGGCACTTATCTGCTCCAAGGGTCTTCCCATTAGGGGGGTTTACCTGCAGTCAAGCACAGTAACATGACCCATGCGCACCGCAGGGAGTTGATACTGTACATCTCCAGGCCCAGAGAACTGGCAAAAAAGTGAGCAGACCCCTCTATAACTTTCAGTTCTCCTCCTATATTACATTATTAGCTGCTTTTTCATTTCAGCATTTCAGGCTTATGGATGTAGGTGTGTCTCTACCAACAGGCAAAAGAGAAAAAAAAATTATTCTGGCATTTGAAAAGGAAAGGAAAGGAAAGGACATGACGTGTGGCCAAGTATGGTGACCCATACTCGGAATTTGTGCTCTGCATTTAACCCATCCAAGTGCACACACACAGCAGTGAGTAGTGAACAAACACACATACAGTGAACACACACCCGGAGCAGTGGGCAGCCGTTTATGCTGCAGCGCCTGGGAAGCAGTTGGGGGTTTGGTGCCTTTCTCAAGGGTCTCACCTCAGTCGTGGTATTGAGGGTGGAAAGAGTGCTGGACATTCACTCCCCCCACCTACAATCCCTGCTGGACCTGAGACTCGAACCCGTGACCTTTGGGTTACAAGTCCGACTCACTATCCAAAACTAGAGAGACAAAAAACAGTCTGTATAATATACAATTCTTGTATTGACATACTTCCAATTCAAACAGGAAGCTGGGGTAGGACATATCAAAGCACCTTCATCATTTAAACATCCAAAAGCCCTTAGTTTAAAATACAGCATGACAAAATTGAATTGATGCTTGCTATTACATTGGGGGAAAAATTCAATACACATCTGCATAAATAAATAAATGGCAAATTTAGAGCAAATGCACATGCACAATTAAACATCCATCCACTGATACAAAAAAAAAAAAAAAAATCTCTTATATCAGCCGATAACAGATTTGATACCAATACACTGTGCATCCCTTGTAAGTACAAACACATATTCCAGTATATGGAAGATGGACTACAAGCCACAAAACACCCTATTTGATTTAATTTTGTAAGAGGTCGGCAGCAGAGGGTTTGTATGAGGTACAGAGCTGTCAGAAACAAGCTTGACTTAATAAACCATTTATTGTTAAGATGGTTTGACAGCAGGTCATCAAAAGGCGAAACAGAGTCATGAATCTCTGAGACCCCAAGGACTGCAGGGTCAGCTACTGTAACACCCTACGAAACATATCAGAGATTTCCACTGGACTTTCACGGCTGCTTGTGATTGATAATTAAAATTTGATGTAGAGATGGGCAGGCCTATGTTCAGAGGCCCTGTTTCATTCATAATTGATTGCCAATTATTCTGTCGATTACCAACAAGCCGCACATTTCACTGTGAACTCCTCTAACCGAGGAGGTTAAAGACCTGAAGTCTAGAACACAAGCTTCAGACATAATACATCAATACCAAAGAAACCACCACCCAAGAGCTGCCTTCATATTCAGCGAGATGCAACCTTTAACGACGGAGGCCTATGGGTAATTAATGTGCTGTTCATTTTACTAATAACTAGCTTAATTATTCATCACAGACACTAGCCACAGATAAATGATTGTGATTTATTGTATCAGTGCATCAGGGTGTCTGAGTAATTAGTACTGCTGGAAAGCATAACACTTGGCCCTTTGTGCCACAGCTCTAAATTTTAGCTATGATGTCCATACTATTATTAACAAATATGCCCCTCACAAGTGTTTACATTTTCATTCACAACATCTATGATTCATAAAATTGGTAATTTAAAGCACTCAAGTATGATGCTTATATTTGACTAACTGTATTATCCATCTATCTGTATTATTACACAGTTTGTAATGTTTAAATACAAATACAAAATCAGTGAAGAAAAAAAATTCTGATTAAATCAATGCCCTCCCAAACACAAACAAACAAACACAAACACTTTTGCCTATAACACAAATGCATGTGTGAGTTTGTATGTGTTGTTGTGTTTTGGAGCGTGAGAGAGAGAGAGAGAGAGAGAGAGAGAGAGAGAGAGCGAAACCTATCAATATCTTAGAGCTAGCGGTCTCAGAACAGAACACATCAGCCAGGACAGGGCCAAAAATAAAAAGCCTGCACCATTTGCAACTCCAACAGGGAGACACTCCTAATGGGCCTCCGTAAGTTCACCAGAGGAGAGGGCCTACAGGAGATTTATTTTAAAAACCGAGAGGAAAATGTGATGACAGTTGGGCTGAGAATTCCAAATAAAAATCTCCTGCTGAATAAGGGATTGTTTGAGCTCTGCTAGTTTCAAATAAAATAGTTCATGTCATATTCGAAGCCATGTGGGACAAAAACATCATTGCCATAAAGATGCGACATCATTCTTCCAGTCAAAAATGAAACTGTCATCAGGGGCAGTATTAATTGTAAATATAAAGTTATTTATATTTAATACACTTTCATTCAAAATTTGGGATCAGGAAGGTTTTTTCAAGCAAGGATGCATTAAATTGGTTCAAAGTGATAATAAATACTTTTATAATGATACAGAAGATTTTTATTTCAAATAAATGCTGTTCTTTTGAACATTATATAAAGAATCCTGAAAAAATAAATCAGTTTTCAAGAAACTATTTTCAACATTGATGATAAATGTTTCTTGAGCACTAAATCAGCGTATTAAGATTTCTAAAGCATCATGTGGCACTGAAGACTGGAGTAATAACTAGAGCCCGACCGATATATTGTTCTGCCGATTTTATCGGCCGATATGAGCCTGTCGCAAATATATCGTATCGTCGAATCTGCCGCCGATATGAATTTTTTTTTTTACAGAACATGTAGACCTTTTTCCCGAGTAAACAATGAGCATCTCCATTACGCAGATGAAATGCTTCTAAATGGTGTAATTACTTAGTTTGTCCAGCAGAGCGCACTCCATTGACCCAGGTCACTGTAGTGTAGAGATGTGCGGATGAGCTCAAACTTCACGCGAGTCCGCTGTTTCAAATTATCCGCCCGCCACCCACCCGCACCTATATTTGATCCTCACATTACAATGATTCTAATTCTTAGTTTTGCATGATAATATGATGAATGTATATGGTTCATGTATATGGACGTTAGATTTGTTCTGTGCATCACTGCACGTGTCTGCAGCACACCAGAGCTGATCGTGGCAGTCAGTGCTTGTGTTTATATCAGCCACGCCTTGTCCCAGAACTCATGCTTATTACAACGTGATATCACTCATGCTTACACAGCATAGTTTGACAGTAACGTAGCAGATTGAAAAGTTAGTATCTTTCTTTAGACCAATAGACGGCAGTGCGGTGGTGGCTTGAGTCTGTTGAAATGCTATGTTGTCTCCTTTTTGGTGAGACGCAACGCTATAAAGTAAATAAACAATGTCCTTGTCTTTTACTCTCACAATAAGCTTATCATACTCGTTTGCTACATTAGTAGGGCCCTATGATTTGACGGAAGCTCGGAATCCAGTCATAAAAATGGAATTTACTGTATAACATGGAATTTCACGGAATCTGTCATATTTGTGATGAATAAATAAAAAACAGGTCAGTACACTTAAATAAAATCGCAACAGGCCTATAGTGTCTGTGAATATTAAACTGCAAAAATAAAATTTAAATACGAATCCTCATATTTTGCGTGTTCATTTGATTACAGAAATTGTGAAAAAAAAACATTATTAATTATTATTATTTATTCATTTTGATGTTTACATTTGGAAAAGATGTGCTTCCCGCATAAACCTGCCCCCGTTGGACTGGCAGTAGCTTGTAGCCCTGTGGCACAGTTACCTTGTTTATTTTCTTAATTCAAGTTTTATATTTTATTTTATTTTATTTTAATATATGTGTGTGTGTGTGTGTGTATATTAGGGCTGCAATTATTTTGATAATCGATTAATCGAATGATTATTAGAACGATTAATCGACTAATCATCGATTATTTCACTAATTAATCAGTAGACTTTGATTATTCAGCTTTTGCAATTAGTTAAAATATTAAGTTATACATATTCTAACATAAATAAAGGTCAATTCAGCTTTAGAAAAGCATATTACGTAATTACAATTATTATACAATTAATTGGTAACACTTTACAATACGGTTCATTAGTTAACATTAGTTAACATGAACTAAGAATGAAAAATACTTCTACAGCATTTATTAATCTTAGCTAGTTAATTTCAGAATTTACTAATGCATTTATAAAAATCACAAGTTGTGTTTTTTAACATTGGGAAATGCACTGTGAACTAACATGAACAAACAATGAACAACTGTATTTTATTAACCAACATTAACAAAGATTAATACATAAATGTAATACATATATTGTTCATTCATGTTAATTAATACATTAACTAATGTTAACAAATGATACCTTATTGTAAAGTGTTACCAATTCATTATACAAATAGTTGCATTTGGCACACAAAATAAGATGACAGACAGAGTCACTCTCTCACCATTTAATTAGCTACATGAAAAAGTAACTGAATGACACATTATTCTGCCTAACATCTCCTTTTGTAAGTCATATGGATAAGAAACAAAATAAACGTAAGTGATAAGACGCTTTGGATAAACTATTTTATTCACAACATAATGTCTTAAAATACCTTATAGGGTTATGATAACCAAAACAGTCCTGAGCTAGATCAAGCTTTGATCTCTGTAAACCAAACTATCACTTTAATGAAATAATTTTTTTCCCACTAATAAAAATATTTTATCATTAGCTAGCTCCACACTGGAGAGCTGCTTTATATCAGAAAATCAAGTTGTAATTCTAACTGAAAGCGACACTGACTCTGGTTTTTCATGTTTAATACCATAAAGCTGCTTGCATTAAGGCTATCTATTGCATAAAGTGCTATATAAATAAACATGATGTGACTGGACTTTACTGGAGTACTCAACTGCAGAGCTCATGCAAACATCCACATCGTTGTAATCAGATGCATTTTTAACTGCTGCTTTCACACTGCTGTCAGTTTTTGTTGTGTTTATTTCGTTACTGAGAGGAAAGCACGCAATATATATTTACATATTCATCCAAACGCCGCTCAGGTTCGGCTGCATTTGCGCTGAAGCACTGTGTGGGTCTTCTTCTCTTGAATTGCATCCAGGAGAGCTGAATTACATTCTTGCGCTACAGCACCACACTGGTCAAACCGCAGTATTGCAGGCTCTTACATTAGGTCATATGAGATCAAACGACTACACACACACAAACACACACACACACACACATATATATATACATATACACACACAGGGGTGCACATAAGTTTTTCAGCCTGGTTCTCATATGAGAACCTGGAGATTTGGTTTGGTCCTCACACGGGACATGGCATGTAGTGACTCATAAAATATAACTATAAAAAAATAAATTAATAATAGTGATAATATTATTATTGCACTTTATTTAGTTTTTTTTTTTATATAAAATAAACTAAATAATCAAGTGTGGTAATACTATTTTAAAATAAAAAGGGATTATTACATACAAATATAATTATTTTATAGTAAACTTAAAAATAAAATGCTAATATATATAGTGCTGCTGATGGAAGAGCGTCAGAGAATGAAATGTCACAGTTTTGCTTTGAAAACGGCAGCGGCTAGCCTAGATTATGCTTTCAGTTTGAATAGAAATCTTATACAGTACAGTCTGTCGATCTAAAATGGTAATGGTGCATTAACAGCTGTCATCCATGGCGGTACGCAAATGCACTGTCAGAACTTATTTACACAGCGCATTTTTAATTTTGGTCGAGCATGCGGAACACTTATGTGCACCCCTGTATGTATACACACACATATTAGGGCTGCACGATATATCGTTTCAGCATCGATATCGCGATGTGCGCATCCGCAATAGTCACATCGCAGGATGTGCGATGTTTAGTAGGCCTGATCATTATATTTATACTGATCGTTTTCTTTGCTCACACACAGACACCGTGTCTACTCCGGACGCGACAGCTGCACAGAGATACCCATTTTTAAATAAATTTAGTAGCAGAGCTACTGCAAGCGATTTTCAGTGCTGGAAATCCATTTATCCTTTGTTGAAACTTCCGCGTCGTCGAGGAGAGCACATCACGGATGTTTAGCAACGGCAGGCGCCAGGAAAGCGCAAGCTCCCGAGCGCTTTGGAAAGGAGGAGGAAGTGGCGCGCCGGGAGTTTTCCACGCGTTTGCAGATCCACCATGTGAACGGCCCCAAAGTCTTTCTACACTGGATGCGACAAAGCGACCGTTGCCAATCGTGTCAACTTTGTGTCAGTACGTCATAAATAGAGCGAGGCATATCAGTTTACTGGCGGGGATTCGTCGTGTCGCGCCGCATCCAGTGTAGTACGACACATATGCGCGAAACCGTGTCAAAATGCATGTCTCCAAGTATCCTTGTAAAAAAAAAAAAAAAAAAAAAAAAAAGTTGCTTATGTCTTAGGTAAACAATTGAGAAAGAAAGAGGATAACAATAACAGCAGTTTAATGTCTCTGTTGCTTTCTGTGTCATAATCAAACAACAAAACAGAGAAAAATCACTTTTGTAGCTTTAACACAGATTTATTAGATTTAATTTATACAATGAAGACTGTGTTATGCAGTGTTATTTTACATTTTATTATTCAATTTCTGCACCTGAATACTGTTGGACTTGCCTTAAAAATACAAAGCACTGTTTATTTCATTTGTATCTTTGTTCTATTATATTTATCTATGCTTGTAAATTGTTTATTTCCTATGCTGATTTACTCACCTACAAAATCAATATTATTTTTTCTCTCCAAATAGAGCTATTCAAGTCATTTGGTGATTTTTTTTTATTTTTTTTTTTTCATAATCGCAATATATATCGCAGAAAAACAAAATATCGCAATGTGAGTTTTTTCCAATATCGTGCAGCCCTAACACATATACACACACATATACACACACATATACACACACACAGTCATGGCCAAAAATATCGGCACCCTTGGTAAATATGATCAAAGAAGGCTGTGAAAATTAATCTGCATTGTTAATCCTTTTGATCTTTTATTTAAAAAAAATTCACAAAAATCTAACCTTTCATTGGATAAGAATTTAAAATGGGGGGGAAATATCATTATGAAATAAATGTTTTTCTCTAATACACATTGGCCACAATTAACAGCACCCTTTTATTCAATACATTTTGAAACCTCCATTTGCCAGTTTAACAGCTCTAATTTTCTCCTATAATGCCTGATGAGGTTAGAGAACACCTGACAAGAGATCAGAGACCATTCCTTCATCCAGAATCACTCCAGACCCTTTAGATTCCCAGCTCCATGTTGGTGCTTCTTCTCTTCAGTTCACCCCACACATTTTCTATAGGGTTCAGGTCAGAGGACTGGAATGGCCACAGCAGAAGCTTGGTTTTGTGCTCAGTGACCCATTTTTGTGTTGTTTTTGAGGTTTGTGTTTGGATTATTGTACGGCTGGGAGATCCAAACATGGCCCATTATAAGATTTCTAACAGAGTCAGTCACTTGATTTTTTTTTATCTGTTGGTATTTGATAGAATCCATGATGCCATGTGTCTAAACAAGATGTCCAGGACCTCCAGCAGAAATATAGGCCCACAACATCAAAAATACAGCAGTGTATTTCATTGTACACATGGGGTATTTTTATCCATGTGTTCACCAAGCCCAACTTGAGTGTTTGCTGCTAAAAAGCTAATTTTTTAGTTTCATCTGACCATAGAAGCCAGTCCCATTTGAAGTTCCAGTCGTGTCTGATAACTGAATATGCTGGAGTTTGTTTTTGGATGAGCTAGGAGAACTTTTCTTGAAACCCTCCCAAACAACGTGGTGATGTAGGTGTTGTTGTTTTTTTATTATATATATATATATATATATATATATATATATATATATATATATATATAGATAGATATATATATAGATATATATTCTATTCATGTATACTGTATTCTATATACAGTACAAATCAAAAGTTTGGACAAAAGTGTGTCCAAACTTTTGACTGGTACTGTACTATAATAAACACAAAGAATATCGGCCGATATATCGATATAAATAAATTATATTTTAAAACACATTAAAAGGAAAAAAAAAGTTATTTTAAATAACAATAATATTTCACAAATGTCACTGTTTTACTGTATTTTTCATCAAATATACATAAATATATTCAAGATGACTCCTTTTGTGTTGCAAAAAAGAAAGTCGTGCAGCTTTAGAAAAACCTTATGGTGAGCAAATCTAGAGGTTGACCGATATGGGTTTTTCACCGGCCAATGCCGATGCCGATATTTAGAAATCAGGGAGGCCGATGGCCGATATATGATGCTGATTTTTTTTGGGTTTTTTTTGTTGTTTTTTTTTTGTTTTTGTTTTTTTTGGCCGATATGTTTGGCCGATTTTCTTTTTTTCCCCCCATTCATCTCATAAAAGTGAGTTTGAGTAAATGATTATTGCAGGGTACAAGATAGTAATAGTAGTAGTAGCCCAATTTAGAGTAATAATACAAGGCTCAAAACTTAAGCATCTTCTCAAAACAGTTCTGAAGGATGCTTTTTGTTCATGTTTGCTGACAGACACCAGTGTTTTCCACAGACTGCAAATTCATTCTCTGCCAGCAGGAGGCGCTGTTGGAGCGGGTTTGCCCGGTAACGGCTGTAGTCAAATAAGCGCTGCGCTCACAAACGCTACTTTATCAGGCATTACAGGAAAGACAAAATAAAAATGACATCGAAGCTTTTTTGAAGACAAACTCAATGTATGGGAAACACTGGACACTGCTATATATCAAATGGCCATAGTGATAACAAAAATAAGAGAGTTCATTACACAACCTACTAATCATAACTGCTTAAGAGTGCACTGGCCACGAGCGATGACATCGTGTCGGACCCATACACACATTTCATGAGGAAAGTTAATGTGCACGTTATAAACAGCCCAGAAGTTTCGTCTGAATTTAATATGTTTCTACTTGCACATGAAAATGACTTGTTGCACTTATGAATATGATAACTTTCCGGCATCAATTCTAGTAGGGTAAAACGTAATTCCGCTTTCGAAAAAGTCTGTTCTGCCCTGCCATTGTTAGCTGAAGCTGTGTGTGAACAAGCCGCGGCTGCAGAGTGTGAGCTGTTCCGTCTCACGCCGCCGCAGAGGGAGAGAGATTCTCCGGCGTTCCGCAACAACGCTTAGCTGCCCGCAGATGCGCCTGCCTATAAATCGGCCTAATTTGCAGCACAATTGGCCGATGCCGATAGGGCTGCAACAACTAATCGATAAAATCGATTATTATCGATAATGAAAATCATCGACAACGATTCTCATTATCGATTAGTCGGGTCTGCCCACAGTACACGTCCAACTTCAGCCGGTCGCGTCACATTAACGTTACAGCACTGAATAACGCATTTCTATGTACAAAATGCATCTAAAAACAGTGGAGGAAACAGAAAGAGATGCTGCGGGAGAAGTACGTGATCCAAGCTGCACAAAACATGAGAATTCTTTATTTTAAGCTTTAAGCTAATGCATTAGCATAAAGGCTTGCCCTGTCAGGCGCTTTGACAGATGTGTGCGTCCTCAGTGCAAACACTTTCAGTTTACAGTCATATCCTTATCTGTAAATGTCACAAATTCACGCGAGAATTTCCATTTTTGTATAAAGTTCCATCCTGACAGTCTGCGTTAAGTTAAATCTTAACTGAATGAGCACGAGCGCGGCGGGCGCGTGAACGCATGTCAGAGAGGGATTAATATTCAGCGCAAAAACATTCATTGTGCTGAAATAACTGTTAATAACTGAAATAACGGTTTAAAAGTCAACATGTAGTGCACGTATTTTATGAGAGTAGGAACTGTAAAGGGATAACCGCATGTAATTGTCTGAATATAAATATCAGATGCTTCATAGCCGCCTTTTACAGGATAAAGAAATTACAGTAAACGTGACTGTGATCAAAAAGTTGGTTAACACGGAGTGTGTTTTTATTCATCTTTATTATCTTTATTATTATCTTAATTTTTGATGAAGAGATTTAAACAGTGCTTAACAAATTTTTTAAAACAAATAAATTTAAGGTTTATAACAAATATTGTAAGTTTTGTGCCACTGCTGCTCTAAACTAACAGTATTGGTGTTTACTAAAATCATTTTTTAGCTATCTGTATTGGTTAGTCCTCCAATATGCGTAATCTCTTTAGTAACAGTAGGCTATTTCTAATGTTATAATATAATTATTTCTGTTATCTATGAAAGAATGAAAGATCTATGAAAGATTTTTTCAGATACCAATTACAGTCAAAAAGTAGCTAAACAATGCCAGCAAGAATGCATGCTGTTATGAAAGGCAGGAGGCTATTTTTTTTTATTATGTGAATAAATATTTAGTTGTTTCAGTTTGTTATTTGCCCAATAAATGACAATAACATTTTTAGATTTAAACAATTCTTTGACAGATTCCTAAAATATTTGTGTTTTCTCTTTATGACAGGTGGTTTAATAAAATTGTTAAGCACTGTATGTTTTCATAGCATTCAGTTGGCACGATTGTTTGAAGGACATTGGGCAGAATGTGGAAGTGTTTTTGTCAATAAAATAAAAAAGAAGAAAATCTAACTTTTTTATCCGATTAATCGGAAAAATAATCGGCCAACTAATCGATTATCAAAATAATCGTTAGTTGCAGCCCTAGATGCCGATTAATAAAAAAAAATGCCAAAAATCAGACGATCAATCGGTTGACCTCTAGAACAATCCCTTGAAACAACTGCGGCCGTGCACAGCATGATATGAAATAGGTCAGCCGAGACACCTGTGAATTAGAGCACAGCACACTGACTGAGTCTTGAAAAGGTGCGAGTTTGTTTTGGCGTCGGTGTAGCGACAGGGGAGTAAAGCAGGTCAGTCCTCTCAAGCGCACTGTCCCTCCTGTTGTTTCAGCTGTATCAGCATTGGAAAAACGTCCCCAGCAAGTTCCCATTTGCCTGCATACTTCAGAGAGACCCAGCATCGCCCTTTGCCCTCTCTCGCTACATCAAAAGCCTAGCGTGCATCTGCTGAAGCTAACAGCAGTCGCGCTCAAGGCTAATTTCGTTTGATGCTTCGATTCGTGCAGTGCCTTGCGTGCAACGCTAAGTGTATTTGTGTCTGGTCAATATGAAAGGAAGATGGCACTTGTTTTGTTCTTAGATGTAGCTGATGTGCCATCTGCTTTTAAAGATCAAATGAAATCCCACAGCAGTAGCGTGGAAAATCAAGGTAAGTGATTTCTCAGGGACTTGCGTAGTGAACAGGATAAGCTAAATCCTGAAGTAGGGATTGTGTCTGCATATGCAGCCCAGCCTTTTGCAAGTTCACCATTATATAACTGCACCGCTATTGCCAAACAAACAAGTAAAAGAAAAGATGCTTAGTAAACCTGGGCATGTGAGATTAAAGGTTAGTTCCATCGTATATACAGCAAGTGTCAACTAAAAGGACAAATGTGAAAAACTGGAATCCAATCAGTTACAAAGAGTCTCTTTGACTTTGTCTTTTTAAAGAAGACAAGGTGTAATTGAACTCCTTGATAGGATTTGCAAAGGAAAAATGCATATTATAAAGGCCTGGCCAACATGCTGTCCTCCTAAATAGAAGTGAACTAAATAAAGCAATAACACACAGTTAAAATAACAGCAAATAAATCACACAATGGAAAATCAGTGACAACAATAGCCCTCATGAGGAAAAAACAAAAAACAAACAAAAAAAAAACGTCTCTTTGCAAATGGATTTGTTGTGGATAGCAAGCCTGCGACACTCAAACACACTCTCTTACTTTGTCTTTCACTCTCTCTTTGCCTGTAATCTCTCTCTCTGTGCGAGAAAAACGGCCTCTAAATTTAGCATCAGATTTATCATGCGGTAGCAAAGGCTCCAGCTAACCAGAGGGCGGAGAGAATGCAACCGAAGGAGGCGTTGCTTCTGAGGGGGGTGTCCGTTGTTAGTCATATTCGAAGCCAATAAAAAAGGCCTGGGCCTAACAGCCGTACACACACCGCAACTAATAGATGCTCCTGCTTCCTTGACCTGCCACACGCGACAAACCACAGAGATCTGGATGAGCATATTACTACCTTTTTGTACCTTTTGCAGAACTAAATAGGGACCTCACTAAGGTCCTCTATGGCATTGGTTTTAAACTCCTAAAAAAGAGTCACCAGTCTGGGTTGCCAACAACTGCTAATTAAAAATAATTAAACTAAACTAACCATATATTTAAGCATAGTTCTGATGGTAACATAAACAGATTTAAAAGCAAGGAGAAAATGAAAAATTTGGTGTACATCTAATAAAAATAGTGCAGTCTACAGTATATCTGTCACTTGGTAAAAACTAGCCAAATTACACAAATATCAACATGGACAGGTTTCTTGGCATGTCCTTGTCCTCAAAAACAATGAACAAAATTATGGAAGGTAAAAGGAAATATGACCCAGACTACATTTTATACAGGTTCACTCATGAGAGGATAAGCTAATTTGAGCAGACCACAATCTGTTTTGTGGTGAATTACTGGCTTGAGCATGAAACTATTGAAATTCAAGAGACATTTAGAAACCAAAATGGTCAATTTTCCAATTCAGCCATTTTAAATGTTAATAATTTTGCAATTTGTAGGGTCTATGCAGTTCATGGCAACATAAACACTTAATTTCATTAACATTACATTTGTATAATAAACAATTTTGGCATTGTGTTGGGTTGCCATATGACGTCCTGACACATAACCAGTTCTCTAAGGTACAAATTTTGTCATCCCTGTAAATTGAAGTGGTTTGTGTACTGTATGTGTGTGGGACAAAAGAAAGAGATGGAGAGTGACGAAAAGACATCGAAAGAGGGCAATCTAAGTGTTCCTGAAAGGGAAAAAAGGAAAAAAGGTCCTGAAAGGTTTTTTTTTTTTTAAAAAAAAGGTGCCCTTGCAGTAGGATGCTAAAAACAATGAGCGAAAAAAAAGGGGAGAAATGAAGAAAAGAAAGAAAACATATCAGCCACCTGGTCAGATAAGTGGCCGAGCTGTGTGAAGGAGAGGAGCTGAGCACTGCAGTGAACTGAAGGACAATCATTGAACAAGGACATACACACGACGGGTCAGAGGAGCTTCAATGAGTCCAACAGCACTGCGCTGATTGCACAGACCGCTCATTTCACAAACACCCAGAGAGAAGCGGACAGTGAACGAGGCGAGCACAGCTTCCACAGAGTCAGAAATGTCAATATCCGACAAGTCAAAGTAGTAACAATGCAGGGAGAAAAATCTGTTTGACTGCAGTCTTTGCATCAAGGTCAAAAACATGCAGTATACGCTTTTCCTGGCAGACAATTAGAAATGCATGATATACGGTTACACTGGTTATCAGCACACTAGTGACTTATTTAAATTTATTGGTATCATACCATCAGGTCTGGGTAAAAATGTTCATTTTTGGAATCTACAGAGTGGTGTCAAGTTTCAACATATATCTGTTATAGCAAATAACAGCAAATATTTTAACCTAAAATTATTTTGCATGATTGTTGTAGCATGACTAAGGGAAAATATTAAGCAAAATTGACTGATCAAAATCAAATCAAATGCTTATAAATCTAAATCAAATCAAAGTTGCAATGACTAAAATTACCTAAAGACTACCACAGTGTTTTTTTTTTTTTTTTAACAAAAATAGTACAGATTTTTAACATGGATTCTTCTATATTGGCCAAAATGTGTGCATCCCTACCGACAGCACAATAAACAGGCTGTTAAAACGGATAGTGATTACATACCAGTTGCAAAGCTGCAAATCTCCTACCCTCCATGCAGCAGGCAGGTTCGTATGAGGCCTCAGACAGGGAAAGACAGTGAGAGCCAGCAGGCAGCAGCACAGAGTTCGGCTGTCAGAGGGTGGAGTGTGTGGGCCGATAGCCTCGGTGCTACATCAGTACTGTGCATAGGACACAGCAGGTAACCGCAGCATCAAAGAGAAGCACGCCGCAGCGTCGACTGGGCGGATTTGGAAGCTTGTCTTCTCCTACAAGGGCTCTGGCAGACTTGGCAGCCTTCCACTCTGGGAGAAACCCTAAATGAAAGCTCCGGGATGCTCCGTACTGAGTTTGTCACAGTGTAATAACCTGTCTACGCTGTTGACATGCTTCCAGGCCTGACAGCCCAAGGAAAAGTCAAAGCTGGCCTGAAGTAATACCGTATTGTCTTATTTTTCAAGACTTTTATCAAAATCGAATAAAAAGGACTGAGAAAGCAAACGTAATGAAGACAGCAACGTGTGCAACCTGTGCCTAAAAAGCTACAGATTTCTAAGCACAAGAACAGGCAAGGAATGACAAATCAATCAGAACACCCTTTTTACACCTGGTTTTAATATCCATTGTGGGAGATCAGTACTACATTTCTAAATATGTAAAACAAGAATGCTGATTTAAACATGATATATATGAGAATTACAGAATTTAATTCAAAGACAGTAAAATAAAAAAAACATGAAAAACTAATTTAAAAAATTACCTTTATCTTCATTGAACTTTAACTAAAAAAAATATTAAAATTATAAATCAAAAGCAATATTTTTAAAAAATAATTTAACAATAATTGAATAATTATTTTTTTTAAACAAACATTTCTAATTTAGATACCAATTTCTTTTTGATTCTGTTCTTTGATACCACTATTAGTTCTGAAGAATTCTGCAGGTTTCCTTAACACCAATAAAATAAAAGTACCACTTCCAACATTAATGGGCCTAACAGAAAAACTTATTGGCCAATGCTAATTCTAATAAAAATGCCAAAAAAATCAGCAGAATTAGGTCATCCAGTAACATAGATGGAACATTGTCTGTATTTTTGACATCAATATACACTGACACAGAAAATCTAAACACCAGGTATAAAAATAGAAATGAGACATGACCGACCAATCAGAAATCAAATGGGACAGAAACTCAGGTGGTCACTGTACACAATTTAAAATATCTGCAAGTGCATGTTTAGCACTGCTGTTAGAAAGGGTCAAAAAATACATTTGGTTCAGCTCACACTGTCTTTTTAGCTGGGAGGCAGAACACAACACCCTTTGTGTTATTGCTACTCTTTTTTACTCAGTTAATGTCACAGTGCAACTGGGAGAGAAATATCACCTAAGAAAAATCATGTGTTTTTAGAGCTGACACCAAGCCACTGTACACAACAGTAGCTACACAGAAAATGAACTTTTTACTTAACTTTCATACAGTTACAAAAGAAAGACAAAGCGATTTGCTATTGATTAGGGCCATTTGTGAAAGGCCTGTGTTTATCAGTTTACTTCTGAATAGGCAGTGAGCCTGAACAAATGAGGAAGGAAGAACAACACAACAGCCAACACAAATATTTGCTACCATTTTCCACAAAAAGGGTACAAAATAGAGCTCGAAAGTCTTTAAAAAAAAAATTAAAGTATGAGTGAAAATTATGTGAATGGACGCATGAAATTACTGATTTTTCTTTCAACAAATGCCCAGTAAAAGGTGCTTACACTAATTGTAAAAACCAGAACAGAAAAATATTACCATTTGGCACGAAAATTTCACCCTCATCATGTCTGCACATCTGACGTAAGAACAAGTTCAACCAAAGACACCATTAGATTCAAATTTGCAACTGCAGAATTTATCTTAACCCCTGTCTCAGTCTATTCTCTGTTGTTTTGGCTCAATGTGAGACGTGTTGCCATACTCTCTAGAACAGGATTCAATTAGATCCCTCACATCCTGCTAATCAAAACAAATCAAAGGAAAAGCACCAAAGCGCCATGTTCTCCGAGCCATGCTAATTGAGAGATGTGTCTTTTTGAGAAGGGAAGTCAGGGGAGGTGTGTGGGGGGGAGATTGCAGTGAGTGGTGAGATCTTAAAGCGGTTTTGTCAATGGCCATGTCCAGAAGAGCTTGTTTCCTTCCCTTTCCTGCATGCCTGTTCTCCTCATTAGTGTCACTCAACAGCAGTTAGTGCTGGGCCGGCCACAGTGGTACGGAGTTCTCCTCTATAGTTTTCATGCATGTGAACGCACCAGCCATGCTCTCAGTCAACAGGCTTTACAAGAGGGGAAGACGGGGCTCTCAAAGATTCCTCAGAGAAAAAGAACAGAAAAAAAAAAAAATATATGGCATACTCGACATTATCAGGTGACCAAGGCAGAGTGGTTGGTCCACAGTCAGTTTCCCCTCCTCAAATCCAACCATATCATTGAGAAGGGAAAAGCTGATCAGTGGCCTCGCGTAACACAATTTTTTTTTTTTTTTTTTTTTTTTAAATTCATTCATTTTTTAAAAAAAGAAATTAATACTTTTATTTAACAAGGATGCATCAAATTAAAAGTGACACTAAGGACATTTATAACGTTACAAAAGATTTATATTTCAAACACTGTAAATACTGTTCATTTAAACTTTCTATTCATCAATAAATCCTAAAAAAAAAATATACTGACTCCCACAAAAATATTAAGCAGCAAAACTGTTTTCAACATTAGTAATATTAATATTATTAAACCGGGATGCTACAAGATTATATAACGATAGCAAAACTGTCTCGATATTATCATGGTCACATGATGATATGAAACGATAGGTCTTCTGGGCAAAAAGTGTAGTTTTTAAAATATATTTAAACTTCTTTTTCTAACATAAAAGGTGTGTTTTGTGTTTTGGGCTATTATGCTTTGGCACAGTATCGGTCAAATGAACTAAAACCGAAAGCACAATATGGTTTAATCTCTTCATCAAGTCTGATTTCGCTGCGCTTTTCAAAGCGAAGCGCACACATTATTGAGGCGTTCAGCTCGTGATCCAGTGTTTTCCTCGCCTCAGAACGGCTCCATCCACAGTGAATGAATGCAGTGAACTCGTTTATTGCACGTGCTGTGAGTTTAGCGCACATTTGGGAACGCAACAGCCACCAGTTAGGCATCATTTCCACGGCAGATAATTACAGCATTTGTAGTGAGACTCGTTGTTGTAAGCTTATTTTCACTGAAGCTGGAGTTTTCCTTCAAAATAAAAGTTCTACTGCCGTGTCCGTCAAAACAAAAGCTTAAAAGTGCAGTATAAATTGCTAACAGCTAGCGGTTTAAATGGGTAGCATTATTGCAGTCCAAATTCAAAGTATCTCATTCAAGTGTAGAAATTAGGAAAGAAGTATTGTAATTTCCCAACTATAGTGTAAAGCAAAAATTAAATACCTATGAAATTCATTTTCATTTATTTTACAGTGCAATTGTTTTACAATATATGGCTATTACGGTCATTATTGGTGTTTTTATTATTATATTCTAATTTGTTTGGCTTCCTAAAACACCAGTGTGAATGTAATTTAGACTGAGACAGTTTATCACAACTTAAAAGAGGGCTGAGTCTCCTTTAAAGTTCAGGTACAAGTCAATTCACTGACTTTTTTTCTGGCTTAAGTTTTCTTAGTTAAGAACATGGGTTGGAGCTCTTAATTTTGAACTATCAAAATACATTAGATAGAATAATTAAATGTACAACATTTTTATTTGTTTCCAATTCTTCATTTGTCTTTTTTTTTTTATAAATATCGCAATAAATATCGCATCGTGTACTTCATATCGCAATATTATCGCATTGTGAGATTTTTATATCATTACATCCCTATTATTAAATGTTTCTTGAGCACCAAATCAGTATATTAGAATTATTTCTGAATCATGTGACACTGAAGATAAATGGCTGCTGAAAATAAATTACATTTTAAATTACATTAGTAAATTATAAATGTAAATTACATTTTTAAATATATTAAAATATAAAGCCGTTATTATGAATTTTACAAAATTACAGTTTTACTATATTTTTGATCAAATAAATACACCCTTGTTGAAGCTCTTACTGACCCCAAACAGCAGCATATAAGAAAATGCTTATTTTTCACATTCCTACCCACACTGAACTGAGACTACTTCAGTGACAATAAATTTACCAGACAACCCTTGAATGTGTAAAGAACAGCTTTACCTTTTAAAAGCAAGATGTTATTCTGCATTCAGATAGCTTCTCATACCAACTAGAAATTAAATCATACATAATTGCATGCTCAAATTGTTTAATTATTAGCATACCACAAGTATGTCTGGTATGAATTCATAGCTGTTAAAAAAAAAAAAAAGCATTGAGAAAAAAAAAAATGGGATTCACTATAAATGTCACTCACCTACAATAAAGGGTGCAGCACTAATACACTAATCAAAACAATTGACAATATAAACACTGTGTAAAAAAAAAAAATTAAAAATAAATTAAAAATAATAAAATAAATAAAAAAATAAATTAAAAAAAAAAGATTTATTCTGCAGCATGAATAACTGTTTATATAACAGTGTGTTCACAAAGGAAACTATGCGAATGCAAATTTGCAAATTAACACTACTGAAATTAAGAAATTAATGGCAGTTACAATTCTAGTCAAAATCCACAGCCCTGATGCATGGAGAACTGATGTGCATTTTCTTTCTCTCAATCCACAACCTTTTTTTTTTTCTTTTGTTGTTCCTTGCATCAAAACGTTTCATGGAACTTCCATGCAATGTTTATCAAGCCACACTGAAATCTACCTACAACAGATTTAACCAAGGCCCTTTTATCAAATCTGTTTTCTCAGCCCACGAGGAAAAAAAAAGCACCTGCAGAAAATTCAAAAGACAGAAGGGGCTGCTTTGCCAAGCTGTCAGCAAAGAACTATGGTGGCGGAAATGAAAGAGGCGATCAACAGAGTCCGTGAAGCTGGATTGAGCCGTGCGTTAGCTGGGCTTTTTAATTGGCGCCGGGGTTGTTTGGAGTCAGTGGGCTCTCAGTGCCACTCTTCTCTCCCAGAGAGCGAGAAAATGTTCGCTGAGAGGTGGTTTCGGCACTTCACACTGCACCACCTTTTGGACTTCATTAAAAACTTGGCCTGGAGTTTTAACACTTAGTCGTGTGCCTCTCCCCGAGAGCCCGCGCCACAGGACCCGACAGCTTCGCTGTTTCGCAGTACACTAGGTGCAAATATTTTTACACACTCAAAAACTGATAAAGAGAGCGAGAAGGAGGGAAGGAGAGTGAGAGGAAAAATAGCACCATACAATGTAGGATGGAAGGGAAATAAAAAACTACAAGGGTAAACTCAATTTCAGCTCCGACAAGCGCTCTCTTGCTCTTCTGCCAGTCACGTGCTAGGCGGTTTGCGGGAAATGAGAGAACTGGGAATGTAGCTTTTGCTCAGGCATTGTTTTGACAGCACTTATGGGCAGTAAATGCCAGGACATCTCCACTCAGGCTGGTTGTGTGTTGTGTTGCTGGAACTGAAGGATCGCATTATGTTGTGTGCTGGGCCTTTTAACATGGCTATACTTCAAGCATAGCTCTCATTTTTGTAGATAATGTCACTCATTAGACTGATTATAGCCACTGGCTTGGCAAAGATTGGTGAGACCCCTGTGAAATCAAGTTTAAGGACCCGAAGGTGACTGCTCTGAGCTTTGAATGCAAACTCATTATGCAATGTCTAACAGTGTTTTGAACTAGTGTCAGCAAAAATGACACAATAATCTTTTAATGGCAGAAAAACCAGAGGCTGGCAGCCAGTGGCAGGGAACGAAAGCCCAGGGGGCAGATTCGGCTGGTAATGTCCACACTCAAGATTTGGACCTGCATATACACAGCCATTCAAACTAGTTCCCCTAACCTACCAAGTGTCCCAAAAGACACTCAGTCAGGCAAAACTTTTGACAGATTCAAAATGAATACAATATAACATCTTTTCTCCAGACACCCAATATTACTGGTAACAATTTCTGGTCACACTTTATTTTAAGGTCCAATTCTTGCCATTAACAAACCATTAACTATGACTTTAGCCTCAATAAACTCCTAATTTGCTGCTTATTAATAGTTAGTAAGGTAGTTGTTAAGTTTAGGTATTGAGTAGGAGTAGGGATGTAGAATATGGTCATGCAGAATGTGGTTTATAAGTGCTAACTAACAGCCAATATGTTAATAATAGGCATGCTAATAAGCAACTAGTTAATAATGAAAATTGGCCCCTATACTAAAGTGGGTAACACTTTAGAATAGGGAACACTTATTCACTATTAACTATGACTTTTCCCTCAATAAATTCCTAATTTGCTGCTTATTAATAGTTAGTAAGGTAGTTGTTAAGTTTAGGTATTGGGCAGGATTAAGGATGTAGAATAAGGCATTAATATGTGCTTAATTACTACTAATAAATGGCTAATAATAGTAATATGCATGCTAATAAGCAACTAGTTAAGAGAAAAATAAAGTGTTACCCTAAAGCAGGGGTCACCCCACATGGTCCTGGAGGGCCGGTGTCCTGCAGAGTTTAGCTCCAACTTGCCTCAACAACACTTGCCTTGAAGTTTCAAGTATACCATGCAAGACCTTGATTAGCTGGTTCAGGTGTGTTTGATTAGGGTTGGAGCTAAACTCTGCAGGACACCGGCCCTCCAGGAACAAGTTTGGTGACCCCTGCCCTTAAGTGTTACCCAATTTCTTATAACATTAACCAAAATGAATCAATATAGCCTTAAAGACCAATAGTGCATGTATGATAAAATATAACGATAAAGCATCAGTTGAAGCATTATGAAAACTGAAACTAACACATTACTAATTACTGATTTATCATACTGAACTAAATAACTTTAGTGTAAATATTTGTAGCCATACTCAATTACCCATTTTTATTTATTTTTAATTATTATTATTATTATTATTATTATTATTATTATTATTATTATTATTATTCAAGTTCCCCTGTAGTGAAAATCAAGTTTATGTTGTGTTGTTTATTTGTCTATGTGGTGTTTTTAACATGCTTTTAGACAAACCATGTGCCAATCCATTAATCAACACCATTGCTGAGTATTTTCTCCTTAAAACTGTAGTTTCGCAAAGGCTGTCCCAGAAACGCGGTTTGAAACAGCCCTCGGTTTGCTACGTCACAATTCAATAACCAATCCCGTCAAGGGATAGATTCCTTTCACTAGCATGTAAAATATACCAATACCAGCACAAAACCAAAAATAAATTAGAGCAAAAAACCCATGAAGCCGTGGTTTAATGTGAATTTAGAACCGCTAATTTGCATTATAACTCGCTGCAACAGTGTAAAAGTAGCCCGGAGTCAGACCTACCTCTCCCGCATCAACGTCTGCACTTCACACGCGTATGCTTACGGGCACGAATTGGAATCACAAATGGCTGCATTCGAGTCTTCAAGGCATTTTAGGACACAACATCGTCAAGTAAGTAACTTTAACAAATGTTACAGTATTCACTGTAGTTGTCCGCTAGTAAAAACATATAGTTTTAACAGTCATTATCCGTGTATGCCATTGTTTCGCGTTTACTACAGTTCAGTGGATCAGGAGGCCCTAGCTGGTGTGACTGAGTGGAGGCGGGGCTAATTTGCATATTCATAGATCTGCATATAGTAAATGAGGCAAGGGTGTTGAGTTACATTCAAGCTATTTTAAGGCATGAGAAAATTATTTTCACAAGAAAAAACATTTAAATGTCATTTTGATGATCAAAGATGAGTTTTAAAAGATAAAATATTTGACTACAGGGGGACTTTAAATGTAGTAGCATTTAATACATATAACATGAACACTATAAAATAAAATGTTCCACATTAATGTTTGTTATTGTTATTAATTATATAATAAAGTGTTACCAGTGTTGAGGAACAAGCAGGGCTGCTAAAATACCATTAAATAAAATACTTATCGGTAACTAAAATCATCTAACTACAATTTTTATTAGTGTGGCAGTAGTTAGTAGCTCACATGCAAACGCACTTGCCTTATCTCACATATGAAGCATTACCAGGCTCAAAAAAAAAAACAAAAAAAAAAGGATTTGCCAGTTCACTTGAACGCCTGTACAGAATTATCCATCTTATTTTCTAACAGTATACAAAATACGATTACAATATTTATTACAATAATTTCACATTAAATTATGTAAATACATTTTCAAAGTAGTAACTTGACTGTAATTGAAGTACTTTAAATAAAGGAGACGAGCTACAGTTCCCCAGCACTGTTATCTAGTTATTTGCAACAATATGAATTTTCAAAATTTGTCCTCTAATCAGTGAACCTATTGAAGGACATAAATAGCTTTGAAATTAATTATTTGAGAATGCAACGCTTCGTACACAAATGTCTTGAAGATGAATACAAGCTTACTAAATTAGCAACTGGCGATGGAGCAGCCTCCAAACATGATCAATGAGAAAGGACAAGAATCAGCAGCAAACAAATGGCCCATCACATACAGATGATCGTCCATCGCCTTACTGCACCTAGAGGCTTGTTGAAACGGCACTACAGCAGCTGGTGAAGCGTCGGTAACTTGATTGGAAGGATTATGCAGCCTTAGGGTTGATGAAAATAACAGTTTTCTCGGAGGGCGATATCAGACCTGTGAAAATCCATTCGCTTCCAAAAGTAGCCTCAATCCCAATATCAATTAAAATCTTGTTGGGACATGCAGAGCCGTGTTGGGGGAAAGTAGTGCGAAACAACAAGCCCAATCACAAATACGGCGAAAAAGCAATCTCGCCCTCCGCCTGTGGTAAACTTCTGTGCTGTTTAACACAATCATTGCAAAAACAAATCCCCACTCCCTTTTAGTGCTTTTGTTGGGTGATAAAAAAAAAAAAAAACTGCTCTATCATTGCATGGCGAGGACAGAATGGCTATTCAGAGGGCTGATCTTTTGTTTCCTTAGTTTTCCATTTGGATCTTCGTGTTTATCCACTGCTGGTTTGCTCTTAGATCTAAGTGTAGGGGTCAAACAGGGCTAACTCTTGGCAACTTCCGATGGTGCAATAATGCCTAGCCTATTGACAGGACATGGGAATAATAATGTATTTGCATTAAAGGTATTATTTGTCAATGCGCCTGGCTTTGAGCAAACATCCACAGGGCTGCAGTCTAACTGCTACTGGAGCCTGGCCGTATTAATACTACTATTCATCCCATGACCAACTCGAGCCAAGAAACAGCATTAGGCCCGGGGCCCTGCGGCCTGCATTTGGACCAGCTTCGCTGGCATGTGTATGTGCGCGAGAGCGAGAAAAAGAGTGCACCTTTTCTCCTCCAATGAGCTCTGGATGAAGCAAAAAAGTTCTTTATATCAATTAGCCAGACAAGTGTGCAATGGACACCTGTCACCCCATGAGCCCTCCTCCCCAGCCTGATCTGATCAAGGACCGTCTGCCATCCTGTTCCACATCCGTTCTAAAAGAAAACACCTAGGCTGATCTCAGATCGGTGCACCTTTCCTCTTGGGTGAAAGTGCTGGTGGCCCGTAGCTGAGCCAGGGGGGCTGTCCCAGCTCTGCCTGAGAAGCCAAGCAACGGCTGCACAGCAGACACAAAATCTGGGGCACAGACCATCTGGCTGACAGTGCAGTCTGAAGTGAAGAGGCTGTCGGAAGTTTGTTGCCAGCACGGCTCGCAGAAGCAGGACATTAGATACCATAAAAACACACACACGGCTATACAAAGAAAATTTTCTTGTTGAGACAAGATTCAAACGAGGGATTTAATGTTCTGAATTCCACAGCTGAGGGTAAAAATCTCCTCTAGGGAGTTTTTTTGTATAAAAAAAAAAATTCTCTCTAATGATCTTACATGCAAGCAGCGATGCTAAAAAAGGTAAGTTAATCACCACCCCACCTCATGCCCCCAAAAAGGAAAAAAAAAAAAAAAAAAAAAAAAAAAAAAAAATTCAACCTTCACACTCAACAAGGCAGCAATAATTCAATATTTTCTCCGTGATAGCTCTTTGAGTTCATCCACAGCCATGCTAATTAAAAAAATAAAAAATAAAAAAAATAAAAAAAAAAATCGGAATTCCTCACATTTGAAACAACAATTAAAGAGTCTCTCCTTGTACTATGACACAGAGAAGTCATAGTTAGCCTGGAAAATAACACTAGCCAGACTGCAACAGACCATAACGTAACATCACAGCTACAACTCCAACTCAACTCTGCTCTATCAAAGGCCAAACTCAGCGAAAAACATTCGCCCTCTCACACTATTAACAAATACGCAGCAGACTTGCAAATGTAATGTGGCTCGGCATGAGAGAGCAAAAGCAAACAGCTCTTACCTTGGGTTGAGCACGTCTTGGAAAGGCAACTTTAGGATCAATCTAAATGAGACAAGAAAGGAGAGAAAGAAATATGAGAAAACTGAGCTTGTGATACTGTTACATGAAGAGGAAAATTAGAAAATATTAGAAAAAGCCGGCAATGTGCTGCGACTACTCGATAACCTTCATGGAAATTATAGCATTAATCATGATGCAATGCTCCATGTCTCACGTGTAATCTCGCCTAGTTATTACACGCTGGTTGCATGAGGCCTGTGTATGACAAAATCGAATAAAACCTTACACAGGTTAGAGCATAATTACTCGATTACACCATAAATAAACAGGTGGCATTATAAAACACACCGGAGATAATTCAAAGACTCGCTGAAGAAGTGCTCGCGGCCTCGGGGGAGGTCAGGTCGACATGGCAGAAGGTGTTTTAGTAAGCGCTGTAGATTTGCGGAGAATCAAGACAGGGCATTAGATCAATACATCCACAACCTCCTTCCCCCCTGAGGGATTAGCATTATTATGGGTGACTCTCTCCTCTGCTGTACCACACTGCACGAAGGGTTACTGCTCAGCCTAGAATGCATTTTGGCATGTGATTGGGCATCACAAGGTTTATTGGTTAGAAAAGATATGTTATTTGATTTTATTATATTACAAATGAAATGTAGTTTCACACACATTGTGAGTAAGAGCATTTGTAATTTACATAAACCACTGGTGTTCTGAACCAGCATAACGATTCATCCTGGATATTAATAATAACAAATTCCCCAGTAGGATAAATCAACAACATAAATACGTCAACTGCAATCAAAATGTTTTTTTCTCTAATTGATCTTTGCATCATACATTTTTAATACCGCAAAATATGATTCTAAAGGTAGAAGGAAGAAAAAAATCATTTTATGAGATTGTGTCATTAATGATAAACAGGTATTACTGATTTCCACTAGCTGGCTTGTTAGACTTCATATTAGTGAACATCACTTATTTATTTTAAACACTCAAATAAAGATTTTCATAGCAAAATAAGTGAGTTCCTGGCCGACTTGCTGTTGAGAAATATGTTTGCTTTGGTCATTTAAACATTCATAGACTAAAACAACAGTCCCTCTTTTTAGCACACAGGCCAAAAGCTTGGGCAGCCAGTGTACTAGAAGGATAGGACGGTAGATAATCATGCATGCGAGAACAAAAACAATTCAAAGACTTGCCTCTGCACTCTCATTAAATGGAAAAATAACTCAAGGGAAAAAGATCCATTAGTGCTATATTGCTCTTGAATATACCGCATGTCTGAATGCTTTGTCACTTCTTATAAATGGTAAGAAAAAGAAAAGCAGAATTGTGAGATGTGGCAGCATGCAAAAGGAAGAAAAAAATGTAATAAACATGTTTTGGTGGAATACAAAGGAGGGGGTCTCCTGGTAAATTCATTTGACCTGAACAGAATTGCAATATGTACAGCAAAATAAATAAATAAATTAAAAAAAAAAAAAAACCTTTCTGGTGGGAAATGATGCTGTTGTGTTATACTCTAATTCATCCAGAAAAGTGTTTAATCTAAAACAGATTGCTTTTAGAGAAACCGGCAACAGTCTTTCAGTTGTCAATACACAATGCAATTCTCACCCTAAGCTTTCAGATTTGCAGATTACACAGCTTTTAATCAAATGTGAAAAGTGTGTCAAGAATATCTCTGTACATGTTTTCTTTGGTCCATTTGCACTCTTCAAATGTGACAAAAAGATTGGACAGCAAATTGCAAAAAAGTGGAAAATAGAAAATGCGATAAAAACGTAGGTGTCTGGATTGAAAGATGACACTGCAGGTACTTCTAAACTCCTAAATAAAGCAGGTACTTCATTTATATTTATAACTAAATATATTAGTACTCAAATATTGTCAATATGTAATATAACATCCATATAAAATGCAAATGTATAAAATCTTATAAATATATTATATATATATATATATGGGTTTTACATATTTTGAATATTACATTAAAATTACTGCAAGTAGTAAATACATATGCAAATTGCAAAAATATAAATCTGCAAACTGGTAAAAAGAAAAAATAAATAAATAAATAAATAAATAAATAAATAATAATAATAATAATAATAATAATTCAATGGAATAAGCATAGGAAATAAAGGCCAAAGGAAACAGGTGGTGACGAGGTAAAGATCAAGCAGTCACAAAGCAGTAATATTTAATAATAGTAATAATTCTTCTATTATAGACATCAAAAGCAAGAGCTTTCAACAGCACTGGCAATTTAAATTTGTTTTTAAACCTCCACCGGTGCAACTTCTTCACGGCTCCTGGTCTCCAGTTGGAGCTGAAACCCCAGAGCCATGACACAGCCACCCCAACCCTGACGATGACATCACTACCCAGAGCTCAGTAATCCCTGCTTTAGCACCAGCCGCTACTGTCCACATGATCTCAATCGCTCTCAATCCTGGATACATCACTGCTAACGCTAGCTTTCTTTTTTTTTTCCCCCTCAGCCATTCAAGAGCATTTGAAACGTCAAACCTTGACCTACTTTTTACTAAGAATACTAGAATTACACGTGTGCCATGATTATGCAATCTAAACGGCCCACTTTTGATGTCCGAATTACAAGTTTTTCGACTAGTCCAACACTGACATGTACAATGTTATATTATTTTATTAATCAGACAAATGTTCTCACTCCTGAAGGCATTTCGGCTTACATCAGTCAATGCCAAACTGGCAGAGAGACATAATGAATAGCACACCTGTATTTCTAACAGATTTAGGGCACGGAACCAAGAGAGGTAGCGAATATTCACCTGCTGTGCTAAATTATGATTCAAATTTAATATTTGCCCAATTGCTGGATTTAAGTAAACAATCATCAGTAATCTTTATTACCCAGTAATGGGTAATAAACAGTTTAACAGGTTAATCTGCTGTTGACCAAATTAGCCACCTGATCTAATCTAATCAGTGCAACTTCTCAGTGAACCTTAGTTTGGTGTTTTACATCTTTACACGTACACATTATTATGATAAAATGATAATGTTAAATAAAATGTGTTCAATATTAAAAAACATCCTCCCTTATTTGTATATATTTTTAGAAATTATTTCAATTTATCTTGCAACTTTCATTTTTATTTGAAAGGGTGTATGTTTAACAAAACATGTTACAACAGTGTTCCCAGCAAATTGCCTACTCGCCTACAAACAGAAAAATAATTCTAACCCCATCTTATCACAGAATTACACATTACACATTTTTTAAATGGAAAGCACTGGGAATGCCAATACGCAGTGTTCTGGGAGAGGAGTATTAGCCACAAAATCCCTGAAGGAAGCTATGAACCTCTGTGAACGCCTTTAAATACAGTCCGTCTCTTGATATGAACTTGCAGCAACATGGCATCCATTAAAATAAGTCAGTGAAGGCGGTATTTGTCCACACCCTAGCTATCCCAAATAAAAGGCTCTTTCACTCTGGACTCCTACAGGTAACTAGCAACTGCATCTACAAAAAGGAAAGATGGTGACTTTATACATAAAAAAAGAAAATAGAATCCACATTAACTTTACTGGTACAGCATCTGCTTTTTTTTTTTTTTTTTTTGAGGTTCACTGTCACACAAAAATCTAAATGTATTTCTGCTTGGATTTAGGTTAGGTTGAATAAGGCAAACCTATTTCTTGCTGACGGAAATACATGTATGACTCAGTTTGCATATTTACACGGCCAATGTAAAATAATATAAATAATATAATATAATATAAATGCACAATATTTTCCAGATATTACTCCTAATACTAAATAAAAATGCTTTGGAAGAGTCCATACTATATTAAAGTTTATAATATGAATACTATAATATAAATAAAATGTTATTCAAAAAAATATAATATAAATAAAAATGTTCTAATACAACTGCTATACTACACATACAAACATATATACATATACACATACATATATATACATATATATATATATATATATATATATAAAATAATCCTAAACTCTACAGGTAAAAACACACTTAGAAATCTTTTTAAAAATTATAATCTTTATTTAAAAAATGTCCAAGAAAATCTTAGTACATACTCTAAGTTTACTTCAAGTTTTCATATTACAAGCACTTTTTAAATGTCGAAACAACAGCAAACTCCAGGCATCAATAAAACAACTGAAAAATAAATAAGAAAAATTTAAATAATGACACAGTAGGAAATAAATTGTATGCATAATACTTAAATGCATAATAATGGAAAAGTGTGCACCAGTACACACAACCTGCACCAAAAATGACAAAGTATCAACATAAGCCTAAATATACTATGAAAACACAAAAAGAAACGAATGTGATCATATTAGTTTATCATGTAAATCATGCACGTAAAACATTTCTCGTCAGCAAGGTTTACAATGAACTTATGCATGCAACCAAAATGCATTCTTGCCCTGAGCAACATCCGGAGTTCTGTCTGGAAAATTCAATCAGGAACAAGTGTGCAAAACACTACGTCATACACTGCAAGTCTTACGTCACAAGAGGCACGGAACACAGCTGGATAGAACAACGCTGCAGGTAATTAGCTCCTTGCCCCCATACCGCAATGAGATTTAACCCTTTGTTCTCCAGTCCCATTTTGGCAAGCAAGGGGTTAAAACCTGTTGAGGCATGTGAGGAAGACAGGACTAATTATCCGGATACTTATTTATGTCAAGTACCCCGCTGTTGTGTGTGTGGTACAATGACAAATGCCGCAGAGTGCCTCGACCCAGGAAGGGATATGATAAGGAGACTGCGTGTCTTTTCACCACTGAATGTCACAGATACAAGCATGTTTAAACAGCACTTCATAAAACATAAACGCAGATAGAAGGGAACGTACCGTCTTTGAGTCTAATTCGTGGTGAGGTTGAGCTAGGACCTTATCTACACTGGCCGCATCCGCAAACGTAACGAAGCCAAATCCCCTGGAAAACAAAACAAACAAAAACAAAGACATACATTAGGAGCTGACAGCGACGCGTTACACGTGTTTGACTGGTAAGCTTGTTAACAAATCCATTATATTCTATTATTGAATGCTACATGAACTTTGATATCTACAACATTTTCAATAACATGCTATCTTAGTAATATAGTGCGTCAAGGACAAAAGAGTATAGTAGGTTACACAAAAATGGAAATTCTGTCATCATTTACTCACCCTCATGTCCTTCCAAACCCGTATGACTTTCATTTGTCTGAGGAACATAAAAGAATGTGTAGAACGACAGCTTCAGTCACCATTCACTTTCATTGTAACGTTATGGGGGGAAAAAAGATGCAAATAAAAGTGAATGGTGACTAAAACTGTCAGTCCCTAACAATCCCTTTTGTGTTTCACAGAGTAAACAATGACAGAATTTTCATTTCAGTGTGAAATATCCCTTTAATATGTCCACCCTATTATATTATTTAGCAAGAACATGATTGACAAAACATTTCAGATGAACATTTGCATAACGTGTTACCTCAGAAATACAGTCTGTCAAGGACACATAAGGACTAACACACATAATCCTGAGTTAACGTCTTTTTAAACCCTGGGTGAAGGCCAGTTATAACCTTAGGTTAAGAAACGTTACAAACTTGTAATCTGAAAGGTGTTCAGCAGCGCTTTTAACCGTCCGTTATGAAATTCTGCTACATGTGTTTAGCAACAGACAACCAATCATAAACTGCTTCGACGCTTACCTCATTAAATATTCATAAGCACTGTACAGTCGCAGAAACTTTCAGGCGCTGTTTAATTTAAATGTTTGAGGGAAACAATGTATTTTTGCGGTACATTTCAGAAGATGTCAAACAAATGGAGAGGGTCTGCGTAGCGACATTTCTATTGATATTAAAACAGGTCGCGTGCTGTAAGCGTCCAATCAACTTTTTAATCCTCATGAATATGCAAATGAAAACGCTAACGCACAGTTTGAAATCTCGCAATCTGACAGCGCAGGATTAATTACTAACCCAGGGTAAAGTATGAACTGTGTGAAACACGGAACAAAATAACCCAGGGTTAAGAAAGACAATTTCAAGTGTGAAAAACCCATTAACAAAGATAAAAACACAAGCGATCGCATTAAGCGCTCGGTTTATTAAAGACATTTGGTTTAACGTGAATCAATGTCAAACTGTATCAGTCGCCTCAACAGCGCAAAGCATCCGAATAACAGCGCAAGGGCAAAATCGCCAGTTTATATCGCTCTGAATAAAAACCTCAACGTGTTAAGGGATTAAAAAAAATAAATAAATAAATAGAAAAAGTGTCCTTTTTTATTTTTTTTTTTACCTGGAGCGTTTTGTCGTGGGATCTCTCATCACCATACATTCTCTGATTTCTCCAAATTTACTAAAATAGTCTCTAAGGCTGTCTGTGAAACAAAACAGAAAGAAAAGAGCACACATGAGCAAAGCATTCGTGCGTTACACACCAGTTTGTAAATTAAACGCCCCCCTGGATGTCTAACAGGGGTCGAATAGAGGACTTCAAATGACGGCACATATCCCGCACAGCGCGCCACGCTGGATACAATGAAACAAACACAACACAAGCCGACAAACGCGCGCAAATGACAGCGAACCATCGGTCTCTTACCTGGTGAAGTTTGCCAGCTGAGGCCACCGATAAACATTTTACTGTAAAGGGAAAACACAGCAGAAGTGAGTCCAGATGTCAGATCGGCCATTTTGACGTGTAGCTAGCGACAAAAAAAGCAGAGCTAAACGAAGGCAAAGCAGAGCGGTGTGTTTACTGAGCCCCGGCGGGCTGTGCTCTCTAATATACATCAAACAAAGGTGTAGTAGTTGCGTGCACCCGGAAGAGCGTTTTTAAAACATGCTCACTGGAGAAAAACACACAAGGAAAAAGTCAAGTGCTGTCAGCACTGGCTCTGGCTTACCCTGGGTCGTGTTGCGAATCGTTAGGGCTTCCAGATGTGGCTTGGCTCCCGTCTCCCTCCATGGCTAACCCAACTATGGCCAGTAACTAACACACACACTGTCAGAGCTGAGAGAATATTACTGAGCCGGGAACGCGAGCGTCACACGTGGGATCAGCTCCCCCTCCCTCACGCACTCCCTCACGGGGCGGGGCGCAGAAGGGGCTCGTCACCTCACCCATTCCATTGACGTCATTAGCATGGCCCCGCCCACCCGGGGCTCTGAGCATGAGGGTCACTTTTATTATTGTCACATCGCTGTAGACACACACAAGCGTAGCGGATTCACATTATACACACGTAGAAATGAAAGAAGCCGATGTAAACAAAGCTACGGAAAGTCTGTCTGAGTGATGCACTGATACATCTGAATATCACATCCAAGGTCCAGAGTAGAATTAGCAGAATTATGCTAGAATTTTTCATTACATCACATCTAATATTAGTAAGCACTGATGCGTTTTTAATACTTTTCCCCGTAGAGAATTCATAACTTACCTTCTGTTTGTTTTGAGTTGCTCAAACATGTCCAAAAAGCAAGTAGGGCGTAAATTAATTTACAGACAGGCTTGTTTGATTAAATCAGTGGAGGATGTCTTTTTTTTTTCCCCCTAAATCATCAGGGTTTACAATTAGCTATTTTTCTTATTATAAACTAATCATTATATTGAGAAATCACATTTAAGTTGCAATCACATTTGTAAACATGCCATATCACACGCTAACGATAGAACATTAGACACAGTATAAAAAATGTTAAAATTGTAACCAAAACAAAAAAATTGGAGTATGTTTTACAAGTTTCTATACTTCAAAAATTCAATGTGTTTCTTGCTGCTTCTTTGTAATTGTGGGAGAAATTTACTAGCAATTTCCAAGTGAAAAACTGTTTCTACACCAATATTTCCAGTATGCAAATATGATATCTGTAAGGTGCTAAAATATAACAGCAATAAACTCCTACTCACTGACCAAAGAAAACATGCCTTAAATATAAGCATATCATAAATCAATACTTGTAATCACATCCTCAAGCATACATACAAATATTATGTATGATTATTGTTTTCCACTGCTGTGTATACTCACATATTGACTGTACAAAATACACCTCCTTCAGCGACGCCCATCTGTCACGTTGAGACGTTAAACTGGAAATATCCGAGCTATCACACACCGCCTGAGGGTCTGTGGACCCCTTGACTTCTGCAAAATGCAGTTTCACACATCAATTAATGGTCTTTAAAATGCACAAAAAGGTTAAGGGATCTTGTGCTTATTATACATGGAGAGGAGGAAGAGCAAAAAGGAAATAGACAGAGAGAGGGGCTCAATTAAGGCTGCCTGCTCAGTGGATTTTCAGTCATGCTACAGTGATTGCTGTTTATTTCCTGCAGCTCTGTTTGAGAGAGGCTCCGCGGCCCATAGACACCTCATCATTCTTCTTTTTTGTTCTCTATACCTATACCAATTCATATTTCCTCTTCTCGTCTCTCCTGCTAAAGATAGCTTCTGAACAACAGTCAGAACTCTTGAAGTAAAGAGCCCACATAAAGCCGGAGTCCAGAGGAGGGAGGCTGAGATGCTCTTGATTGGCAGGTGAACCCGCTGTCTCACCTCACTGCCTAGCGAGCAGCTTGTTGGTAAACTGACACACGGGTACCTGTGGGGCACAACCCAGAAAACAAAACATCTCTCTCCCCTTTCAGTTTATTCTCTCTCGGGCTTTGAGCAAGACAAGACCACCGTTTTGAAAAAGAAAAAAATAAACAACGTGTCAAAGATACTATTGTTTTCAATGTAAAAGTTTTTATTGACATAACTAATTCTAATAAGTATTAATAATAATCATTATCAGCTCAAATTGAGCTCCCTTCTGCTTTTAGCCTGAAATGTCATTTCTGTTAAGTTCAAATATGCATCACCACAGCCGTTCCATTCCATTGTAATTCAATATGCAATTAAATTTCTGATAGGCTTTGGCAGAACATTTTACAGGGTATTTAAGATAATCGAAATGACATAATTTCATAATAGGATTTGATAAGCATAATGGTGGGCAAAATAGTTTATTCAGCACAGCTGCCTTTCGTTTTGAAAGAAAGTACAACATAACATTTCCTCTGACCACCTGAAAGCATGTTGTGTTTTATGCCTTGTCATTTCTCTGGCATTACAATGAGGCGCTATGCCAGATCTTCACAACTGGGCCGTCAAAGGGGGCTGTTTTTAGAATCATGGCTCATTGAGATTTGGTATAATTGAATAGGAAATGACTGTTCGGAGCAAGGTTTTAAATATCTACATGATATCCCAAGTGTTTCATAGCATATAAGCCTTAAAGAGCATTTAGGGATATGTTTATTGTGAGGCCAAACGTTTACTGGTTCATTAAAGAACACTGCAGACCTCATTAGACCTTTTATTAGCGTATCATTTACTTGTTAGAACTGTATTATCAGTTGCAGAATTAGCTCTAAACATTTTTGACACCTTTAATTGTCTGATCACACAAAAACAAATCTATTCATGTACATTTCGCCGCGTAGATCAGCCATAAAATCATCTACATAATAAACACACCACTGCCACGAGACGAGGCATCAGTTTCATACGCTTATGAATTTTACCATTCACCATATGCATATTCATGTTGCTCGTGACATAAACAGAGACACGGCTGTCGGGTTTGATGAAATGAAATTGAAATGCAACTTTAAAAGAAACACACATCAAGAGGATATTTAAATATGCACATTTGCATTTGCCGGTTTTGAAGGCACGCTTTATTAATGCTGCAACCCTCGCCATTATTAAGTTAAATCTAATGTCTCTGGAAATCCATTAAGTCTTCAAAAACAGCGGAGAAAGACGTCTGAACTGAAGACCCTTATTAAAGACTAGACTAAGTGCACAACACAGATCTGTCCAATTAGAGCCTGTGCATTTTGCAATTAGAGAGAAAAATGTAATGTGCCAAACATTGCCTAAAATGGCCAATTTGACAATGGAGTTAGAAAATATCTGCTCAGATCTTTAAATGGATAATTAGAGAGATAATACTTCATGTTTAAGAAACAGTTTTAATGGAGGTTGAAATAATAAAGAATGGAGTCTCATCACGTTGTCGCTTTTCAAAGCAGCGTTCTGGTTCTTAGAAATGATTATAAAAGTTCTTTAGTTTGATACATTTTCGAAACCCAGAATGATCACTATTCAAATCTGAAAAACTATGCAAAATGTCTTGCCATCATGGCACTAAAAATCCTTGTTTTGTCATCCTGAAGAGTACAAATATACTCACTATTTAACATGGCAACCCTTTCTTGCCATTGTGAAGAGAATATATTTTATAGAAGTATTTTTTTAGAGGGGACAAAAAATTAAAATAACCTACAGAGACAACCCAATTTATGGTTGTTAATTTCTAATTGGTTTTAATTGGTAAATGATTTAATTACTTCATTGGTTGATTTCAAATTAGATTTTTAAAAAAGTAATTCCTGAGAATTCTGATTACCTCATTGGTTGAGTTTAAATTTGAACTTTGCATTTTAAAGCATTTCTTCTTTTGTTAAGCATTTATAACTAAAACCATTCTGAAATCAATAAGTGATACTAGCTTACATTTTCTAAATTTCAAATTTATTCTGTGTGGATTAAAAAACAGTTTCTTGCTATAAATCACACATTTAACTCAAAAAGCCTAGAATGATTAAAGGGGTCATATGACGTTGCTAAAAAGAACATTACTTTGTGTATTTGGTGTAATGCAATGTGTTTATGCGGTTTAAGGTTCAAAAAACACATTATTTTCCACATACTGTACATTATTGTTGCTCCTCTATGCCTTGCCTTTCTGAAACGTTGATTTTTATAAAGCTCATCATTCTGAGAAGCGAGGCGTGCTCTGATTGGCCAGCTATCCAGTGCGTTGTGATTGGCCGAATACCTCAAGCGTGAGATGGAAATGTTACGCCCCTTACCGTATTGTGATGCTGTGTCCTAGCGTGACGACACAAAAACAATAAAACCCATTACAAACAAGGCATTTGTTGCTTCCAGTGGGGATATAATTACTGGCTATAATGACTTATACTGTCTTTTTATGCGTCGCGTTGCATCGCGCTGCGTAAACATTATCATGTCTGCATTTGTGATTGTAGAAACGACAAACAACAAGCACTACTCTACACAGCACAAAACTCGAGTTTGAACAGTCAGTGGCAAATTCTTTAAATATGAAAACATACTTACAGGCTGTGAGTCAGAAGCGCCAGACTGTCCTTGCAAAGTTGGAATTGCCCCACTTTATAGAAACAGTCTTTGAGCACAGCTGGCAGGCTACTCCCAGGTTCAGGAAATAGTCCTCCGTTAAAATGCGCTGCACACACTCTAATATTTGGGTTGAACTGTTCTGGAACAGTGTTGTAAATACAACTTAACCACTGATTTCTAGTTGTGTCCTCTTTTGGAAGCCGAAACAAAGTAGTTTCGCTTTCTCAACGAAACACAGTGTCTCCAGGACATGGCGCTGGCGGCAGCAACAATACGACAGCAAGAATAAAAGTCCCACCTTCTTTCATTGCGTATACGTTTGGGCGGTGTTTTGCAAATCTTCCCACACCGTGACGTAGACGTGGGGGCGTGTTTGAATGAGCCGTTTTAGGGGGGCGTGGTCGAGTCTTAACTTTTATAAAGAATATCTCTTTTGTTTTGAGACTTCAGTCTTTGCAACTTCAGGGATCTTATCTATGCACAAACAGCTTGTAACACTCCAAAGACAAAGGAAAACTTGAAATCGCATCATATGACCCCTTTAAAATCACTAAGACTAATTGGGAAAAGGATGAATTAAAATACCATTTTGTCCTTTGAAGCAAATCAAATCCAGCTCAAAAGATCCAAGAATCAATGGAATCGATGCAGACATTATCAGTCGTGTTACTGACATGGTCAGTATGTGAATTTCAGATAAATCAATAGTCCTGTCACATCATCACTAAATGAGCATTGAGCACTTCCTCAATCACGTTATCTGACGTGCATTATCCTGTCACATGAATTGTTGTTTCTTATCACATCCAAACATCCATTTCTGTTTTATTTCCCTGCACAGATTGTTCCACAGACAACATTTGGCTGTTGCTTTATTTACAGAAATGTCGGTTTGACGGATCTGTCACATTTCCACGAGCCCAATATAGCAGTTGTGCTATTGTGCCCCTGTGGGTATTATGAGATGCCCACAGCTAATGCTCCGACAGCATCATTTAGGCCATGTGCGATTCACTATATTCAAATTCAAATCTGGATCTTTCCTCCTTTATCCACACCTGTACACATCAAGGAATGTAACAAAAAAGGCCACTCAGAAAAGATGTTAGTGCTCATTCTAATGATCTGCCATCAAAGTTATTGGCACAAGCTACAAAGCAGACGCTCTATTCATCAGCCGCTCGAGAAGCTACGCACAAACAGAGGCTGTGCTGTACGTGCGAATTCACATCAGTGCTAGGCAGATGGTGTCAGTGTAAGGAGAGCTGCTGAGGGCCCTTTACACGCTTTTATGTGAACCTTCAGTTACTTAACTCGATGTCTCCAAGTGTCTGTCCTTTTGTCGCACGTCACTTTTCCTCGCAGATTCTGTTAAGGATGCCAGAGACCAAATGTCATAATTCGCTTTGCGTCACATGGCTGAAGCTAGTTTAACAGTCATGTGGCAAGCATAAACTAAAAACAATTATTAGGATGCTTTTTCTCAGCATTATTTTCAAATAAAGATGAAATGTTTTAACATAATGTGGCAGGGGGGAAAAAGGGTTATTTTGATTTTGTTGCTCTGCGTTTGAGACAGATTTGGGGATGGATATGCACACCCATTTTCTATTTTTTGACCAACAAACAGTGGCTCCAAAAATACTGAAATGAAATGCAATAAGTAACAAACTAAGTAATATCTGCAAAAAGGTCACACTTTATTTTAAGGTCCAATTCACGCTATTAAATACGACTTTTGCTTCAATAAACTCCTAATTGACTGTTCATTCATAGTTAGTAAGGTATTTGTTAAGTTTAATTATGGAGTAGGATTTAGGTATCTAAAATATTCAGAGTAAGGCATAAATATGTGCTTTATAAGGACTAATAAACGGCCAATATGCTAGTAGCATGCATGCTAGTTAAAAGTGAGAATTGGTCCTTAAAATAAAGTGTTACCTACAAAAATACATGTTTTTACAGAACTAACTGCATATTTTTGAGCATGTGAAAAACCATTCATTTAAATAACCTATATATATATATATATATATATATATATATATAAAACCTTTCCGTGCAATTTTTTGCCTGAAAAGTGTTTTATTCTAAATAAATGATGCATGGATTGATAATTTTTCTAAAGCTATGACCTTCATGTTTTTAAGGTGCTTTTAATAATTTTAGAGCCACTGTATCTGTTCAAAAGGTGTTTAAAAAGCATAAAAAGCACAGATATCAATGCTCAGTGTGTTTTAAAATCAATTTGTTCTTTAGACTGTATTAATGAAAGGATAAATCAGCCTTAAGCCTTGATGGTCAGGTATCAGATTACTTTGAAACGCTTCAGAATCGCCCTTGCGGAGAAAGTCTCGATTATTCCGTCTCGGAAGGCTGGGATCTCGGACAGAAGACAGAAACAGAAACATTCGGCCTCATAATGGACGGTAATAAAGAAAAGCGTCCTTGGTGGCCGCAGAATGGACTTCAGCCTCTGCTCGTTCATTACTGAAAATGAGAGGGGAGGTGAAATACGAAAATTTAAGTGTAATTTAGCCATGCCCGAGCAGAACAATTGAATGAGAAATGTGTTGCTGTTAAACGGCCCCTCAGGAGACAATAACATTTATTTAATTCCAGCACTGCCATACAGTGTAACATTGGCATGACAGAAGACATCTGAATATCCATTGTGTTCGCACACAGTTTTCAAAGATTTAAGGGCCTCGGCTGTCTGGCGGCAGAAAGCGAGACAAGGGTGACCTCGGATAATTACCACTGTCCAGTGATGAGCTAAAAAGCACAGCCTTTCAAGACGTCTGAATAAAGGTTGTGTGTGCTTGAGTGCTTTCATTAGATTCATCTCGGCTTGTGCGAGCGCACGCATTACCACTAATTGACGGAGATCAGACAGACAAAAAGCTCATTTAAGTGCCCTGTAATGGAGATGGTCCTGACACTCCAGAAGTTGATGATCTCATTGAGTGAAAAGAAAAAAAAAACAGATTCAGAATGAGCAAAAATATCAAACTCTAGCTCTATCTAGTGGTCATGTTATCACATCACATCAGCACCTGACACGTGAGTACTTATATTAGAAAAAAATCTGTCATATTCTTTGAAAAGGAATGAAAAATACTCACAGATTTATACACAGAATGAATACTAATAAATGAGGTTTTCTATTCCACAGATGGCACACAGTCAAAGGGATGAGTCAGACATTTGTATATCCGTTATGAAATGAAACAGCACCACTATTGGAAGACGCTCAGTACTCCTTGATCTCTTATTACCATGTGAAAAAGCACATTATAGTGAGAACATATTAGAATTGTACAGTAAATGAAAATAGCACTGATATAAAATCTGTTTTTACATTACAAACATCTGTAACACTTTACAATGAGGTTTCATTTGTTAACGAACAAACAATGAATAAAACTTCTAAATCTTAGTTAATGTTAACATCAGCATTTATTAATACATTTTTAAGATTAAAAGTTGTTTCTGTTAACGTTAGTAGTTAATGGACTGTGAACTAACATGAACATTTTATACAAAATGTATACAAAAATATATTGTTCATTATTAGTTCATGTTGGGTAATGCATCAATTAATGTTTACAAATGAGACCTTAATGTGAAGTGTTACCCAAATATCATAGCATACCTTAAACCAGTGATTCCCAACCATGCTACAGGGAAAGATTTCAGTTTTGTTTAGCTTAACCTGTAAAACAGAAATCATGAGTTATTACAGTTGTCAATCAGTTTAACTAACTGTGATCTTTTAGCCCTTTTTAGAAAGCAAACAAAATGTGTGCTAGTTTTATAAATTAGTGTGAATACCATTTGTAGCTGTATATACTTGCTACAAATTGGGTTTGTTTTTCACTCACAGTCAACTTTTTTATCACTTTTTAATATAATTAATAATGCTGAATGATGATATTCAGTTTTATTTTAGTTAAAAGAAACATTTCTGTTAAGAAAAGTTAGGAAACACTTCCTTAAACAACATTTTGTGGAATGTAAGATAAAGTTTTGTTGATATCAGCCAGCACAAAACCCCAGTAGCTGTGTTTTAGAAGCTAGTTTCTAGCTGGTCTGAGTTAGTTATCAACTGGTTGGCCAGCTATCATGTTCTAAAAATATGTTTGTTGCTGGTTCAAAATTGGTCTACCAGGTTGGACTGCCTACTGACAAGCTCTGTCTAGTTAATGACCAACTTGGATTAGCAGATGACCAGGTTTGAAGAGATAAAAATAAAAGTTGGACTAGGTAATGACCAGCTTGGACTAGATAGGCAGAAAATATACCAAAGGTACCATCTTAAACTAGATTTGTGTATCAGCTATGATGATTTCCCAAAATGCACTCTGAGGTAGTCTATTCATTTGTATTATTATTATTATTGTCTTGGGGAAATTGTGTTTCAGTATGGTGGTTTATATTGGAATAAATTTTAAAAATATAGTTTGTATCTTGACTTGAGGTCTATGGTAACACCAGAATGTTTTACTAATTGACTGTAACGTCAATCATAACATGATTTATTCAGCCAGTGTATATTGTGATGAATAATCTTCATGTTTTGAGATTTTGAATGGCAATAGCTTGCAATCACAGCTGTTAAAAAAAAAAAACACATTCCAGTCTGACAGAAATGTACAGAAAGAGAAAACTGAAGCAAGCTTTCTATTGTCAGCCCATTAGTTTTACTCACAAATTCACCAAAGTTGCCATTTTAGCACCTTATTGTCAGATCCACTGCCTTGTTTCTCATCAGATAATTTATTGTGGCATAATCTACAAATTTTATGATGTGTTTAAACGGCAGAGCAGCCATCAGTGAGTAATAAATACACTCTGGGGCTTCTCAAGTTTAAACCCCAAACAAGCCAGTTGGCTGATGACAAGGCATATGTTTCCATTTTGACTCGTTGCATTTTGCACTTGCAGGGAGAGTTATGATTTAGCAAGTCCAAATTGAATAGAATTACAGCATTGGGAGAATAACTATCTTGTCATTATGGAGTCTAGACATACAGGTGCATCTCAATAAATTAGAATGTCGTGGAAAAGTTCATTTATTTCAGTAATTCATCTCAAATTGTGAAACTCGTGTATCAAATAAATTCAATGCACACAGACTGAAGTAGTTTAAGTCTTTGGTTCTTTTAATTGTGATGATTTTGGCTCACATTTAACAAAAACCCATCAATTCACTATCTCAACAAATTAGAATACGTCATAAGACCAATAAAGAAAAAAAAAAAAAAACATTTTTAGTGAATTGTTGGCCTTCTGGAAAGTATGTTCATTTACTGTATATGTACTCAATACTTGGTAGGGGCTCCTTTTGCTTTAATTACTGCCTCAATTTGGCGTGGCATGGAAGTGATCAGTTTGTGGCACTGCTGAGGTGGTATGGAAGCCCAGGTTTCTTTGACAGTGGCCTTCAGCTCATCTGCATTTTTTGGTCTCTTGTTTCTCATTTTCCCCTTGACAATACCCTATAGATTCTCTATGGGGTTCAGGTCTGGTGAGTTTGCTGGCCAGTCAAGCACACCAACACCATGGTCATTTAACCAACTTTTGGTGCTTTTGGCAGTGTGGGCAGGTGCCAAATCCTGCTGGAAAATGAAATCATCATCTTTAAAAAGCTGGTCAGCAGAAGGAAGCATGAAGTGCTCCAAAATTTCTTGGTAAACGGGTGCTGTGACTTTGGTTTTCAAAAAACACAATGGACCAACACCAGCAGATGACACTGCACCCCAAATCATAACAGACTGTGGAAACTTAACACTGGACTTCAAGCAACTTGGACTATGAGCTTCTCCACCCTTCCTCCAGACTCTAGGACCTTGGTTTCAAAATGAAATGCAAAACTTGCTCTCATCTGAAAAGAGGACTTTGGACCACTGGTCAGCAGTCCAGTTCTTCTCCTTAGCCCAGGTAAGATGCCTCTGACGTTGTCTGTGGTTCAGGAGTGGCTTAACAAGAGGAATACGACAACTGTAGCCAAATTCCTTGACACGTCTTGATGCCTTGACCCCAGCCTCAGTCCATTCCTTGTGAAGTTCACCCAAATTCTTGAATCGATTTTGCTTGACAATCCTCATAAGGCTGCGGTTCTCTCAGTTGGTTGTGCATCTTTTTCTTCCACACTTTTTACTTCCACTCAACTTTCTGTTAACATGCTTGGATACAGCACTCTGTGAACAGCCAGCTTCTTTGGCAATGAATGTTTGTGGCTTACCCTCCTTGTGAAGGGTGTCAATGATTGTCTTCTGGACAACTGTCAGATCAGCAGTCTTCCCCATGATTGTGTAGCCTAGTGAACCAAACTGAGAGACCATTTTGAAGGCTCAGGAAACCTTTGCAGGTGTTTTGAGTTGATTAGCTGATTGGCATGTCACCATATTCTAATTTGTTGAGATAGTGAATTGGTGGGCTTTTGATAAATGTGAGCCAAAATCATCACAATTAAAAGAACCAAAGACTTAAACTACTTCAGTCTGTGTGCACTGAATTTATTTAATACACGAGTTTCGAATTTGAGTTGAATTACTGAAATGAACTTTTCCACGACATTCTAATTTATTGAGATGCACCTGTATGTGCTTAACTTGGCGGTCTGCAACAGCATGAAAAACCAGAGATGTGTTGTCACCTACATATCAGACAATATGAAAATTCACCTTAACGTGATGCTGACGATGGACAATTTCATGTCACTTCATAATCAAAGATTCAAACTTGTATCAGCCAATAAATTAAATCAACAGCAATTAAGCAACAAGGAACTGTGATTCTGAACAGACCAGAAAGAGATTTCATTTGAAAACCCTCTGAAATCATCAGGGATTTGCCAGGAGCGTTTTGTACATAAGAATGAAAATATCAAATTATTCTGGCCAAAAGCTCAGGTACAAGTGTCATTTATTACCCCTCTCAGCTGTAGCAGAGTTCAAAGGTCACCCACAATATGCTCATTTCTCTGGTTTAAAAAAAGGCACAATTGCTTCAAGCTAAAGACCTTCGCATGATTTAACTAGATGACTCCACTTTAGCTTCCTTGCAAATAAAAGAATCATTCATCAAGTAAGGCTGCAGAATTAGGATGGATAAAAGCAGGCTCTCATTTAGAAGTGTTTACACTGGCACGTCTCAGAGAATATCCTTGCTCTTGGAAATGTCATTATTGGGATTATAGAGCTCAAACGCATGAACTCAGCCTTGGAGAGTGGGAACGTGATCATAAAATGGTCTTTAACTCCCTCTAGAGGTTAACTACAACTAATATAAAGTAGAAATGAGCATTTATGTTTTTAATGTTTTTGAAAGAAGCCCCTTATGTCCACCAAATCTGCATTTATTTGAACAAAACTACAAAAATAAATAAATAAATAAATAAATAAAAAACTAATACTTTGAAACATTACAATGTAAAACAAATCTTTTCTATTTTAATATAGCCTATTTTAAAATGTAATTCATTCCAGTAATAGCAAAGTATAGTTAATGTATCCTTGTTGGACAAAAATATATAAAAAAATACTGACCCCAAATGTTTGAACAGGAGGGAATAGATCATTTATTAAAATATAAATAGAAAACCTATAGGTATATTTTATACTGTCCCTAAAGGACAAATGTTGCTTAGATTAAAAATTTAAATTAGACATTCAAACATAGGCCTATGTTTTTACCTTTAGAGAACACTTTAAATGTTTGATTGGTACAGTATACTACAAGTCACAATGATTTAAAAACTAAAATACGACATTAAATGTTTTTAATAACTTTATTCTCTTTTTTTCAATAGATCTGTACAACCAAAGAATAAAACCTTGTAATGAGTCTGGCAAAAACTGACCTGTACATGTCTATGCAGGACTTCTTACACTCATTTAAATAATCAAATGATTAATTATCTAGCTAAGCAAACATTTCAAACCATTCCTACCAACAGAGAACAAATGAGCAGATTTCGCAAGGTGGGGGTGAAAGAAAAATGTTCCCTTTTGTTTCCTACACTCGCTCCAGTGTTTTTACAAAAGTACAGTGAGACATACATACATACATACATACATACATACATACATATATATATATATTATATGCATGTATGTCTCACTGTATATATATATACACACACACATACACACACCTGGACAAGTCTAAAGTAGCGTGATTTTTCATTACAGGGGAGCGGGTAGGAACATTCAGGAGGACACATTTGAACTGGTGGTAGGAGGCCATGTCAGTCAAGATATGAGAGGATGCAAAGAGTAATTTGACTTGATCTATACAAAAACCGTAAAACAAACAGACCTAAAGACAGAACAATGAAATGTTTCGGCTCTGAGGTCGGTGTGGTTCCTTATTTATTCACCTGCTGTAGTGCAGGCAGACCTATAATGGGCCGCACACGTTCACACAGGTCAAGTACATCAACTCCTGAAAGAATAGGACTAATAATTCTCCTCAAACAGAAAGGTAAGAAATGAAAAGCTCATACCTGAGATGAACGCAGGACAGTACAGAAACAAGAGCTTGTGAAGGAAATATTGCAGAAAAACTTTGTAGCATAGTGGAAAACCATGAAAAGCCCCTCACAGACGACTAAAGCTGTCGTTCCTTTCCGACGCTGTCAGTTCTCATATACTAAAGTCAGCAGTGTGTATTATAGTTTCAAAATAAGAGTGTAAAAAAATATATTTTCTGTTTTTAATCCAGATTTTTTTTTTTCTGGTTAAGCCAAATATATGCCGTAACAGGAAGCTTTTGTTTATTTTTTCACACGGTGGAAAGTTTATCAAGGGCTTTAGAGGCTAACAACTGTAGTGCTAACAATCAAAAAACCCACAATGCCAAGCTAAAAGCCTGGAAATGTCTTTTGCAAGGACGACCTTAGACATTCTGGAGTCCAACAACATTAGATAAGCAATAATTCAGCAGCAGAAAAAGGGACGAGCCTTGGCCAAAAAGTCATTACATGACTGAAAGAGCATGATCAATGATAAGATACAAAATACGGGAATATTAATCTCTGTGCCATTATACTTTCACAAATTATACAGTAATAAAGCAGACCTAATGACATCCCATGTAAAACCAACTTAAAAAAAAGAAAAAGAAAAAAAAAAAAGAGCAATGGAAAAGGCTTAAAGCTTTTTATATTCTCCAAGACAGGTAGGTGTATTAACAGCTTCTCCTAGTAGCCAATTGGGTGGGTTGCTGGGATTGGACACCATGTACCATGTTATTTACAGAATGCAAAGAGACATTAATGGCAATGGGTCTACTAGATGTGACGTTATTGCGAGACGGATCTTGAGTGAAACAAAAGCAAGCGGCTCATTACCCAGATGATAATGCGACATGTGAATCGACATGCTTTAGAGCAAAATTACATGCATACAAAAACACACAGACCCATTGAATGCAGTTCATTCACCCAGAATAGAAGTGCCCTGCTGTTCCCGTCACGCAGTAGTGTTCTGGTTTTTGTAGTCATTCATTTAGTGTCCCCACAGGTCAGAATTCGGCGTAAAGGACGGTCTTTTGCCTTCTGTAGCAGCACCATCCGAACTCTAGTGTCGCTCTAGGGCTGAAGACTCAGCATAGTCTTTCCTATATAGGCCCAGAGGTCAGGAGGGCACAGATGTCTCCTGGATCAACAGACTCTGTAATCGGTGAAGTAAATGAAGTGACTCTTGGTGTCAAGCCTATTGACGCCAAAGGCTGTTGGAGTCCTACAGATCCAGAGTGTGGTGAAGAGGGAGGTCATGAGATGGGCTGCGTATCACCCTCGAAGGCCACACTGTTGTACAGACAGACATCAAGATGGATGACATGGAGCTGTGGTCGTTTATTCCTTGCCGAACTGTTCCCAGATCTACAGATCAGCTTTCCAAAACCCACCCGACTGGATGAAGCCATGATAATGTAAATGCAAACATGATGTCTCAAGTCCTAAGATTACATCAGCAGCAACAACGCTGAGTCTTAACTGCACCATAGTTATCTTCGTAAATGTACTTTTTTTTTTTATTACTACAGATTTTATCCAAGGCATGATAATCCACAGTCGTTTTTTTGTGCTGGAAGGAGTCTGATCGGACGGAAAATATGATTAACCTTTATTTAGTTACAATATCTTAAATTTACAAGAGCACAGAGTCAAGAAAACTTCAGTCCTTATTGGTTGTTCGGTCATTGACGCTTGACTCTTCGTTTTTTTTTTCCTTTCATACAGTACATTGATTTCTTATGCAAGGGGATAGAAAAGAAAAAAAGAAAATAGAAAAAGGCAGGATGGAGAGGACAGCAAACCAAAAAAAGAAACTCCCGGAGCCAGTGATGCGCACTTCAGGTAGGAGGTGGTGGAGGACACGATGGGGTGAGGAGGACAGAACCTGCAGATATTAATGATGAGTGGTGATAATTAAGGGGCAGGCGGGCCACGAGGTCAGTGAGGAGAGGAGGGCGAGGGAGCTCTGGAGGATCAGAAACTGTCCACCCAAGTGCCATAACCTCGCTCTGCCAAAGTGCGGTTGAGCAGGACCAGCTAAAAAAAAAAAAATACCAAGTAGCATCATGTTATTCGTGCTACTCATTATCAAAGACATGAAGGTGAATCATGACAGATGGCCTCTCAAAATTAGCAAGATTGCACACTGAAAACAGAACTACATTAGCATCCACACCAACGCACGAAAAAGACAGTTCTGTCATCTGCCACTTTAAATGCTTAAACTCTTTAAAAACCAGATGAATTCTGATTGGCTGTCAACATTTTAATTTATCAGCTAGAACAAATCATTTATCACACCAGTCCAGTGATATTGTTTGTCTGTGCCATTATTGTTCTAGTTGTGGTGTGGACTCTGCTATTCTTTAATTTAGAATGATTTTAAAAACCATATCTGTATACTTTATCATTATAGTTTCTAACATTTCTTAAAATAAAATGCTTGAGAAAAATAAATGAATATTCAGTAAAAAAAAACAAAAAAAACAACAACAATAAAATAAATGATACTTCATTAATTTTTTCTCCCTTCTCACTAATAATTTATTAAACATAAATCAAATAATTTTACCTCCTCTCCCACCATGTTCCACATGTGTACTAAGGGAAGTCCTGTATTATTGTCGTAGTTGGTGACCTATATGACATAATTGCCCATTAAATTATCTGTTGGCTGTAAACATCATCAACATAAATGTCATCCATTAATGAATGATTTGAAGACTCACTTGTGCCAACAATGGAACCCCTCTCGTCATCTCTTCCAGTGCAGAATTGGCCTCTGCTGAGAACCGATCCTCTCCTAATGAAGACGTCAACAACAGTGAGATCCAGCTGGAGTGAGGTGATGGAAACTTCAACTTAAATTTTAAAATAAATGCAAACCTGGAAGTGGGGCAATGTTGTCCAATAACACTTCTGTTCCTTGGAACGGTAATGTCACGAAGTCCGACCTGAAAAATCAACGATCAGTGAGTCCACAGCACAACACTATGATAAGAAAAAATATTTATTTCTGTATATATTTTAAAACATTATCATGGGTGATATTTGCTTTTTTTAATTTAAAGAACTTTACAGAACAGTATGGAAACTTTACTAATGAATTAAAAACCTGATCTGTCGAAGGGTGTCAATCTTGACTCTGTCATAGCCACCATAATCAACATATCGGATTTCCACTTCAGTTGAATCTTTGTAGAAGGAGATGACCTGCGCTCGCCACCAGGCTCCATCTACAGCTGGGGCCGCACAAATCACTCCAACTAAAAAAAAAAAAAAAACAGATGAGACAGAGAAACTTTTATTTTCTGCAGAAAGAGGAATAAGAAGAGAGAAAAAGGGGATCATCTTACCTTCAACAGGCGATGGCAAGGGGGGTGTCCCGGGCTGTGAATAGCACAGGAACATCTGCTGGTCTAGACTGCGCAGGGCGTGATACGTAGGGTGAGTGTGCTGTTGGACAAACAGGTGACCGGCTGATACAATGTTCACCACGATCACCTCGACCGTCACCCCATTGGGCAACAAAAGCTGTAACAGACAGATCCAATGAAGCACTATGTTAAAATGCCAAAAATCTTGAACTGTGCAGTTTAAATCATTTAGGACAGAACTACATGTTTGGGTTAATATTTGACAAAAATAAAAAGATCCCTGAGGGAAAGTCAGAATTCTGCTTTAGGGTAGGGACACACCAAACCGTCGCCAAAGAACTAGTACTGAAGAAAGCCAACTGTGGCGTCGTGTCACATCGCCTGCGTCGTAGCAAAAAAGTTGCACTAGAGAACACCGGACAGACTACAGCCAACAAGCATGTATGATTGCACTTGCATGAGAACATAACTCTTCCATACCAGCAGGTGGCAGTATCTGCATTTGGCATTCAAACAGGAAAACCAGAAGAGCTAGAACTGTGGCTATACAAGCAAAGCAATGTAGCTTTCAATCATGTCTGCTAAGCTGCAAATGCCACTGGCATTGTTAATCCTTGATCATCATCTTGTGGATAAAGAAAGAAACTCATAGAATGACAGATGTGTCCATTCCCTCTTTACTCCATCATTGGTTGCTTTCACCAGTTAAATTTTTTTCTTGTGTGCTCATTCGCTAAGCTGAATAGCCAGTGGCAGTTCTCTCTTGTAAATGAGCTCTGCCGCCGATTCGACTTGAAGAATTGGCCGAAAAAACAGCTGACTAGAGCCAACCATATAGAACCAAAAAAAAAGCTGCCCCGATGCTCAAAAACCACCCGACATTGCCCGACCGTCGGCTTGGTGTGTCCCGGCTTTAGATGGTAGCTGTCTATGTAGCTTGCAGGAGCAGGAGGAAGGGACCAATCTTACCCAGGAAGTCATGGGCAGAGAGGGCAGCGTTAGCTGTGGGGGAGGTGGGGCGTATAAGTTGGTCAGGTCCAAGTCTTTGAACTTCTTCCCAATCAAGGCCAGCGCCTTATCTACCTGCTGCTGGGCTCCTAAGAAACAAACAAAACAAAAACAATCAATTCAAGAAGGCCATGGATGAACCAAGATTTTGGCCTTTCATAGAGACTCACTTACCCTCTATATGGCAGATCTGAAACTCTTGTGTGTAAGGCAGGGTTGAAATGTAGATCTTAGCACCAGAGCTCTGCTTCAGGAAGCTCACATATCTCCCTTGTTTGCCAATTAGCCGTCCCACTAGATGCTACAAAACCAGAGGAGAACCACAGATATGCACACTGACAAAAGTTGCTGTGCTTTGACATTCAGATAGAAAGCTGTTAGCAAACATGCAAAGAGTTTTCCTTAAAAACTGCTAAAATACTTTCAGAAAAACTTTTGATTGATGGCTGTAGTACTAAACATGAAGCAGAATCAGGGGTTTAAGGAAATCGCACCTTTGGCACCTCAATCTCCCACACAATAAGCTCAGAGCTCTGGGATTGACAGGTCTGGCTGCCACTCAGCTGGCTGTCTCCCGCCCCCAAGGTCGAACAGCTGTCCACTGAATCCATGCTATTCACATCTGAACCTGTCGGAAGAAAAAAAAGGAAAAAGTCAGACGTGTCAATAAATAAACATACACAATCATTTCACTGACTTCAACAAAAGTTTGTAAAATTAACTAAAAACATTCAATCATCTATTTAACAGTTTGCCTTAAGATTAAAATAAACATTTAATAAAATTCTATTTGTTAAATATAAAAAAATACAAAAAAAACCTAAAAAGGTCAAATATATAATAATTCATCTAAATAAAAAAATACCTGCCAAGCCAACTGAATAAACATATTACCAGCAACTAATCTCGAGATGTTGTGCATATGGTAAAAATATTGTATATACATTATTGAATATTATACTCAATGTATATTTATTTTATATAGACACGCACAAACATACACACACAAAAAAAAGAACAATGTCTGCTAGCATAATAAAAATCAATAATCACCTGCAACTAATCCCGAAATGTTCTGGATTTCGTAAAAACTATAGTCAGCATAGTCGAAAAAAAGGGCATCCATTCCACACACGCTACAGATAACATCACTGCAACTTATATCGATGACTTTCAGGGGGTCTAAACAGATCATTCTTTAACAGACATTCAAACACAAATGCCTGCTTAGCCAGGTCATCACTGTTTGCTAAGCAACCATGGGGTAACAATAACAAACACTACTAATACAGCTGAGAAGAACCATTGACAAACAAAACAACCAGCCTCTTCCCTCAGGACAAGAAGCACTGCCACCATTGTTCTTGACTCACACATTAAAGCAGTATGCTTATGACAAAGTGCTCTTTTGTTTACTGACACTTTTTCTACTACTTGACACTGTCAATAAATGCCCATTTACTTGGTTTTAACTAACAAGGAAGCAAGCATCAAGGTTCTGTTTCCTTTTTTTCCTTTCTCCAGTGAGGAAGGGCTGAGACACTAGCTGCTTCCAGTCTCCACACCCTTCTTAGGTCACGATATGCAGACAGCAGGAGCTGGTGTGATGACACCTCACAAGGGTTCAGGCAAATCACTCACACCCCACACGGGTGTTTCCTGTCACCAAATCAACAGAGAAAAACTCAGTCCTTCTTAAAAAATACTGCAAATGGTCAGTGTGTCAGTATCACCACGTTCTGGTGAAAGCACCTGCTGGCTAACTAATAACAGACTTACTCCTGGCCATTTCCAACACCTGCTCGTAAGCAGGGGGGAGTTAAAAAAGCAAGATGGCCCTGATATCCATGTAAGGAAGTTGCTGTAGTAGGGAGCGGTAAAAACAGCCATGCACATGCAGTTGTGCTCATGTAACATACGCTGTTTGGGAATTCGAGCATCTGAGGTTTCCAAAGAGTCTATTCACAGTTTGAGAGGTACCCTTGACTCAGGCTTTTTGTACTACTACATTTGGCCAAATGTCAAGAAGAGGAATGATGCTTGTTGGATTTAAACAAAAAACAAAGCTAACTGAAACAGCAAGCATGTTAGTAACCAATCTCAGAACTTTGCACCTTCATTTTGGATGAGAACTATTGCGGAAATTTCCTTTACACTTGATTTGCACCAGCAAACACTTGGCACGATGCAACGCGTGAATTATGTAGGGAAAAGCAAACCTAGAGTGATTTGTATCAACAATGCACAATGAGCATACCGCAACCCACACTTTTAAGAGGACCGCAATCAAACAACCTACCGAGATTGAGTTCATGTGTTCAAGTGTGCAAAACTGCAAGATGCTCTGAGACCATTGAAATGAATTGAATTCACATTATTCACAGATCACACTTAAATGAAATTCTGTCATCCTTTACTCTCCTTCATATCACTCCAAATCTGTTTTGATTGTATTTCTCCTACAACACACAATACAAAATATTTTGAATAATGTTCCAACAGTTCTGGTCCGTTTAGTCAAAGACAATGGGGTCAAAAACAATCAACCCCACTGACTTTAATTATATGAACAAAGTGCTTTTTTTTAAATATCTTGCCTCAGTAAGGTTAATTGATGAAGTTCCTCAAAATATGTTTCTGATTATGCAAACTTAGTAGTGTGCAGGATTTATATTTTTGGGATCCAGAGAAGAAAGTAAAACTGGTTCAGAATGACTTCAGGGTGACTAAATGACAGAACCGTCATTGTTCCGTTAACTACCCATTTAAGCCCTATCTTTAAATTCTCATTAACTGTAACTCACCTCCTGATTGGTCAGCTTCTACCTCACTAGCGGCGCCATTCCTAAAGCCTGTTCCATTCAACCGTGCTGCCTCGCAAACCGTAGCCACGTTTTCTGCGGTAAGCGGAGACTCCTGAGGGGCAATTAGCGCAAGACTCTCCTGCAGTCCATCTCCTTGACCCTCAGAGGCCCTACAAGTCCCTGAAATTTGAATGAGGTCCTCTTTACTCTCAGACACGTTCGAGGACAACCCTGTGCTGTGGAGATCCTCGCTGCTGATGCCATCCTCGGACTGGCACGTGCTACATCCTGAGTCTTCCACCAGAGCTTCCTCCGCCTGCAGCTTGGGCAGAACCGGCGTGGACTCCAACTGTTCCCCAGACGGCACAGTCAATGAGCCTCTTTCCTTCTCATTTTCCGGCATCTTCCAGAGCGAAGGTGCCAAACAACCGTTGATGACGTTTTCTGCTATCTGCACCGCCCGTGACTCTGTGCTTTCCACGCTCTCTGGAGGTACACATGACTCCACTTCCTTACCATTTACAGCCGGCGTGCCGCTGTGGGACGCTTCAGAGCCCTTGCTGTACCGGGACTCACAGCTACTGACTGCCATGACCTCCTGGGTGGCTGCCGAGATGACCTCAGTGATCAGCCCCGCCGCGAGACGCTGGAGCTCCTGCATGTCTGGTCTGGTCTCGGCCGGCAAGCCCAGGTCTCCGTTTTCATGGTGCTGAGCCTCCGTGGAGCTTTCTGAAAGGGGTGTGCTGGTGGAGTTAGGGAACGAGGTCAGAGTTAGCGGCATTTTTGGGCTGCAGGTCTCCAGCAAGACAGCCTCGTTCTCTGTTAAAGATGTAGCGGAGGGCAGCTCATCTTTTAAAAGGTCAGCAGGGAGATTCTGAGTGCAAGTCGGTGCTGAGGTTTCCGCGCCCACCTCTCCCTCAGGTTCAGGTCGCTCTGCTTTGGCTAGCTCTGCGGGACGTTGCTTAGTTAGTGGTTGGTTTTCGACCTGCTTTTTTATTGAACCAGTGCTTGCTAGATCTGACGGTAACTGGCTTGAGGGTTTGTTGCCAACGCCGGCCTCTGGTCCTTTGTGATGAGTGCTCTCCTCCACTGTTTTTGTTGGGGTTGAAGATGACACAGGAGTTGTTGTCTCTGGGTGGCTTTGTGGGGGGACTGATTTTGTACCGCTCTGAGGAGCGCTTAGCTGTCCACTGGCCAACACAACTGGAGGGGCACCGAGAGCCTCCCCCGCAGTGGCTTTTAGCACCGGCGTGTGTATCTCCACTACAACTTCCTGCTCAACAGGTCTGTGCTCTTTGGCCTTGACTCTGTCTCGGCTGGTTCTGCGGTGTGTGCTGCTGGCAGCGGGGCAGCTCTTGTCGACCATCCCATTGCTGCCCTCACCAGAGGAGGTTCGCAAGCCCATAACTGACCCCTCTTCACTGTCGTGGCTGGTGATTCGCTCTTTCTTGCGGGAGATGTACCACCACCAGCCTATGAGCGCCAGCACTCCAGGAAGCGTATACGGAACAAAGGACCGGAACCTCAGTGGCATCTCCTCTAGACCCTAGCAGCTACACCTGCAGATCAACACAAGGAAAAATGATTAGACAAACCGTGTTAAAGCAAGATGAAACAAAGGAAATTTTGGTGACATGTTACACTATAAAGGACAAACATATGTGTATGTGTGTGTGTATATTATATATATATATATATATATATATATATATATATATATATATATATATATATATATATATATATATATATATATATATATATACACACACACACAATATATATATATATATATATATATATATATATATATATATATATATATATATAAACAAACTTTAACATACAAGAAACTAAAGTTTATCATTAACTACAAATCAACATTTAGTTGGAAAATTACCCAACCACTACTGCATGAATTTGGTCTATTTGTAATCCTATTACTCATTCTGGTGTATTTTTTATTTTATTTTCCTTTAATTTTCATGTTTATTTAATGAAAACTGTGCAAACCTTATTACTTATTTTGCAATAACAACTGAATTCCTGTACATTATCCCACTTACAACAGCTACCTAATTTAAATGAGTAAATGGACATGACATATTGAGGAGTGTTGATTTTTATTGTTTTATTTATTTTCAGAGTGATTTGAGAAACATGAATCGAGTACAGCATTTTTAGCTGGAAACTAGTTGAAAACACTTGACCACAGACAGGCCAATCAGAAAGTATTCCAGAGAGCAGTGTAATAAAAGGTTTTATTTCTGGTTTAAGATGTGTTGCCTTTGGGAAGAAGTGAAAGAATGGGTGACTCATCCTCATCTTGGGAAATTACACCCTGGTCAACATTCATCCTTTGTCTTGTTAACAAGTCTGTGTATCATCTAGAACACAACTAGCTCATGGTTATGTAAGATGCATGGGCACTAAAACATCTTCCATGGAATTATTATATATACTGATGATTACATAGTATGTAATAAAAATAAACTGCATCCTTCCAAGACAAAAAACGAGATCTAGAAATAACAGAAGCAGGTAATCAAAACTCGTGCATCTTAAAAAAAAAAAAAAAAAAAAAAAAAAAATTAATTACATTTAACATATTGCTTTGTTTGCAGCACTTTTGGCCTGACTGCTTTACAGTGAGAGAGGGGAGAGTTCTGGGCAGCCATGCAGAAACTTCAAGGATAATATCACATGGCTGACATTCAACCTCAGAGGGTGCTGAGAGCTACGTGCAATGTCTACCTCACTGCTATTGGCTGGGAGGAGCATCCTTTCAGAGTTAAAAAAGGACATTCATGCATGCATTTCCATCATGGGGACAGCAAATCCCAGTCTCCAGAGGAGGAGGAACACATCATATACAAACCCCTCCCATTCACTCCTGTACACAGTAACCAATGATAAAGGGGTTTCCGTTTCTCTTCAGCTTCCAGATAGCGTTTCAGAAGACAGCTTGCTGTTAGCCTCTCTGACGGTCAATAAACAGACTCCTAAGCATGTAGCGTAAGGAATGACAAATTTATTGCAAGAAAGAAACCAAAGCTGGTTCTTAATGTGGAAAACATTTTGAAATGCACTAAAAACTCAGTATCAAAATATATTTAAGTACAAAGTTATAACCATGTCTTGACCATTTGAACTATTTGCCTTTTCATTTTTTAAAATTTGCACTCATTGAGTCTTACCTGTATACCTTGTTGCTGTAAATGGCTCTGTTAAAATCTGATCTCATCATATTCAGTTATGAATTATATGAATTACTTAAGCATTCCTGGAAAATTTAACTAAGCACAAAATGTACCACGGGTGGTACCTTGGAACACTAACAGGTTTAAATTAAAGCTTATATTTTCAATTCAACATGGCTAAAAAGTTGGGTAGTTTGCATCAATGGATATTACTGTCAGTCGTTTAATCTTTCATCTTAAAAACAAAAGCATTACGTTAAGCTTCTGTGAACAGTAAATCCCTTCTTGTCTGATTTTATTGGCCATCTCATCATTTTGAAATTGAGTGCTGATAGACCACTGAAGATATAACTTAGTTTTTATAACTAGGTTGTAACTTTTAAAACTTTTATCATTCTAGACAGCAGCAGAGCAGTAGGAAGAATATGAAAATTTCTAATTACTGTCCATTTCTAATTATTGTCTATGGTAGTTACAGCCCTGTTTAAGTGCCATGCTAACAGAATCTGAAGCATCAATTATTGTAAAGTTCCTCATATCATTAGCGGGATCAGTGTCAAACATAATACTGCTGACCATATCAAAGTTGTAATATTGAGATTTGAAATTTGAGTTAAAAAGTCAGTTTTAGACTGCATTTAGAAACATACATACTTTGATGACAGGGTTACAAAATCCTTAGAAAATGTACAGAAGAAAATATATCTCATACAGCATTTATTCTGACCCCCAGAAACACTATCAATTAAAGTTTTACACTATTCATTTTAAGTGCCACATAAATGATGTCCCACTTCACCAAACACAATTTCTATATATCAGACATTATTAGTAGCTCTTACTTTCCTCTATTGCAAGAAATTGTAATAGCACTAGCTATGGAGGGTTGGTCACACAATGCAAGAGCTATAATATTAATACTACACTGTCTGTTAACGCTATCAGTCTCGAGAGCACGTTCCAAGCAGCCATGTTAACCGAATGTAGTCGCATGCTGTAGTTTCTGCCCAGTAAAGTCCTCCTGAACCAGCTTCAGCCCTGTGTTCACCTTCAGCACGAGGTTAAATGAACGCTCGCTGTCAGATCATGGCCTGGGCGCGTGCGCGAGCGGACCATAGAGAAAGAACCGAGCGCGTGCTGCACGGTGGCCGTTCGACCTTGGGGAGGTGTGGAGATAACGGAGAGGGCACCGTAGCCAGTCATTCGCCCAACACGTTACATACGAACCCATTGATCACAAGTAAGCGGCTTACTAGTGCTGCTGCATTCAGAATACAAAAGCGAACCTGTGAACGCTCCGGCGCTTGAGGTGATACTGACGCGCACCGGCTGCTGCTGGAGAATTACACCGAGAGCGATTTATCACACTGGCAATGCGGCGAAAGTCAATGATATAACACAACATAATTTGTGCATAAAAGTGCACGTCTTGACTGAGACAAAATAGACACCTTGCGGTCAGATGTCTGCGATGTTGCATTGCATGCTGCGCGTGTTAGCAGTCAGGCTAACTGTTCACTGCTGCTATAAGGACTGATACGCGAAATGAGAGAAATAAAAGCAGAAGCTTCCAGGGCTTATGAGAGCAATGAAACCACACACACAACCGAGGTGATTAAATAAAGAAAAAGCATGCATAACCAGTTAGCGAGGTGATGTTGACCTACAGTACGCGTGGTAGGCCGCTGAATGAATTACAGCCCCATGCAGCTATTCCGTCTGACCGCTTCATATATCTTGACTTTAAACCGATTTCACCGGGGTAACCCTCCACCAAGTCCTCTTCCTTCACAGCGGCCCTGAATTATCCATGAGTCCACAGAAACAGCAAGGTACATAATTCAGCTGAATGAAGGTGAGTTGACTTAAAGGGGCAAAGAACAAAGAGCATATGTTCTCCCTGTCATACTCCAAAATGACCACACTAATGATAATAGCTCCAAGTAACATTAGGAACTGGACCTTAAAATATGGAAACGACAATTCCCTCATGGAAAATCCAGATTATAATGGCTTCTAGCTGGTAGGACCAGCAACAAATCAGCTAACGTTACCAGCTTAAAAATGGTCAAGATGGTTTGTGGAATATGTAACTTAACCTGGCCAACCAGCTACTGATCAACTTAAAAACTACGTTAGGTAACGTTACTATGTTCCAAAACATGCTCGTGGCACCTGAAGGTGGTCAAGATGATTTTTTTTACAAAATACTATAAGGTCTATTAACTAATAATGATAGATTTCTCTGCAGTTCCTCAATTAGACGCCTTTTAATTAATGTGCAAGACCTGTTATTTATCCATTAGAGTTGAAGTCAGATTTGGCGACACCGTTAGCCGCTATAGCTAAAGCGTTCCGGGCGCTTTGGAGAGCACTGGCGCAATGTCAAACATACGCTGTCGAACCAATGAAGGTGGAAATCATTTCTGAAGATGAAATAGCTGCATGTGAGATAGTCAAAATCTGCTTGGATGTCAGGCAAAAGGCGACAGCAGGACTAATCAGAGAGGCGGCTAAAATGGGCTCCCTCTCTGCGCTATTTAAGCTTCACCTTTCAGCATATATGAGGCAAGTTAATAAAAATAAAACCGAACTCACGGTTTATACTCACTGTGTTTATGCGTCCCTCGCACCGCCACCGTATAATATTAATGTTACGTGTTCAAGGCCCAGCACAATCCCAACGTGTCCCCCTCTTCGTGTGTGTGTGTGTCTCTCTTGTCTCTCCTCCCCACGTGTTGACCGTCCTAACGCACACTCTAAAAACAGAGACGCATCAGCTGGTCAAATCTCGCGATAAGTCCGCTGTCAGTGTTAATGTATGGAATCATCGCGAGATCACAGTGGTCTCGGACTTCATGAGGCTGCTGAGGACATTACGGAGTAGTTTCTTTACAACGTAGAAGTAAATGTGACAGAAAGACTCAAAATAGATTCAAGCTCAAAATATGTTTAAAGGTAAAGTAAAACAGCAGCAGTTATTTAATGTTATTGACATGGCAGTTGGCTGCTAAACTTTGAACTTTGCCCCTGGATATGATAAAGCCTGCTACACTGGAGGTTTGCCACATTTTAAAAGATCACAGTAGTGACCCGTCAAGCAGTATTTCATTTAAATCTTGATTTGTGTATAATTATTATACATATGACCTATTAATTGAGACTATATGGAACATTTAAGTAAACTTGCAAAAAAAGTAAAAGATTAAAAACTGATGGAAATGCTGAACTATTTAGTACAAAATATTTATTTTAAAATATATTAATATAAAACAATAAAAAGATATGTTAAAATTTGTCAGTCTCCGTAATGCATGTGTAAGTTATGTATATGGATTACTTAGCTTGTGAAAGGACACTTTCACAGATTCCAAAGTCAAAGATTTGAGCCCTCCCAAAGGTCATTTTTGATTGTCTTTTGTTTTATTTATTCGTTTAAAGTTGGTTTTAACAGAGATCTTGCAGTTGTGTTGTACTTTTGTTCTTCCATATATTCAGAATTAATAGAAATACTGCAAAACCAAACTCTAACCATTGTTAGCTCATTTGCCATGATGAATCAAGAGATTGTGGAAATGTAATCACTTTAAACGTTGTTAAAGTTGATGAATTTAATCCACAGAGTATCTTTTATCATTTAGATTTCATTACAATGCCCCTGAAGTGAGGTTATAGTCAAGTCTTTTGACAACTTTATCAATACAAAATCGTTAAACCTATAAAACATTTTGTTTTTTGCACGTTGTTTGGCAGTTTCTGAGGTGATAAACATCTGATGCAGGTATCTTCTTAGCATTTAAACATTTCTTTCCCTTTAATAAAACCCAGTTAGAAATGTAGAGTAAAAACTGATTCCATATGTTAGACAGCAGGGTAACAGGGTTGAGGGAAACTTTTATTACGAACACTGGTATAATTAAATTGCCATGTTATACATGTACAGCAACTAACCGCTTTACAAAAAAGCAAGTAATACAATATCACATATATTTACACTTGTATTTATATACCTTCCAATTTTACACAAACATATTTACAGGTGACTGATACATTGTTTACAGATGACCAATGCAATTAAAAATGTGGCAATGCATCAGACAAACACATTTTGAATTATATAAAATAAACCACTTTTTTAGTCTGCTTATGATGAGAACATAAGACAGTTTAATTACATATGCAATTTAAAAGGCTTAGGGGCATGTCATGTGTCCTATCCACCGTCATGGCGGTCAAGACTGTGCCTTCATTATTGTCTTAAAGTTTTGACATATCAGATTAGGTCAGTTTTAGATTGGTAGTAGCAATGCAACATCTAAGATTCAAGAAAAAGGAGTTATATTCTGATTATTCAGAGTAATGGACGCAAAAAAGACGACAAATCTTACACTTCAAACACTCGATTGGGTCATTATGTTCCTTCATATTTCGAATTTATCTTAAAAACTGTAAATTTGGACTGATGTGAAATTCGCCATTATAACATATAGAGAAGGAATAAACATTTCAAGTTTCATTTTTGATCATTGTGATCTGAAATCTGCTGTTGGGACGATATTTCACTGTAAATACTTAGTGCCCTAAAATGACACAAGACAGCATGAATGTACATTTTTGGATTTGCAGTACGTTGTAAAACAAACGAAAATGTAAAATAAATCTACAAATGAAATGGAAAAATGACTGATTTGGTCCCAATTTTAAGTGTGAAGCATCTAGTATTTCAATGCAATCCTTTCAGAAACATAAAATTTTAATTATGCATAAATATTCCGTCCTCAAACATTTGGCAGGTACCCTTCTTTAGTAATACAAGTTTCCCTTTAATAAGCATTTCAAAGAGACAATGTACTTGGGTCTGTTACTAGGTACGCTACCGTTTCCTCCTTGTAGATTTGCAGATTGGCATAATAATGACAGAAAAGTAATGCAGAAAACATATTGCACACAAAAATCGCCCACTTCGATTTTGATGACCACTGTATGTTGAATACACCGTGAAGCCTTGCAAATGGCATGATAATTCAAACTTAAATGGCACAATTGTGTTAAATTTTGCAATTCACTGGTTAGGCGACGAGTGAGAAAACGATTAAATTAAACGCCAAAAACATGGTTACAAAGCTAGTGAGAACTGAATGGAAGAAATAATTAAGGCATTCAACATAGACGAGACTTACATAAAATATACAAAATGGAGTTCACAACAGTTTCCCCTTACAATATTGCAAACTAGTCTTTGGTGCAATGTTACTATGTCAGCTTGTGGTGGGATTGGGATTCCTGTGCCGTACGTGAGCTGTTAGTGAGACGGGGACAGGGGAAGGTAAAAGTGTGCACGGATATTTCCTGATCACACACTTAAATCATGTGCAATTTGTATACACACATAGTGTTCAACGAATCAAATAAAAAAAACATATTGCACCACAGTGAGACAATGCTAAAACATGAATATTAATGCCAATTTGTCGTGTTTGATTTGTGCATTCTGGGGAAAAAAATACATACTCATCCGCTGCTCTTCTAGAATTGTTTTTTTTACGACTGATGATAACGATCGCAAAGCAAACCTTCATGTGATCTCCGAAAACATAATCTACCTTTACAGAATAAATATTTAGATGCTGCAATATGATATTCTCGTAGTTGATGGTCACATGGTAGAGTTTACACCGTAGCGATGTATAGACATTATGGTAAAGCCGCAACACGTTTTCATAATTAATACCTGTTTTCCCTTCCTTAGCAAGGTCTTGCCTATTTTACAAACTATACACAGCTGAAAACCCTGACAAAGGCACACAATGGATAAAATAAGAACCCAAAACATGTGATCGTTATTATCATCAATAGTATAGTACACATATAATCTTGGATCGCCATCCAGATTTCAAGCCTGTGGATATCAGGACAGGACAGGCCACGCGTCCACCCCGTATTGGGTCCGGGACTAAATGGAAAAAGGCCGGATGCCAGGCCAAGATAATGAGCCTGCGAGTCTCCACACGGTTGGTCATCTGTTTGCTGTAGTGGTTGATCAGATCAGTTTCTCATTCTTGTGTTTCTTTCAGACATCGATGAGGACATAATCTCAAGTTTGTGCAAAACGAAGAGTGGACGCCTCAACTGGACAGATTTAGCATTTCAATGTGGTCGGTCCCAAGACATTTTCGATGTTGAGTCCAACACAGAGAGTTCAGTGCATTCTCCTGAAGTAGTTCATTTAGGCAAGTGTGTAGCAAGCTTCAACCGGTATTAAAAAAACAAACACTTAAGCGGTTCTTCAATGCAGGAACCTTGTTAACTGGACGACGGAAAACAAAAAGGATTCGTGGAGAAGAACGATGGCCGTGGAGTAGGTAGAAACGTTTCAAATCTTCTCAGACGATCTTTTTGATGCTTGGCCGTTTGAAGCTGCCTGCACTGCGCTGCTTCTGCACCTGGCTGGCTGACCCGTGTCGCGCTCGCCCACTGGTGGAGAGAGTCGAGGTGGGAGAAATCTCTACGTTCTCCTTGTCGATGCCTGCAGGAGAGAGATGTTATGTAACACCAGTCGCAACTGTTGCTCGTTTCTAAATTGAACCAATTACATTGACAATTTTTTAATCTTAATTTACGTTTATCAAATGTAAAACATTAACTCAAGCGTTTGGTCAGGTTTCACAGACATATGATTTGCCATGGAGTCTGGCCGTAAGTACACAAATTGAACAGCAGGTGTCTCAGTGCACTACATTATCACACAGAGGAGAAAGTCTCATGCAGGGATCCTGTGCGCATTCATGATGAGACATAAGTTTTTAAAATGTGTCTGTTGTTCGTGTATATTATTAGAAGGCATATATCAGCATTACTATTCTCACAGGTTCAAATTTACAAACTGTAAACTATAAAAGGCTTTTCACACTCGGTTTAAAACTGGGTTAATGTCTTTTATAAGATTTCACACTTGTAATTTTTTTAAGGCCACCGTGCTTTAAACTTTGGGTTATGATGCCTTTAGCTGGGTGCTAAAGCCAAACTGTGGTGCCAAAATGTACAACAAAGAATAATGTGGTCCTGTAATAAAATATTAAGTTATTTAGCAACAGACAGCCAACCATAAACTGCCTTAGTATGTATCAATTTAAATATAAAATTAAAAACAAATTACACTATGTATTAATTACAAATTAATTTAACTTTTAATTCATTTTAATATCAAAATTAAATTATTAATTTTAAAAAATTCATTTATTTAACTAATTTATTTACATTATTTATTTATATTACAATAATACACATTTAAAATGATAAAATATATAAACAGAGCCTATTTATATATTGTCTCTCATGACATAGAGGATATAGGCCCGGTTTCACAGACAGGGCTTAGACTAAACCAGGATTAGGTCATAGTTCAATTAGGACATTTAAGTAACTTTTATAAACGTACTTAGAAAAAAACATTACTGGCGTGCATCTTGAGACAAAACAAAGGCACTGATATATTTTAAGTAGTGCAAGTTTCTTTCAGTTGAAACAGCTCAGATTTACATTTTAGTCTAGGATTAGGCTTAAGCCTTGTCTGTGAAACCGGGGGTAAATTAAATAAGAAAATATTTAAACAAAATAAAATAATTCATCCTATCTATATTAAATTAAATAAAAATAAAAATTGCATAATATTTAATTTATAAAATATTTAACTAACATATAATAAATATATAAAATTTTAAAATAAAATTAATAAACAATTAAATAACAGATTAATTGCATAATTGTTGATTTTTATCATAAAAACAAAATAGAAATTATATATAATAAATTAATGTTTATATTTTTTAAGATAAATAAAAAAAAAAAAAAAAAGTAAAAAATAAGTGAGCCAAGTAACAGAATTCATATACGCTAGTCAACATTTGAAGTGGATCAAAACCTTTCATCAAAGTTGTCCTAAAACCAAAATGCATTCTTGATTTAAGACAACTTTTTTGATCCACTTCAAATGTTGACTACTGTATATTTATATACAGTATAATTATAATTTTTTTTAATTAAGACAAATTAACCAAGGGTTAAAAATGACAAAAAATAATAATTTCAAGCGTGAAAGCCTTTCAGAATGCTTTTAAAACTGCAAATGTTCTGTCCTCAGCTGCGTTCTTAAGTGTGTGGTTAATATCAGGCCCTTGTAATCTCTCTTCACACTTCCTGTTAAAGCAGCCCCTCTTGCTTTGATCTGACAGTAGCATCTACTTCCAGCAGCAGATTTACAATTCAAACACTGCGAATGGCAACAACTGCTATTTTCACACAACAGAGGTCGATGAGTACCTGGGAGGACGAGGTGAGGTGGGAATACAGCCGACTTAGAGCAAGGCAGACAGGCTTCACACAGAGAGAGTAGGAAAAAAAAAAAAAAAAAAAAGACATGAGTGACATTCACAACTCAAAAGAGGACAGGAAGGACAGATGAATGGAAGAAACAGTAAATCAAAATAAAAATGGCAGCTTACAGATATATCTAACTTTTTGCGTTTTACTCTAAATGACCAACAAAAGCAGAGTTCTGCTGAACAGTGAAGCTAAGCAGCAGCTGATATTAGCTCAAAATGCAGATTAAATCCATATCAAAAGGAGAAATTAGTGAGAAGGAGTGTGATTTAGACATTCACTTTAGTGCTTGCTGGATCGTCTAATGACTTTGTTACATATAAACGTATATAGAAATACCTCCGTTATGAATATACACCCTTTAATGGCCAATTTAAACTGAATAGTATTACACTGCTACCACTGGAAAAAAAGTAAAGACAAGAAATAGGCACTTAAATAAGTTACCACAATTCGCAAACTATAGAACTGGACATTAATTGCCCAACACAGCTCTATAGTTTAGGTTTGTACCAGCTGTTTTCGGTGGCACCTCCTCTGTGGTTCGTGGATGGGAGAGAGTTGGGGACCGTCTATAAACTATAGAGCCCTCTGAACCGACAGCACATTCCCAATGAAAAGGAGACAGAATGCAGTGAGGTTAATGAAGATACAAACGCAAAGCAAAGGTGTCAAATGCACACACAACCACTGTCAAAGACCGGTACGATGGTCTACTCTAAATCTTGCACGTCTAGCGAAGCCCGACAAACTGTAAACTGGCAACACTTTTAGAGGTCTCGAGATGTGAAAGTAGACAGAAAAGCACTGAAAACCGCAAATGTAGCGCGTTTTCAAACAGAGCTGTTACTGTGTTATTTTTTTATTGCTAGGGTATGTCGCAACGACATCACATGTGTTATCGTGGCTCATGTAATCACATTTACATAAGCAGGAGTGAGTAGCTCGGGGAGAATGTGAAATGTGAAGTTAAGTGAGCGGCTACGGACTAATTTGTGCCTGTGTGTGTGTATAATGATGCAGGAAGTGAGCACTGACCTGGTGAGTGCTGTGAGGTGGCGAGAGACGTCATGGAGTTGGACAGGTTGAGGTTGGCCGTGATGCTGAGCTGGCTCTGGACAGTGGGCGGATATGGAGAGGTGGGTGTGCGCAGTGACTCCTCCCCTCCTTCCTCTTCGATACCAGGCAGGTAAGTGTCGATCAAAGCATCTAGGAACTTAACCACGAGCTCGGCATAGTCTGGAATTTGGGTTTGCTGTTGGAGAGAGTAAAAGTAGGAGTGACTATTAATGATTTAGCTTTATTTAACATATTTGGGTCACTAGATATGACAAGTAAATCTGAGGGATATTTTTCACCTGTTTCTTCATTATGAGCGCAACCTTGAGTATGCACAATAGCAATAGCGACAACATTTAATGACTGGAATAACCTAGATATTTAGGATTTGCTGTGGTTATTCCCCTCCCCCCTTTATTGGCTGTCAATATCATTCAATAAATTTTAGGGTTAGGGCCAGAGTGGGATATTTTTTGGGCAAGTTGACAGAAGTAGCCAGTGCTTATGTTCATAGATTTCAAAAATGAGGTTTTGTTAATTTTTTTGTTTATAAATAATCTACAATAGTCTTGAAAGAATCAATCAGACTGCATTCAAAAATTATAAACCCGTTATTTTTTGCAAGGCAGCACAACATTTTCCAGCAAATGTATAGCTGTCATGTAGTTGTAAATTGCACAAATCCAGATATGACAGCATATTAAAAACATAACCATAAAAACTTTTTTGCAAAGATGGTGGTAAATGAAAAAATGTTCCTTTAAATTTTCCCAGCACATAGAAAAATGTTATAAAAAAAAATAAAGTAATAAATAATTAATAATACAATCATTTTTGATTTATAGAATACATTTTATATAATAAGACCTGACATTTTGTGGTGAAGCCAGTTAAAATATTCTGTTAAAATATTATTGTTACTTGCCCTGCCAATATTTTAACTCATTTTAACTTAAGTTTTATTGTTTTATTACATAAGATGTATTATAGAAATTGTTCTAGTGGTGTAACAAAGCTATGGGGAAAAACCTTTTTTGTGAAGAAAACAAAATTCAAAGAATTATAAAGTAAGAAAATAATTTAAATCTGATGACACATTACAGTAAAATTATTGTCAGGTCAAGTAAAAACTTTTTTGTGAAGAAAACATTTAATGAAATATATATATATATATATATATATATATATATATATATATATATATATCTTTCCAGCACATAAAAATGTGTTTAAAAAAACAAGCAAAATAAAGGTAATTAAATAGTAATTTAAAAAAATCAATTAATATAATAAACATAATGAAAATATTGGCAGGGCAAGTAAAAACCTGAATTACTGGTCTGACAAGGCAGGATGAAACACATCATTATTGCTATTATTCCTTCAGCAAGGGATACATAAGCAATACATCCCTGTCATTTACACCTTTTTAAACCACAGCAGAACTGTGGGAGAGTAAGAGGGCACAGACACAGGATGGGTGCGGGAGATGTTTGGGGAAGCCATTTTGGTCAATAAATCTAAGAAGCTGCAGAGAGACCGCAGCACACAATTTCTTCACTGCGCTCTGTTGGAAAATGAAAAGTGTTTATGGGAGCAGTTAATCATACCTTAGAGAAGGGCCCGGCAAACCTCCAAAGTCCGTTGAAACCGAAACCTGTGAGACAAAGAGATAGGTGACAGCAGAGACGGATGACAGAGCAAGAGAGTGATGAAGAGTCAAAAGAAAAAAGGAAATCAGTCAGACATCAGAAGCTGAAGTAACTCTAAACAAGACGTAAAAAAAAAAAAAAGTGTTGTTAATCGATTAAAAATAGCAATTATATGCAAAATCGATTTAATAACTAACAGTCTATCAATATTTGCATTTAAAAAAATAAAATAATAGCACTAAATTAATATGATTAGTTGACAGTGCTACTTTAAAAACTTGGTTTTTAGACAATTAAGAAAGCATCTGCCAAGAAATGTGAATGTTAAGAAATGACTGGAGAGATTGGCTTTACTCTGCAAGCAGGACGGCTGGTATTGAGGAGGAGACTCCTCATGATAAACCACATTCTGAATGATGCCGTGGACGGGGTTCAGGAGGTTGGGGTCCTGGCACATGGAAAGGACGGTGCTTAACTTGGAGTCCAGCAGGTTGTGACTATAATGGATAAAAATGACACAGACAAAATGAATGTCAAACTACAGGACCAAAACTAAATATAAAACAGACCGGATGATTTTCATGCATACTGCGAAAACCAATTAATGTAGATTATCTAAGTGGACCTAAAAAAATTCTTGTTATGTAGGTGTAGTACAAAACAATAACACACCACATTCTTGAAATATTTTTTCATGGAACTCAATTGGCTAGTGGATTATTATTTGAAAATGGGGCTTTATATGTATTACTCATGCCAAACACACTCATAGGTATGCTTCAGAAGACTTGGATTAAGCTTGTTGCAAATGTTTTTTTTTTTTGTTTTTTTTTAAAACCCTTTGAGGAGTTCAGTTTTGGGTGAACAGACTTTCAGTGGAGGGACAGAAATCTCTCAGATTTCATTAAAAATATCTTCATTTGTGTTTTAAAGGTGAACAAATCTCTTATGGGTTTGGAACAACATGCGGGCGAATTAATGACAATTTCATTTTGGAGTGAACTAACCCTTTAACTATTTTAAACATTCAAACCTGTTGGATAATTTTACAAAAAAAATAGTTAACACCTCATTTCTGTATCTTTGTTGACGTCAATACTTCACCCTGAAACTCATGAAATATTTTTAGCATGGGAAATAATAGGAGACTAATGGATCTTGAATGACTCAGAGTGATGTGTTGGTATGTAATATGGCAGACACTCACACTACTGGAAAGACCTTGGGGAACACCACACTGGCCTCAGCCAAATACTCGTACAAGATCCGCTGATGAAACTCATCCGTAGTGTATTTCACCAGTGTTGCCTGCAATTAAAAACAATACTTCACTATACAACACTAAATATAATATAAAAACCATCATAGATTAAGAAAAATATCTTCATTTAACTTTCTTGTGCTATACATAAGGGAATTGCAAAAAAAAAAAAAAAAATAAACATTCAATATACAATTTCAAAGACAATTCCACCTGTAGAATGATTTAAAGCACAAGTTCAAGTGCAAAGAAAAGTAGTATGGAGCACACACCAGTACAGTAAGGAGCAGCGTCTGGATCTTCGGGTCTGTGAGAACATTCTCGTCTAGGAGGACATTGGACTCAGACACAGAAACTTTGCGTAAATGGGAGTTGGCCATTCGCTGAGTTTCTGGAATAAAGAAGAGGTATTGGCAATTCAACCTTTCTCATTTCAAAGCCTAATTATCATTTATTGCATATAGATTAGCACTGGCCTGTACCATAACACATTTAATTCATAATAGTAGAATAACTCACCTATCTCATAGTCATTTTCAGAAACCCGTCTCATTTTTGGAGGTGTGGTGATACCTGACTCCATGTCTGGTCTCTTCGGGGCTTTTGAGTCCGAAATAAGGTGATCAAAACTCTTTCTAGTGCCTAGAATAAAAATAAAAGCACTTAAGTATGAAGCTAAAGTAAAGCTACAGCATGTTTAAGAGCCTCTAAGAAAGAATGAAGTCATCAGACCGCTAATACCCAGAAGTTTCTTCGCATTGGCCTGTGACGGCTGGCCCATGTCTACGCTCATGGATTTGCGTGGGCGAAGGCTGGACTGCCCCATTGCAGAGTACGGAGGTGCAAGACTGCGCTCTGACACTTTTGGAGAAGCCCAGGGCTGGTTTTCACGCAGTAGCCTGACACATAAAAGAGTGTGAAAATCAACAAGCAACAACAAAAAAGCAATTAAAAAAAAAAAAAAAAAAAAAAAAATCAATAAACTGTGGTTGGAAAAACAAGTAAATAGGAGAATGAAAACTAAAAATTCAAACCTGTTTGATGAAAAATTCTCACCTGCATCCAGGTTCAGTGTCGTACACGGAGTACGTGTCCATGGGAAAGTTCTCCATGGTAACTTCTGAGAGCAGTAATGACTTCCTGTGCTTTAGACTGCAGCGGCTCCTCACCTCCTCTGATACGGTGAGCAAAGCTGTATGTACACAAGCATACAGTTTAGAGGTTTCCATCAGAACTTAGATGCATATCTACTTCATAACAGGTTGTGATTGTTTGCTCAAGGTTGTGCTGGCTTTAATGTACCTGCCAGATAGGCCACACTCTGCGTGTTCACCTCAAACTTGTCACAGCTACGGTGTTTTCCCACAAGGCCCAGGAGTGTATGAAGGATACGGACTGTCCTGGCCACAGTGGTGGAAGAGGGATGTCTGTATCCTACAAGAAGAAAAGATAAATATGAGAAACCAGACACATGGAAGACCTTTCACTGATAACCAGAAAATGCTCAATGTGAACAATTGTTAAATTCGCTGAATACATTAATTGGTCTGTTTATACCACAGTAATGCATAAATTTGTCATCTTAGAAAAGTTAATAAATTTTTTAAAAAGTTCAAAATAAATAAATAATAAAAAAATCTGGTTAAACATGGACAATTATTATTAACTTTACTATCCTTTTATGTATCAGCCCTCTGAAAATAAGTAATATGACATAAAATGAAATGTAAAAAAAAAAAAAAAAATGATAAAGAAAACTTAAATCTGCATGTTGAACCCAATTTATTGTTATTATAACACATCATAATTATTCTTATTCTTATTATCCCTCTGAAACATTGGGCCAGATTAGTTTTAAACCAGTTTCAATTCAAATGAAAATAAAATGCATGTTGACCATTATTATTATTTATTTGTATGAAGCAGCCAATGGACATTCTGAATGGAAATATTAATACTATAGTGTGATCCACTGATCTTTCAATCATTACCTTTGAGTAAGTGCCCCACTAATGCAAAGTTGAAGTTGGAGGCAAAGTTTAGTCCCACAAAATGGTCCATTTGTTTACAATGCCATTCCAGAGGCTTCCGGATCTCCATGAATACCTCCTCAGGACTCTATAAAGGGGTGGAAATGTTTTTATGAAGATAACTGCTTTGAGATCTTATACTGCAATACAATCGTCCTTGAACTTTTAGCTATCTATTTGAACAACAACAATAATATCAAGAGTTTTGAAACATGCTTTGAGTATGTGGTTGTCTAAATTTCAGGATTTCAGTCGGGCACCTTATCATTAAACACCCGGAGGCTGTCCAGTGTGTGCAGGTTCTGCTCCAGTAGGGCGGTACCGGCAGAGTACAGATTCACTTCATCCAACTGAAGTACAGCCACAGCCACCCAGAACAGAGCTTTATGCATGGGAGAGTCCTGCAGATCATTAGATGCGTACACACAAAGCTATTAATACGTCAAGTGTGTAATTTCTGCACTACCAAACTGAATTGCAAAGATATTTTCAAACAGTTTTCCCTAAACACTCATACATGTATACACCGAGAGAAGTAAATGAAAACAATTTTACTGTCGTGTTACATCAGAGGTAATAACTGCTGATGTTTTAATAATTGAATCCAGCATGCAACATGACCGCACCTGATCGAGGAGAGGCTGTAGTTTTGTGAGAGCGATGACGGTGGCCTCAATGAGAACCTGGCTGTTGTAATTATCAGGCCCCTTTAAGCAGCTCTCCAGCCCCTGTGCAGGAACAGCATTAATCAGACAGAGCAGTGGAGCACGACGCCAGCAAATAGTCTGAGTGAATGACACTACAGCAGTTAGACTAGCACTGCACTGCATTCTGCACAAACACTCTTCATACAACCCAAATATTCACCATTTCCAGATAAAATAGTCACAATAACACAAAAAACACTATAAAATATGTCTATCATCTTGGGCTTTTAAACATTGGGCAATTTTTCAAGAACTGCCTTTCAATTAATGAGTAGGAATTTAAATTTGGAATTAAAGGAAGAGGAAAGTCAATAGCAGTAAATGACAACAGAGAAATGGCATTAGTCTAACCAGTTTGGCATGTTGTGACAAACCATGGCAAATTACATCTATTCACTTTTTGTCTTATTGAACTTTCCCAGTAACTGATTAAATTCATTTCTCTAAACATTGCTCAAAGTATACATTTCGACAGTTATCAAAATAGATTTGAAGAATGTTTGGTCCCACTTTATATTAAGTGGCCCTAATAACTGTGTACTTACATAGTAACTAGATGTGTACGTAGTATGTAACCACAGTGTAAGTACACATTGATACATAATATCTACAGCTGTAATATTTCTGTAACTACACGCATGTAACAACCCTCATAATGGTATGTGTAAGTACAAATGTGTAACAGGACATTGGTAACATTTTTTTTTTTCACTTAGAGTACTTGTGTAACAGGAATTATATAACTACATTTTGTAACAACAATATGTATAAGAGCAATTGGAACAATTTGATCCAGGGGGTGGAGATGGGTAGGTTTAGGGGTGGAATGGGATCCAGGGGGTGGAAACGGGTAGGTTTAGGGATATGTAAAGTGGGAGGAGTTGGATCTCGAGTTGGAGCACCACTGTAATACCAGTGTACTTACATGGTAACTTCTCAGGAACGGTCCACTTAATATAAAGAGTAACATTCTGGACACCAACCACAATTTATATGTAAAGCCTAATTTACTGTAACCTAACTTACATCAGAGTAATTACGTGGTAAATCCATAGGAATTGTTTACTTAATATAAAGTGTAACACTTTCTTTACCAAAAAGTGCTGTTAGTCCTGTTACACATTTGTACTTTCGTTACCAAAAAGTGTTGTTACCAATGTCCTGTTACACATTTGTACTTACACATACCATTCAGTGGGTTGTTACATATGTGTAGTTACACAAACATTAGCACTGTAGATACTATGTACCAATGTGTACAAACTCTGTGGTTACATACTACATACACATCTAGTTACTATGCAAGTACACAGGTATTAGGGCAACAATATAAAGTGGGACCGAATGTTTTTAGATAACTTTATAAAAATAAATGTGCATTTTAATTTATTGACTACATGTACATAATACACTACTATTAAAAAAAAGGAGTTGTTCTTTTTTTTTTTTCTCACCAAGGTTGCATTTAGTTGATCAAAAATACAACAAAACACTAATATTGTGAAATACTATTTAACAGTAATAAATATTATTTAACAATTACTGTTTTAATTGTCATTCCTTTTAAAATGTAACTCATTAATGTGACCTAATTTATTAAATATAAATAAATATACATAAATTACATGCTAATTTTTATTAAACATCGATTAATAATAACATTTAATGTGTGCAGACATACCCCCATATGTTAGGTATATGATAACATTAAGGACAATAGTTCATTAAAAATTCATATGAACTTCAATTTTAATTCTACCTCAATTCATTTAAATAAGTATTCTGCATCCTGTTGACAACCTCAAATCAAATTAATACATTAAAATGGATTCTTCATCAGTTCTAAATGGTGCACAGCTATGGTGTTCAATGAATTTTATCAAAAAGTAAACATCAGAGAAGACCACTTTATATAAATGTTCCAAAACAAATGATTCAAGCCAATTACAATCAAATCTAAAATGAGGTAGTTTGAGAAAGAAAAACAGACAGCGCTAACCCGATCAATGCTGAGCAGAGGACTGGCTTTACTAAGAATACGAATGATCTGTTTGAGCTGTCCATGAGTCACACGTTTACTGATGCAGCCGAACACCACCAGCGCCCGTGGCTGAAGAGATGGGTTATACTGGAATGCAAACCTATCCAAGAAAAGAAAATACAATTAGTTATTTAAATGTGATTGTACTGTGATCTTCAGTTGTAACTGCTTCACAAAAACTCTTGTGAAATGTAGTTTAACACACTTTTGTGCCAATTCGGTCCACTGATCCAACCATTTGCATCCAGGAATGTCCCTCATACAGGCCTGGGGAAAAACAATAACTGGTTAAATAACTTAAACATAAAAAGCTTCAAAAAGTAAGTAGTTATGGAACTCATAAATTCTTTAAAAAGATCAGCACAGTGCTGGAGATACATAAAAGATTACAAATACTTTAAAATGACAGCAGCAGTAACTAACCTCCATAATCTCCAAAAGAGCCTCTGTAACTGTTTCCAGGGAAGACAGAGCAAAGGTCTCTCTCTCATAGGAGCCAGGGGAGAATGAGCGGTCTCTGTAGCTGGAGCGGAAGGCTATGACCGCCGCAGATTTGACCTTACTGATGCCGAACAGCAGGTAGAACTTGGGCAGGGAGAACTCAGTCAGACTCAGACGTAGCACCTGTTTAGTCTCCTCTGCAAAGGCAAAAACCAGAACAGCAAAAAAAAAACAAACAAAAAAAAAAAAAATCAGACCGATCATCTCATATTAAAACAACCTAATGTCTAGCAAAAAAATCAGCACTACTGCATAATGTAAGGAGTGCATTCATATGTAGCACATAGATTTAAGCCATATTTATTCAAAATCAAAAACTGTCTGTAATACTGCCACAAAATGATTGTTTTTAATATTATTTTGTTTTTAGATTTTTTTTATTAATTCATTCTCTTTAGTAAGCTTGAGCATGAGTTTAAAAAATGGACTGGGATCATTCCTTATATACTTAAAACATTTCTAAATTCTTATTTTTATATGGAGGTAATATTATAAAAGCAATATTGTGGATAGAGGACTTGTATTTTAGCTGGAAACAATGGTTTGAAGTTAAAAATGTCTTAATGATCAATTTCTTACGAACACAGCTTTTCCCTTCCCACATTGTTAATTGATGGACTGGAGTCATGTGGATTACTGTGATGTTTTTATCAGCTGTTTGGACTCTTATTCTGACGGCACCCATTCACTATCCTATAGTGAGCAAATTATATAATTTCTACAAATCTGTTCCAATGAAGAAATAAACTCATCCATCTTGGATGGCCTGAAGGTGACTACATTATCAGCAAATTTTCATTTTTGGGTCAACTATTCCTTTAAAACCCTCACTTTCTGTGAGTTATTTCTCACCGCTGAAGTTGAGCTGTGAGCAGGTGCAGAGCGAGTGAATGATGTTGATAACGAGGCCATGCGTTGAGGCTCGGAGTGACAGTGGGCCGGTGGCCACCAGCAGAGTGACGACATGGAACAGGTAGGGCAGATGAGCGGCCACGTCCAGAGAGTTGTTGAAGGAGAGCATGAGCATGTAACGGGCCAGGATGGCGATGTCGTCCCACATCAGGTGCTGCTCAAGTGTGGGAGTGGGGGACAGGCACGTCTTATCGATGATTTTACACATCCGGCCAATCACCTGAGAGAAATGAATAAAGGAATTTTTAGTTACATTACAAATATGGGCTTTATTTGACTTTAATTAATCACTGATGAAAACTAAAGAGTGAGTGCTAAATTGAACAATATCACTAAAGCAGTTTAAGAGCAATTTTAAGCTTTCAAAATTAGCAAAACAATGACTGGACTCTTTACAAATAGCATAATTTATCATTTCAAAAAAACCTCAAATTAGAAACTGCTCCAATACAAAAACGAATATAGACAGTGTGCCTTTTATTTTCACTCTGTGACATGCACCTAAACATCATTTGCTCTCTCAATAAGATTATACTTGGTCCCTCATTTAACCTCAGAGTCCGAGTCTTAGAAAAGCAGACGCAACAACTGGACAAAGCCTGTCCTTGTGCTGCCCGCTGTGACATCAGCGGTGGCTGGCACATGTTAATCAAACAATATTTAGCTTTTCAGCATAGCTGAGCATTTGGGAAAACAACCAAGTATCTTCAACTACTGAAAAATATCTAGTATATATCTAGTTATGGGTACTGTGTCAATCAAGAATCATAAAGACCGAGGTGCTTAAGTTATCGAATTCGCAAATGTTGCTCTCCCCTCTGCACAAGTGTCTGACAATTACATCCATTGAGCGTGATGAATAACAGCTGCCCATATAATAGGAGCGACTGCCCCGCTGGCTAACTATTGTCTGTCTGTGCACACATACAAATTGGGCATTTGTGCACAACACTTAGGATAATAGATGTTGGGTTGAAGAGCTAGTCAGCCTGGATAAGATCACAAGAGGAATGATTCAAGAACACAAGAGCCAGAAACACTTTAAGCGGTAAGTCGAAATCTGTTTAAAAGAGTGTTAGTGGGCTAGAAATTAACCTAAAAGACCTGCAGGACATTTAGGGATATGTTAACAAAAAATAAAATTGGTTAAATGGATAACTGAATATAGTAATATTATAATTGAATACTGTATGGTATTAAATAGGAGTAAACATTTCAACTGAGATAAATTAGATGAAATTATACTAAAATGCATGCAATATAAGTAAAGCTGTTTCAGGGTATCTTGGGATGAACAAACTGCTAACTTTATAAATAAAATATTTTAATAAAGAAAACATTACTATCATTATTTAATACATATAAACAAGCAAAACAATTAAAGAAACGCATTAAAACATTACAACTAAAAATGCAAAAGCATCTGTGCTTACAAAATCACTGCACATTCTGTTACAACAGTAGGAATAAAAAAACCGAAATGGTACATTTCGGTTTTGGTTCTGTTGAATTTTCCATGCTCTAAATCATTCATTGCACTTCAGCAATGCAGCAAGATTTAGTTTTTCAGTACAACCTAACTGAGATGCTGTTATCTTAGGAAGAGCATCACATTAAATAATATATTAAAAACATAAATTCACATAATATGGTGACCAGTAAGTGCTTACCTTGCTGGACACCAGCTTGACGTTTCCTGAAGCCAGAGCTACAGCTGTGTCAGCCATCACTTCAGCCTTGATGGATCCCAAACCCCCAGTAGCACTAGTCTTTATGAAGCTATCCAACACCACATCAAGCAGGTCTGTGATCTATAAACGTAAAGAAAATGGTGCATTCTGTAACTGCTGACTTGCGAGTTTCTAAAGACATGGGCAGAATTACTATAGAAATATACAGGGGTGTTAGAGTTTGAAGGCATTTGTCATTGTAATGCATGTTTGAAACTTTTTGGATGGAATAAGCTCACAAAATCAAATTCCTTCAATAAAACCGGGGGGAACTTTACAACTGTTTGAAAGGCTTACCTGACCCAAGCTGCCCCATATCTTCGCCTGTATGGAGGGGTACATCTGCTTCTCATTGATGGTCATAGTAATGAGTTTGTCCAGGATAGCCGTTACACGCTGCCGTTTGGCATCGTCATTGTGTTTACAAAAGCGCACCAAATTACGTAGCCAAGGAGTCATATACTCCAGACACAGATGCTTCAGCTCAATACCTAAAGCACCCAAAAGGAAACACACAACATTTTTGTAACAAATGAACATATGACACAAAAAAGTGCTTTGCAATGACTATCATATAAAAACAATGTTTTGAGATCAGTAAGATTTTTTCCTGTTTTTGAAAGAAGTCTCTTATGCTCATCAACGCTGCATTTATTTGATCAAAAACATAGTAAAAAAAAAAAATAATAAAAATAAAACAGTAATATTGTGAAATATTACATCAAAATAATTTATATTTTAACATTTTAAAATGTAATTTATTCCTGTGATGGAAAAGCTGAATTTTTAACAGCCACTACTCCAGTATGATCTTTCAGAAATCATTCTAATATGCTGGTTTGCTGCTAAAGAAATACTTATTATTATCAAAGTTGTGCTGTTTAATGTTTTTGTGAAACGGCGATACTTTTTTTTCAGGATTCTTAAAAGTTTTATATGTCACTTTAAATCAATTTAATGCATCCTTGTTGAAGAATAGTATTAATTTCTTCTTAAATTCAAAAATTTTACTAACACCAAACATTCTAACAATAGCACATATGTGCAAAATGATGAGTCTTTGTTTGTTTGTGACACTGACTTGACTTGCTGAAGCCGGAGATGCACTCTTCTAGGAACTCCAGAGTGAGGTGGGGTTCGTTAGCTGCTAGCGTTTTGCTAATGGACACAATAAAAAGGGTGTTGTTGGCTGGGATGCACAAGCCAGATGTTTCCAGGAGCTGGCCTTCAATCTTCAGGTTGAAGGTGCAGGTTAAGGCACAAAGGAGATTGTATGCAGCTGACCTGTTGAAGGAGTTTTTAGTTAAGAGCAAGCCATTTTCAGAAGCACTAATTTACTTTGATATGTTAGTTTCCATATTTGCAGAAATTGATGTGGTATTTCATTTTTACATAATAGGTTCTGTCTGGTTCTAACTGTGGGGCGGCAAGTTCAAGTGCCGCCTCAGTTGAACTAAAGACACAAAGGAGCAGTATTAGCATTTCTAATCAGTTCACCAAAACAAAGACAGAAGCCTGCAGATAAAAGGCTCATTGTCAGAACAACAACAGCGGGACGCATTGGTCCCATTCACCCAAAACTATCAAGTTGTTAGGCTGAAAAACAGCCTGAGCGTGGCCTAAATCTAAATCTCCCAAGATGCCAGGCAAAGTGAACTGATTCCCACCTCAGACTGGGGTCAGAGCTTCCCAGGTTGAGGAGGGCGATGTTGAGCAGGGTGCCAGGAACATCTTTAGGCCTGATCTTTGTGTGCTGAGGAATGGAGTCTGGCTGAGAGAGCTCCCAGCGTGTGCGGATGTGGATGATGGACTGAACGATGGCTTCGCACTCCTGGTGCATGAACGTGAGAGGGGTGCCCTGGTTAGCGATGGTCAGTGTGAACTGGTTCTCGTCCACCAGACATATCTCCTCGATCTCTGAAGCATAGTATATGTCATTCAGGAAAACAGGCTGTCCCAGGACACGCGTTCGCTCGGCCGAGGTCACCTGAACAGCTGTTGATCCCACCTAGGTAGAATGGGCCAGAAAAAGGAGGGATTTACATTTTGGGTTGTAGTACCATATAAGTTAATATTTAAAAACACTCATAATTTAATAACAGTTAAATCTTCTGAAAATCTCAAAATTAATATCCATTTTATATTGTACAATAAAATATTGTGATGCTTAAATTCATTTGTAGCATTGAAAGCAAATTATTTTTAAATCAATATTTTTTTTTTATGTATAATTATTTTTATTATTACATCATTTTACAGAGCTTCGCACATGACATTTAGGAAAAATTATAAGAAATTATATATATGTGTGTGTGTGTGTGTGTGTCTATCGTGAACACAAATTAAGAATTTGTTCCCATTAAGACTTAATTTGCTCACTCATTTTATTTAAATCAAAATGAGGGAAAAAATTACTACAACCTTGCCATAAATTAATAAAACATGGGTTTTCTAAAACAATGAATTTTTAATTTGCCGCCACTATTGAACTATAACGAGGGATTGAATTAATAAAATTTCCTTTGTGGCAATAAATTCTTAATTCTTGGCCATGATAAATATATATTTGTCCACAATTCATGAGCAGGGCTATAAATAAAATATTATTTATTTCATTTATTATACAAATTTATTTAGAAAATTAAAGAACTTCAATATCAGCCATTTATCAGTTACCAGACATAAAATGAAAATTCTTATAGGCTTTAATATGGGTTAAGAAACTTATTAACATAGCCAATATTGGTAACTAAAATAACCTCAAAATAACACTTGGATTGAGTTTTACAAATATCCATGAGCTCTTACCTTGATTGACACCTTTGTGTCCTTGTGCGCCAGTTTCAGGGCATTGTGGAACACTTTGAGGTCCTCTTCCAGTGCCAAGGTTGCTGCAGGCAGCTTCTGCTGCTCAGGTTCAATGTGTTCAGCTAGACGTGCAGGCGAGTCGATAAACAGCAGCTTCTTGCTCCCCTTGAGGCCAGTCAGTAGTCGCTCGTGGTATTTGGTGTACTCTCGTACCCAGGTGTTGCAGTTGTAGGTGTACACGGCAGCCACATTCTCGTAGGCAAAGTTTGGAAAGACCACAAACCACTTGGATAAGAAGTCCGTCTTAAAACGGTTACTGGGGCCCACATGGGTGAGGTCTACTACAATCTCGTAGTGCTTGGCATAGTACGGTTTGAGCGTCAGAAGGACGTGGTAGATCAGAAGATCGCCATTGATTTGTCCGGTTTTGAATCTAAAGAGAAATAACAATGATATTTTGAATTTGAATGTGTTTTTGCTTCTAAAGGCAATGCACTGTACATCTTTGAGAAGTGTATTTTGTGAATAATGTCTAAAAACGTATATATGCCAAAAACAACAATGCATTAGTCATTTCAAACACTTCAAACATGAGCGGTCTGTACCAATTCCCTTAAATGGCAAACTTATGACAGCTTTCACAGAATGGAAACCTGTTTAACAAATATAGCCCTGTTTTCTACTGTTGTAACCACAGGTCAAGAGCATCTCAACTGAAGAACACCTAAATAACATTAACAAGCGTGGGGGACAGGAAGTGTTTGTGTACTGTATCACAATATATCAAGCCTCATTGCTTCAGGTTGTTGTTCATCTACCAGCTCTCCCTCTCCGGATAAGTCCCTAGGAAAGGCTCTATATCTACTTTAGTAAGTACTTATTAGTTCACCAATTATCTGTAAAGCTAATGTGTAATTGAGAGTTTGGAAAACAGAAGGAAGGAAAACAAACTACTCATTAGTCTTTGTTAATGTTTTTATTATACAGTTAAAGTTGCTGAAGAGTTTTAAAACCTAATTTAACAATAGATTTGATGTGTTTTAAAATCAATATACACTAATTAAAATGATAGCGATTCATGTTAAATTATGTACACTACCGTTCCGAAGACTGGGTTTGGTAAGAATTTTTAATGTTTTTGAAAAAAGTCTCTTATGCTCACCAAAATTTATTTGATCAAAAATACAGGAAAACCGGTATACTGTAGTAAAGCAGCTAAAATCAAATTATAATTTTTCATGTGAATTTTCAGTCACACGATCCTTCAGGAATCATTGTAATATGCTGGTTTGATGCTCAAGAAACATTTCTTATTATCAATGTTGAAAACAGTTGCGCTGCTTAATGTTTGTGAAAACATGATTCAATGTGATTCAGGATTCTTAAGTAGTAAGGCATTTATTTGAAATAGAAATAGAAATTGAAATGTCTTTACTGGCACTCACAACCAATTTAAGGCATCCTTGCTGAATAAAAGCATCAACTTCTTAAAAAAATCTTACTGACCCCAAACTTTTGAATGGTAGGTGTACATAATGTTTTTTTTTTTTCCATTAGCCAAGCTTTTTCCATTAAGTTTGAACAGACAAATTGACTGCTACTGGAAACTTTTTGCATCATGCCTGGTTAAGAGAGTGTAATGTGTACTGAAAAGCTAAATGAGCTACTGCAGAATATTCAAAAGAACATGACCTGCTGAATAACGGTACTTGTTTGTTACACAGATCTCAAAATACAATGACAATGCAGACCACAAACGAGCTGATGTACAACCCCACCACGGAAGAGCACGAGGTCCTCAACATTTCCTTTGCGACGACTAGTTTGCCTGCAACTGGTGCCGCCGAGATCAGCTGTTTTATCGATGCCCAGCTAGCATTTATAGCAACAGCAACTGCTGGTGGCATCATCCTGATCCTTCTAACCTTCACCATAGTGTTGGCATGTACCGTCTCAAGCCTGAAACGTCATCACCGGGCCCCTCGTCCATCCCGAAGCAATGCAGACCTACTGAGTGGAACGGGCTACTGGGGTACCGAGAGAAGAGAGGGCGGCATTGTGGGTCCATGCGAAACCAGTGTTCTATTGGAGGAGGTAAAGACAGACGGCGAGGAGGAAGAGATCCATGATGGCGCGGCAGGGCCGAGCCAGTACATCGCCACTTCTAACGCAGCCGGTGATTCAGAGAGCATCCCGACAGCCATGCAGAGCTCAACTTCCAGGGATTCCTGCATAGATCCCATAAGTTTGGAGAATATGCCTCTGATGGTGTAAAGTATAAGAGCTTTTTTTGTATGCTGGGCTCTGATGTCAGGCATTTTACTTCTCTTTTTTGCCTTTTTTTTTTTTTTAATAAATGTCTTCAATGTCTACTGCAGTAAAAAAGTAAGCTAACGAAAGTGCCCAGTTACAAGCGGCCTTACAGGGTTTTTCAGAATTGTTTAACTAACTACAATTTCTGCTCATCCCTGTTAAAAGGAATTTTTTGTAATATTAGATGAATTTGATGGGTCAAATAGTCAGTAAATAGAAAACTTTGACCTTTTCACAGATGAGGTCAATGCAGTTTTCTCATCTCAATCAGCTTTGGAGATCTGTTTAGTGAGGATGACAAGAACAATAAGAAAATGAAATTTCTGTGTATGACTGTATATTTAGTGAAATTGGTATTTAACATTAGTATTGTCTCTATTTCTTTTTAATATGGCAAGCAACAGCATATACCCAGAAATCGAAGAGCACATTCACTCGCTGTAAATGGAAGCGAAATAGATGAACGCTATACTCTAAATAGCAGACCACAACATGTGCCTAAAACTGGTGTTGTAATTTCTACTGTAATTTCCACTACAGTCACCAAACTGCATTGCAAAAATAATGAACATGCATCTGCCATTAGTCGGTCAAACAGTTTAGATGGAACATCCTACGAATGGCTTATTTATATTTGACTCCAAATATTAAGCAGGGACAAAAGAAAATCGCACACATCAGCTTTAAAATGGGTAAAGCAATACCACACAGCCTTAAAAATCCTGTAACAATGAGCAAGATTTCCATCTCAGAACACTGACATCTCAGTATAAAATAAAATGCTAATGACAAAAATGCTTGTTCTGTTTATCATTTACAATCAGATTTTGATATTTCCTGAGTGTTGCATTGCTACTGTTAATGTAGTTGCCAGATTTTGAAGGTGTTATTGGTGGTTGAAAAGTGGGTGTTCAGTGAAAGGAACTTTCCAAGATTACAAAAAAAGACATGAGATCATTTCCCTTTAGATGGCTTCTGCTCTGCAAAGAATTCTTACTCTTATAGATAATTTTGAAGATAATAACTTATTTTCAAAAAATTATCATCAATGCTATATCCTAGAACAGAGTTTATATAGAAAAGAAGTGCTTCTGTTTTTCATACTCTGTTACCAGAGATTCTTTCCTCAGGAAAAAAAAAAAAAAAACTGCTTTTAGCAAAAACAGAAGCAGCCATTTCACAGCTTTATTTCCTGTTAAGTGAAGTGACGGTTCCATATTCATTTCTATACACTTCAGTCTTTAACAAATGCTTCAGAGGATGCCTGGGTAAGTAAATATTCTGCTGTTTTGTCTAGCATAAACCACTAATTGTTACTTGACACTGCACAGCAAAACTTTTAAGTGTATATGTTTTTAACATTTAAAAACATAACTACATGGCACTACAAAAAAAGAGAGTAGAAAACAGTCTGTTGGAAGCTAGTTGGTTCTACAGTGACTGTAAAATAAATGAAAAACCTACTTTTTTCATTGTTAGTCTGTGTCGCCAAGTATTCACCTACAGTTTGTGTGCACCATCTGTATACACAAACATTAGGTGTTGCCTTTTTGAGAAGTTATATGAAAAAGATAAACAAAAGTTTTAATCTGAGCACGCTGCATGTGTGCTATAAGAATTTTAGGAATATAAAATGGTTTGTTGAGTCTTATGTGCAAAAATGTCTCTTTTTGGGAAGGTTCTCCAAGGACACCATGAGGACTACTCTTTGCACACTTGTCTTCCTCTTCTCTCTACCATGGAGTCTAAATGGCCATTTAACAACCAGCAATAAGAATATTGCGGTAACAAACCCAGTAGAAAATGCATCACGGCAGAAGGACTACACTACTGATTCTGGAACAGAAAACGTGGTTTCACTTTCAAGAAGGGTTCAGACGCAACAACTTACGAGTCACTCTGAGCAGCAAGAGATCAGGCTGAGGACAGCCAATGGTGAAGATGAGACATCAAGGACAAGGAGGAATATACATTGACAAACACAATTTTACTACTACGTCGACACACCCTGAAACGCAAATGCAGGACGAGGTAACTCAACAAAAGGAACTACAAAAACCAACAGAAAGTTCCCGCAGACCACATACTACATCTCTTTTGCAAACAGAGAATGCTACAGAATTTAATGTCTTTGCTAAACCATCCGATGCCACAAGTGAGACACAGAAAGCCACTCAGGAAACACCTTCTACTTCCGATTCCACTGGGCTTTATGATGCGCAAGCAAATAAAACAGTCATGGATAGCAACGAAACCAGTACAAATAAAGAACTTCCAAAACTCCAGCCCACAATGGAGACTTCAGAACAGCCAAGCCCAATGATTCATGCCCATACTTCCGCAATAGCAACTGTGGTAGATTTCAAAGGGACTCTAAGCACCAATGGTGTGAAAACCACAGAGGGGAAAGAAGTCATAGACAAGTGGACACGCACTCAAGGACCTGAGCTTGAGACTTCATCTATGACTAAACCAAAGAATATGTTGACGACCACTAGAAAGACCACCGAAAAGCTACGTCCACCATCAAAAGACAAGCAGCAAGCGAACCCAGGTCCTGCTGTGGGGGCTGTGATCGGCACCACTTTTGTCTTGATGTTCATAGCTATAATCTTTACCTTGGTAAGGAAACGCAAAATGCAAAGAAAGCAGCTAGAAAATCCTGAGTGGGCCAGACCCTCACCGTTTCTGGATGGCAACGTTCAACCGCACCTGCCAAATATGGAGGAATCCGAGGCCATCAATAGACAAGACTTCAACCAGATGTCCATTTCCAGATACCTTTCCCAACGGCTCTCAAAACACCTGACATTCGGGTGGAACACAAGTGAGGAAGTTCTCATGGGGGACATCCTGCAAGGAAGCACGTTTGGCAGACAAAACCCAGATGAGGTTCAAATCCCCAATGGGAACCCAACAGCTGCTCAAGACTCAACTGAGACAGAAGAAAACAAAATCCTGGAAGGTCAAGAATCTGTGGACTCTTCTGATACCAAAACACCTACGTCAGGAAGTGAACAAGAAACTGATGGAGAGCAAAGAATCAAAGCAGACTGATGACCTCACTACATCTATGTATTCTGCCCCAGATGCTTGATCCCCTCCATACAAGCTTATTTAAGTCTTGTTTTGACTCTTTGTGCCCAGCTGTTCTCAGCATTGTTAATGATTCTCTGCGTGCTGGTGTTGTACCAGCAGCATTGAAAACTGCTGCTGTAACACCTGTTCCAAAGAAGCATAATGCTGATTTGGATAACTTAAATAATTATCGCCCTATATCAAACCTTCCACTCCTTGCAAAATAATTTAGAACGTGTTGTGGCTTTGCAGCTGCACAATCATCTCACAGTAAATAATCTTTTTGAACCCCTTCAGTCTGGCTTCCGAAAATTTCATAGTACTGAGACAGTTTTGGTCAAGGTCACCAATGATCTGCTAATAGCTTCAGATTCCGGTTCTCTGTTCTTATTCTTCTTGATCTTAGTGCCGCTTTTGATACTGTTAATCACAACCTTTTACTCAATCGTCTGGAAACTGTCTTTGGTGTTTCTGAGACTGTTTTAACCTGGTTTAGATCTTACCTCACTGATTGTCAACAGTTTGTTTGTATGAGTGGTTTTCGGTCTGAGATGGTCTCAGTCCGTACGGGTGTTCCTCAAGGTTCAATTTTAGGCCCCTTACTTTTTAGCATCTACATATTTCCACTTGGACTGCTTCTAAGATCATTTGGGCTTAATTATCATTTTTATGCAGACGACACTCAAATTTATATTCATTCTAAGCCTGGTCAAAATTTGGATGTTCCTTTTTTAATGCACTGTATTTCTGAGATAAAAATATGGATGTCCAAAAACTTCTTGTGCCTTAATGATAAGACTGAGGTCTTGCTCATTGGCTTCTCCCATCAGCTTCGTAAAGCTGGTTCATTAATTTTAAACATTGATGGCTGTTTTGGGGTCACAAACTAAATTAAAAAATTTAGGAGTTATATTTGATTCGAGCCTGTCTTTTGACTATCGTGCAGTACAATGTTAAGAACTCCTTTTTTCATCTCAGAAATATTGCTAGATTCCATTCTATGCTATCACACTCTGTGACTGAAAGACTTATTAATACCTTTGTTTTTTCTCACATTGACTACTGCAATGCACTTCTTGTTGGGGTTCCTAAAATCACACTTAAATTGCAATGTGTGCAAAACTCAGCTGCTAGGATCCTGACTGGTGCCAGGAAAAATTAGCATATTACTCCAATTCTAAAGTCTTTGCACTGGCTCCCGGTCAGGTTCCGAGTTGATTTTAAAATCCTTATGCTCACATATAAGGCACTCCATTGTCTGGCCCCTCAATATCTGTCTGCACTTTTAACTTTATTTACACCCAAGCGTCATTTACGGTCCTCACAAGCTGGTTTATTAGTAGTTCCACAAACGGTTGCGCTCTGTAGGGGACAAGGCTTTCTTTTCCTATGTTCCTAGGCTTTGGAATGCACTCCCTCTACAAATTAGAGATGCACAGCACCTAAGCATTTTTAAATCTTATTTAAAGACTCATTTTTTTAGGTTAGCCTTTTCTTTACTGTTTTGATTTTTATATCTTAGTTTGTTTTTAATTGATTGTCGTGTGTGTTGTATTTTTACTTGTTTGTTTATTGTGTAAAGCGCTTTGAGAAACTGTTTTAAAGGCGCTATATAAAAATAGTTATTATTATTATTAATAACTTTATTAATAATTATTCCACCAGCTCCACCACTGCCCTAATCTCATGTGACTATCTACAAACCAACCAACACACTCATTTGCTTTCTAAAATAAAAATCAAACAAATTAAGTAAACACGATTTCTTGTGACCTTGATGTACCCTTGATGTATAAAAACGTATGTACAAAAGTTCAGGATATATTGAAGAGGTTGTGGTTTTTATTAGCCAATAGGCTTTAATTATGTCATAATCGGTAATCTTGATATGCTACTTGCCACTCAATGGCAGCTTAATCTAGAGAGAATCTGACTGGATAAAAAGCCGTGTAGTCCATGATGAGTCATCCATATTCTTGGTCAGGGGTGTCCAATCCTGCTCCTGGAGGACCAAAGTCCAGCAGAATTTAGCTCCAACCAGCTCTAACACACTTGCCTGGAAGTTTCTAGTAAGTCTGAAGATCTTGTTCAGCTGCTTCAAGGTGTGTTTAAATAGGGTTGGAGCTAAATTTTACAGGACAGTGGCCCTCCATCAGGTTTAGACACTGCAGTTCTTGGTCGATTTTCCCAGAAGAGAGAGCCTGTACATTTTAAATCTGTATATCTGCTTAAGGTTAGTGTAAGTACACCAGCATATAGCGGCTTCAAAGCTAAGAACTAAAAGCCACCAAACTCCAATTCTGATTTCATTTAGGTCTTTAAAATGTCAATGCTTTTGTCATTTTAATACTTTTATTACAGCTAAAAGCTAATGTATGGCTAGCTCATGCATAAAATCCAAAGCAAGTCCAGTCTTTGTTCTTATGAACTTAAGTGTGTGTATGAGAAAGTAGGGAATGTAGCCTTAATACCCAGTTTGTGAATGAATTACTGTATTGCTATAGCTACTGGGAGCATGTCTGAGCTTCAAACTGAGAGGAACTGTCAGACGAACAGACTCAATTGCAGCTCACTCTAAAAATTCAAAGTGTAGCAAAAACACGGTCTTGTGTCCTTCTTTCCTTCAGCTGTAAAACAAAAAGGTTAAATGTTAGTTGTAGGGCTGGGCGATATGGCCAAAAAAATTATCACGATAATTTTTTTCATATCAGTTGATATTGATAATTATCACGTTAAATGTCAAATCTTTATTTCTTTCAAGTTTAAAGCCAGAATTTTGCCCCAAATTGAAAGTTGTAGAAACCAGACCATTAACAAAGACCTTAACAAACCTTAACAAAATAAATATCAAAATAGAAAAAATTAATTTCTTAGTTTCTGCATGTTCTAATGAGTGATATTGTTTCAAATCAAGAAACAGGTTTGAGTTGCCTGATGATGATAATAATAATAATAATAATAATAATAATAATAATAATAATAATAATAATAATATCACTTTTGTCTCTTAGAAATGCACGTGATAGTAGTTTGAGTTAGGATGCAGATGTAAATTTGTTCATTTTTAAAATCAGTAACAATCTGTAAAAATTGTAGCAACCTCAGTTTTATATGGTTAAATTTATTCTGACCCCGGTAATTTTTATTTATTTATTTATTTATTTTTTAATTAAGCATTGGTCTCCCATAGAAGCATACATTTAAATCATGATAAACAGTTAAAACCACACATACCTCAATACCATGGTAAAAATAACTATATGGTTTTCAGGTAGCCTATTTGTATGAAAAACAGTAGTCTAAAAACATTCAGTATAAATGCACACATGCTATAGCTTAATCACAAATACATACATTATAATTATATACCATTACTTCTGTAATAAAATTCATTGTGAATATCCCACATTTCTGCCACAATACCATGGTGCAGTGAGTGTTACTACAGTAAATCCATGGTAAATGATGGCGATGTGTAGATTGAAAAGCTTTCTGACTGTCTTGTTGCACACTTTTTGGCCTTCTCCTGTTTGGCTTTAAACTAGTTTAAATCGTGGAGTCATTTGTGTTCATCGCTGAATGTAAGCACTTCACACTGGATCACAGCGCTGTTTAGTGCTCGCGTGACCGAGTAAACGCATCTGCTCTAGCGAGCTCGCGCCGTGCGGCAGTTTGAACTTTGATCCGAGCGGATAAACAATCCTTGTGGCACGATTCAAATGAGTCGCGCTGTTTCGTTCCGCTTTTGGCGAATAAACATTATATCGAACATTTATCGAACTCTTCATATCGTTTTATCGAGGAAAATTATATTGCGATAATTATCGTTATCGAATTATCGCCCAGCCCTAGTTAGTTGCAGGACTGTATGCTAATATTTTTGCTTATAAGGACCTTAAGATTTTTAGGGGTTCATCAACAGTTCATCTAATCTCTGATGCTAATTATTAATCATATGAATCTGTTTTATTCCACAAATAAATATATATATATATATATATATATATATATATATATTATGTATGTATGTATGTATGTCTTTCTTTCTTTCTTATATATATATATATATATATATACAAAGAAAAAGAAAGAAAGACATACATACATACATATACTGCATTATATATATATATATATATATATATATATATATATATATATATATATATATATATATATATATATATATATATATATATATATATATATGACCAGTACTATGCACTGGATGATGATTCAGTGGAAAGATGCTGTCTAAACACTTCCAGACTTCTAGAAGAAAAATGAAGCGATTCAAGAACCTTTAACTGAAATGAGTATCATGAAAATCATTCCACAACCAGTTCTCGGTTTCCAACACTAACACACTCTGCGCCTAGGGATCAACACACCTGAAGTACTACTATTGAGAAAGGTATGAAGTTAGTACAAGTAGTATACTGTGTGTCTTCTGCAGAGTGATGAATGCAGGGCCTGTGCACCGCCTGCAGTAGAAGTGAGAGAGGAAATATCATAGCTGAGTCAAATTGGGAAACAGACCACAAGGCTATTTTCTGCCTTTTGATTTATTTTCAAGAAAAGTCACCTCATCCGTTGGGATTCAGCCAGAGTTCAGTGGTTACTTGAGCCATTACCTTTAAACTACTAGTTTGTGGGATGCCAACAACAACAACGACAACATTTTTTAAATTATTATCCAACTGAGACACCACACCATGGTAAAGCTATAGTACTTTTATGTTAGGGTTACAAGGTTTTAATTTCCTGACAGCATTCAGCTCTTATTGGTACTATTTACTGCTGCAAGTTTTCTGATTCAATAGCTCAAACACTCACAAAACTTCACTGTGCTGCTATGCAGGTGTTCACACATTTGATTGGTGTTGTTATGCTGCTTCGCTCCATGGCTACATTCACACCTCATTGGTGCTCTTAAAATGTGCAACTGCACTTTCAGAACACTAGGGGGAAACAGGTGGGAGCCAAATGGAGCATGACAGACCACTGTAACCCAGACCATCCCATATTTATATCTATAGATATATAGCTACATATAGATATATAAAGACTTTAAACATTAACACATCCAGCCAAACAGAGTGGAGTTCATACAATATATGCTAAACTAAAAAACTAAAGGGGGTACATCAACAAGAAGAATGAAATGATTCTGAGAATTTATACAAAGACAAATACTGAAATCCTCAAGAATGAAATTAAAGAGCGCATCAACAAAAACAGCTGTCCCTTAAATGAGGACATGGCCGTAAAGGCAAATTAAACCACGTCGCCCTGTCTTCTGCATTTAGCTGCGTCACACACAGATTAATTCAGCACCTAACGGTACAGTCGCAATGGAGCCTGGGTTTATTTATCAAAGCATCGGGCTGTGAGAATAATACAAAAAGTGTGAGAGAGAGATTGAGAGAGAAAAATCAGGGAGATGATTTGGTGGCGTGTGCAGATCCGGAATATAAAACACTGAAGTCAGCACACACACCCCCCCTCCCCTCCCCTCCCCTCATCAGCAGCAGTATGGGTCGACTCTGTGCTGCATTTTGCCACCTCCCCCTCCTCACCATTCGATGATCCTTCATCTCCCTCCTTTCTCTCTCTACCTCCTCTCACAGACATCCCTGAAGCAAGTAGGCAGCCAGCAGCAGCGGAGGCTATCCAGGGGTGCAAACACTCTGCATGACCATGCCTGGACAAACGGAAAGGCAGGGAAATGGCTAAGAGAGACTCTAAACCAAAGTAACTCTTGGCTGCCAATGAGAGGAAAAGGAGGGGATGGGTAGAAGAGGGGGAGCAAGAGCGAAAGCGGACAGGAGCATGAAACAGTGAAGACAAAACGTGTACCCTGCTGTCATACAAGACTGGGAAAACATATAAGACACCAAGCAATCAAAATCACCTTCTGCTGCTCTAGATAAACGGTGGAACAGGAAAGAGAGATCAGAACGGACAACGACATGTTCACAAAGTAAATGGAAGGGATCAGGTAAGCAATACATGACATTCAGACAAGAATTAGGAGCATTTAACTCTCACAGTTAGGTTTACCAAATATGCTCACTCATAAAATGCAGTGATATGTTAGGTCAGAGCGAGTCTGCAGTAGAGCATTTTTGTTTTAAAAACAGGGACACCTCCATCAGAGCACAAGATACTTTCCCCCATAGAAATTTCTGGCATGTGCACACTTTTTTTCTAACAGTGACATTAGGTTTTTAGATTGTACTGGCAAACACTGAACTTGAGATGAACTTACTAATGGGTTTACTGAAGTAATGATTCAGGCTTTAATGTCAAGTTCAATATTTCCTGCATACTGACGTAGCAACCCAGAACACATGTAACTTCCCAGAACCGAGCATGGCATGATGTGCACATGCATAGAGGTACTGTGCAACGCTGTCTCCAACTGCCCTACAAATGAGGGGGTGGGGGTTCAGGATGAAGCCACTGCTACCAAGGCTAAATGCTAACATATCAGTGCTGCAACATGGCAGGGTAGCTCCTGGCAGAGGCTCAAGCTATTAGCACAGACCCACTGAGTGAGAGAACTGAGTGGCTCTGTATAGGTGGTAACAGTGAGACCTGTTGTTAACAGTGCAATGGACAGAGAAAGTTCAATAAATGAAAATGTCCTTATGGCATGATGTACTTTGTTGATGCGTTATTCCGGGTGAATAAGGACACATTAAAGCCATGAGTCTTTGAAAAGTGCTGCTTAATTCACAAAATATAAGGTGTAATGGGCATGTCATCCAAAAGTAGGGGTGGTCTTTCTCTTAAAGAGTTCTTTGGTGTATCTTGTTAGCTTGAATGCCAATTAATTTCCCTTGAATAAAAGCAAAACATAAAGGGCAAGTTTGTAATAAGTTTTCCTTTTTACAGGACAGCCCACACCACACCTGTCTCCATGCCGACTAACCTGTTGCTCCTTCTTCTGTTCGGGGTGCGTGTGCTGGCCATTTGCCCGCCAATGTGCACCTGTAGCAGAGGCCATAGAGCTGTGGACTGCTCTGCACGAGGGTTGGCTATACTTCCTGACAGCCTGCAGCACAACATTCATTTCCTAAACTTGTCACATAACCGACTCCAAGATCTCGATGGACTCCTCAACCATTTTGACCACTTAAGAACTCTAGACATCTCATATAACCATCTGCACCACCTTCCTGTTGGTCTGCCAAGAGCACTTTGGGATATACGTGCCTCTGGAAACTACATCCGTCAACTGGAGAAGAACGATACGGCCTACCACTGGAACCTTCAGAATTTGGACTTGTCACACAACTTGCTGGAACGAGTGGTCTTAATTAACAACACGTTGTCCAATCTCCAATCTCTCAACCTTAGTCATAACAAATTCTGGACTGTCCCGACAAACATGCCCTACAATTTGGAGATGGTGGACCTCTCTCACAACTATTTGCTCCAGATCTTGCCTGGCTCACTGGATCGCCTTCCCAAACTGAAGAGATTCTACCTGCATGCTAATCGTTTTACCTCGTTGAGCGATAGTGTCTTCAGTCAACTGGATGGACTGCAGCTCCTCACACTTGGAGACAACCCTTGGGCTTGTGAGGATGAGGAGAATATAAACCATCTGCTAACCTGGATGCAACAGACCCCTGCAAAGATCTTGGGCTGTCCCTGCTACACAAGGCCCACATGTGGAGAAGCCCACCTGGCCACTAGGAGAACCTGGCACTCAGCTGCATTCACAGAGCCACCGCTGGGTGCCGATGCTCGTCATCCTGGCCACCGAGCACCAATGCAGGTAGTTACATCTGGGTACCTGTCCAAGTCAGCCCAGCTGAATGTGGGTCAATATCCAAGCATTATTAATACCTCTGGGCCAGCCGAGCAGGTACTGATTGTGGGTGGGGGATTTCTCACATCAACTCCACATAGCCTGTCCACACAGTCAAGCACAACAATCCGAACACGTAGCACCAAGAAGGTCCTTCCCGGCAGAGCTCGCAGCACAAGCCATCAAATCCACATATGCTGCTTTGAAACCACCATTTTGAGCCTTTTATGTACAGCTGTCATCCTCAGTGCTTGGTGATTCTGCATAACATCTCTTGAACTAGACATGCTGCCTTGAGTCTGGAAAACAAAAAAATCCACAAAGAATGCAAAACAAGAGACTTACCTCTTAGGTTTCATTTTTCACATTGTTCTGGCTACCTTCTTGAGCATTTTTCAACATATGCAATCTCTGCCTGCTTCCAATAAACTTACTGCCTTCTACATAATGTGAGTGAGTACTGTATGGCTTACACATAACAACATCTAGACACGTATACAAGTACACTACAATTAGCAGTTTCTTCATGTGGAAAATTGAATGTTCTTTCCAGTGTAATGCTTGAGCATTGACAGAGATTTGTGTATTTCATTGTTTATATTATGTATTAAACAAAACACTTAAAGTGTAAAGCTGATGTGTTCTATGAGTACAGACATGCTGCCTTTAACTACTGAAATAAGAATAAAATTGGAAAATCCATGGTGTTTTATTACAACTACATAAAGTCAACAGGCCCTGCAGCGAGACTGGAAAATGCCAAATGCTTAAACACAGCAAAGCGGAGCTGACAGTCCACATTAAGAGAGGTTTAAACTAAATGGAACTTCTGGCTTCCCCGGATATCCACGAATCCCATTGTGCCTCTCTGTGCTATATGAAAACCATCAAGCTCGGCCAGCCATTTTACATTCCTGCACAGGATAGTAAATAGATCATTTGAATGCCAAATCTCCATAAAAAGGGGTTTACTTCTGCTTACAGAGAACAGTTGGCACCAGCACTCTTTGAAAATACAGCAGAGCTTGATTTAAAAAGTCAATAATTTCCTTTATGTATTTGGTGACACCAGTTTAAATGTTTTCGCAGCAGTTTGTTGAAATATGTGCCTGTAAAAAGAAGAGGGGATTGCCCAGCTGAGTATTGGTTTTTCCTCACCTACCTTTACATCTTATGGGCTTTTACTTGCCATCTCCTCTGGCTTGCTCGCTAGGGCCATTGTAAAGCACCATTCTTTGTTAAGCTGCTTTTGAACAATGTTTCATTCAAATATCTTGTCATATTAAGATCACTGACTACTTAGCAGACTCCACTCCATAAACTGATGTCTTCATGATATTAACCAAATAAGTAAGCTGTAACAATAATGAGAGAGAAGTAAAAACTAGCCCACAGCTTTGTATTTTAACAGAATCAATAAACAACTAAAGAACAACAGAACACTATTTATTGGTTTTCAAAAACCTGAGTATGATCACTTACCTGATATGCAAGGTTGTTCTCATCATTATTCACTTTGACATAAATAGCCCAGATTAGTCAACATATAACCACCTGATACCTCTTACAACTGCTGTAAAGTTTTATACCTGCTCAAAGCCTCATGGTAGATGTAATAACTATAAAAATTTCACAAATTTTCCCTGAATAAATAGAAATTACACTGATTAATCAACAAACTGATGTAAAAGACTACATTTCCATCAAGTCCTGTTATTTAAATATATACAAAAAAAAATTGCATTAAAAATAATTTTGGTTGTAAAATTCACATGACTGCTTAAAAAAAGAAAAGAAAAAATGTTCACCTGCCAATTTATGTTCCCTAATATCCTACTACAAAAGTCTAACAGATGTCAAGTGTGACATCATCAGTGCTGTATGTTGCATCAATTACAGGGATAGTTTCTCCCTAAATGAAAATTGTCACCATTTACCCCTCCCCGTTCCAAACTCGTCTGACTATGTTGAACACAAAGGAAGAAATTTTGATAATTTTAGTTTTTTTTGTTTTTTTTTGTCTATACAATAAAAGACAATGAGGTCCAATGTTGTTTGGACGCCAATGTTCTTCAATATATCTTTTTATGTTCAACAGATTTGGAAAAACATTAAAGTTAGTAAACAACAAAATTATTTTCCTTTTTTGGGTGAACTAACCTTAAGAGGTTGAAACAAAAAATAAATGCATTTCCTCAAAAAAAAAAAAAAAAAAAAACTTCTTAGGTGGCTCCACCTCTTGCAAGGGTGTTGGTTTTAATGTGTAATACTCAAATAAAAGATAACACACTAATCTGCCATTCACACTGACATCCTCCTAGAGAATCGAATGGACGCAGAGAGCAATCATCCAAACGGTAAATGACTATTTCATACTTTTATATAAAAGTATAGAATTATAAAATGATTAGTGCTGTCAATCGATTAAATAAAAAACGAATTAATCGCACATTTTTTTCTGAACTAATCGCGATTAATCCCACCTAACAAAGTTTTTAAATATACTTTTATATTGCAATAATTTTACGTTCAATCTTCAAATTATTGTACAAACAACATAGACACTATATTTTTAATATTTGTTTAATGGCATCTTTTTTTATGACTGAAGGCCAGTATCACTGATACCAATACTATTGATGTCTCTATAAAATTGTTTCCCCCTAATATTTGAGCATTGATTATAGCCATTCAAGATTATTGTATAATTGAGAGATCAATTTTAACATTTATTAGACTTTAAACAATAAATTCTAATTTAAGTGAGCTTAAAACAATCTTCACATAAACTCATTAGAATTAATGTCATATTTACCTGTGCCCTTTAGCAGAAATATACAGAAAGTAAAATTGAAGTTATCAAACACTAAATTCTAAAAATTAAATGTAGATGAATCCTTAAAGCTATAAAAGTTATTGATTTCCTCCTTTTTGTTCTTTGATTAACAGACATCACAGCAGTGGTTTATTAGGTTGTTTTGGCTGCTATTTCTTTAAGAGCTGCCGCTGCTGAATGTGACACCGATCTGACACGCATAGTATTTTCTCTCAAATCTCTCTACCTTTTCTGAGTCACTTCAGGTCTTAATATCTCTACTAATGAACTGACAAGTTAAATCGAGCGCGTTAGATGAGGGAGACAGTGATGGGCTGCTCCAGGACAGTGTTGAAAACCATTTCAGAGGCATGTTCTTAAATGCAACTCATATATAATATATTATATGCATGCACAGTTTTAAAGCAGCTTTAATTGCCTTTTTGGTAACTTCATGACTCAGCTGACCACGACATTGCACGCACGTAGTTTCATTCGGCTTTGATATGAAAAGATACAGCGTACAGTGTGCGCCAGTGCCTTTGTGTGTGCAATTGAAGAGCATGCGCTACGAGCACAGTACCGTTTCTGCACTCGGTTGACTCACACCCGGCGCTGAAGTGAAGTTGGAGCACGCGTCTGAAATGTCTCCCATTTGATGTTGACCTAAAGACATTCTGCGACTGAATAAATGCACTTCTTGCCAAGACAAAAAAAAAGAAAAAAAAAAGAGACCTAAGCAGCAGTTGTGAGCACAGCGTTAATTGGGTTAAATATTTTTAATGCGTAAAACTAAAAAGAATTTATCGCCTGCGTTAATGCACTAATTTTGACAGCACTAAAAATTATACAGTTTTATGTACCTTGAATCCAAGTTAATATTGTCATGCCGATAGTTTCAAAATGTAGAATAATATTGGTTAATTTGGGATATGTCATATGACTTAAAAAACATTTACAAATTAAAATGAAGTGGACTATAATAATTTTATATTTGTTGTTTGCCAAACAGTGAAAGACGCGAGTATGGGTTCCAAAACTCAAATCCTACTACTACTAGTAGCTGTAATAATTACAAATGTCAGCACGTCAGCCACCACAGACACACCAGGCAAAAATAGTATGCTACACATCACAGGCACATCAAGCAACACGGACACACCAAGCAACACGGGCACACCAAGCAACACGGGCACACCAAGCAACACGGACAAACCAAGCAACACGGGCACATCAAGCAACACGGGCACAACAAGCAACACGGGCACAACAAGCAACACGGTTACACCAAGCTACACGGGCACATCAAGCAACACGGGCACACCAAGCAACACGGGCACACCAAGCAACACGGGCACATCAAGCAACACGGGCACACCAAGCAATACGGGCACATCAAGCAACACCGGCACACCAAGCAACACGGTCACATCAAGCAACACGGGCACATCAAGCAACACGGGCACATCAAGCAACACGGGCATCACGGGCACACCAAGCAACACGGGCACACCAAGCTACACGGGCACATCAAGCAGCACGGGCACACCAAGCTACATGGGCACATCAAGCAACACGGGCACATCAAGCAACACGGTCACATCAAGCAACACGGGCACATCAAGCAACACTGGCAAACCAAGCAACACGGGCACATTAAGCAACACGGGCATCACGGGCACACCAAGCAACACGGGCACACCAAGCTACACGGGCACATCAAGCAGCACGGGCACACCAAGCTACATGGGCACATCAAGCAACACGGTCACATCAAGCAATACGGGCACATCAAGCAACACCGGCACACCAAGCAACACGGTCACATCAAGCAACACGGGCACATCAAGCAACACGGGCACATCAAGCAACACGGGCATCACGGGCACACCAAGCAACACGGGCACACCAAGCTACACGGGCACATCAAGCAGCACGGGCACACCAAGCTACATGGGCACATCAAGCAACACGGGCACATCAAGCAACACGGGCACATCAAGCAACACGGGCACATCAAGCAACACTGGCAAACCAAGCAACACGGGCACATCAAGCAACACGGGCATCACGGGCACACCAAGCAACACGGGCACACCAAGCTACACGGGCACATCAAGCAGCACGGGCACACCAAGCTACATGGGCACATCAAGCAACACGGTCACATCAAGCAACACGGGCACATCAAGCAACACTGGCAAACCAAGCAACACGGGCACATCAAGCAACACGGGCATCACGGACACACCAAGCAACACGGACACACCAAGCAACACGGGCACACCAAGCTACACGGGCACATCAAGCAGCACGGGCACACCAAGCTACACGGGCACACCAAGCTACACGGGCACATCAAGCAACACGGGCACATCAAGCAACACGGTCACATCAAGCAACACGGGCACATCAAGCAACACGGTCACATCAAGCAACACGGTCACATCAAGCAACACGGGCACATCAAGCAACACTGGCAAACCAAGCAACACGGGCACATCAAGCAACACGGGCACATCAAGCAACACTGGCAAACCAAGCAACACGGGCACATCAAGCAACACGGGCATCACGGGCACACCAAGCAACACGGGCACACCAAGCTACACGGACACATCAAGCAGCACGGGCATCACGGGCACACCAAGCAACACGGGCACACCAAGCTACACGGACACATCAAGCAGCACGGGCACACCAAGCTACATGGGCGCATCAAGCAACACGGGCACACCAGGCAACACGGGCACACCAAGCAACACTGGCAAACCAAGCAACACGGGCACATCAAGCATCACCACCACATCAACCACCACCAGCAAATCGAGCACCAGCACAACCACCACCGGAAAATCAAGCACCACCACAAAAACCACTGCTTCTGTTGCATCTCTTTTACCAATGGGACTGCCTGGACTTCTGTTCTACACTACTATGGTTCTCAAAATCTTTCAGCTGATCTGATCATCATCTCACTTAGTTTGCAACTAAAACTTACAGGGACAGGGTCCTGCACAAGTTGCTAGCACTGTCAGATTAATGATACTTATGTTCTGATAAATACCTGATTGCTTTAAAAATCTAGAAAATATATGAAGACTTTAAATGAAGAATAAAGATGAAAAACCTTTGTTGACTTTGCCAACATTTCTAAACGACATTACATATGCATGCCAGTTAAGGATGAGTGTTTGCACATATTTATCAAAAAGTATATGCATTTGTCATTTATATTAAATATGACATACTACAAACGTGCACATCAATAAACCAATATTCTGCAGTTATTCTGTGCATTTATGTAAATATTCCTAAAAGTTGTCTGGAGTTATACCGATATATCATGATTCAAAAATAAAGCTCCTACCTTCGAGCAATGTAATAAAAGACAGGATTGCCATTCTTTGACGTGCCAGCTTGGTAAAAGATGTTGAGCGTCTTTAAAGCTTTAAACTCCTCCTTCTCATGGACTTGATGCCTTAAAAAAAAAAAAAAAGAAAAAGAAAAAAAAAATGCAGAATATAAATTAGGGCTGCTGATTTAATTAAAAAAATATATATAAATTATCTCTTGAATAATTTAAAGGGTTAGTTCACCCAAAAATGAAAATTCTGTCATTATTCATTCACCCTCATGTCGTTTCAAACCTGTAAGACCTTCATTCATCTTCAGAACACAAATTAAGATATTTCTGACGGAATCTGAGCGCTGTCTGACCCTGCATAGACAGCAATACAACGGAAATGTTCCCAAGTCCAGAAACGTAGCAAGGTGATCTGTAAAATAATCCACGTGACATCAGGGGTTCAACCGTAGTTTTACGAAGCTACGAGAATACTTTTTGTGTGCAAAAAAAAAAAACTCTTTATTCAACAATATGTCTCCTCCCCATCACCCTAGCGCCATTTTGGAGAGTATTCGCTGGACGTAAACAACGTATGCTATTCTGTGTCAGCTGCGTTACGCTGGATACGTTGTTTTCGTTCCGATCAAATCACAAAAACGTACATCCGGTGGATACTCCAAAATGGCACTAGGGTGACGCGGAGGAGACAAATTGCTGAATAAAGTCGTTATTTTTTTCTTTTGTGCACAAAAAGTATTCTTGTAGCTTTGTAAAATTACGGTTGAACCCATGATGCCACATGGATTATTTTACTGATCTCCTTGCTACGTTTCTGGACTTGGGAACATTTCAGTTGTATTGCTGTCTATGCAGGGTCAGACAGCTCTCAGATTCCATCAAAAAGATCCTAATTTGTCTTCCGAAGATGAACGAAGGTCTTACAGGTTTGAAACGACATGAGGGTGAGTAATTAATGACAGAATTTTCATTTTTGGGTGAACTAACCCTTTAATTAGCTTTATATTTTCACAACTATTTACTATTATTATTTCTTAGTTAAATCTGAAGAGAATATAAAAAAGCAAGAACAGTGACCTTGTCATAAATTCCTCAAACTTTGAGCTGGTGAGGTTGAGGCTGGACCAGTGTGTGTCAGCTACCGGCTTATGTTCAGGGGGGCCCAGGTAGGCCAGGAGGGTGGCCATCTTGTCAAATGGTCTGCGGCCCACTGCCTTGTGGTCCCTATGGTAAAATTTTAATTAAAATTTGTTAAAATCATGTCTATATATTCCGAAAACACTAAGTTGATAGTAGAGACCACTGGTGTCAATAGTCAATTTAGTCTCACAATGCTTTTGAAACACTACCCTGACCTCCTTTGTTATTTTTACCTGTTGCTGGACAAGTACTGGCCAATTCTTTCTTGGTTGTTCCATAACAGCCGATGCAGGGCGAGCACATTGCCGTCACTGATGAAAGATAGACTGTGGTTCACAGAGTCACTTGGTGGAGAATCAGACGCAATATCCAAGAAGAACCTGCCAAAATAAAAATTAGGCATTTTGAAGCCCATGGAGGAGCAGATGGGTTTAAAACATTGTGTTTCAAGACACAATAAAATCACAACTGTCTTGTGTGAACTGTCTTGGGTTGTAATCCATATCCTTCAAGTTTTAAGGACATAAATATGCTTGCATACCCCTAAAACATGGGCAAAGTTACACATTTACACACATACACAAATTTTATTCAATCAAGTGCTCTCTGAAAATACAGTTACAACATGCCTCTAACTGGCAACTAAAAGTAGCATTAATGTTTCAATAATGTGACAATTTGATGCAAGTGTCAAGTTTATCATTCAAAAGGCCTTTTTCTTGCCTTCAGCTGATCCATCAAAAATCTCCACTAGAGAAACAAAAGATATAATATGTGAGAATCAAACAAATACAAACATACCTTCTAGCTGCATCAAAGTTGCTTTTGACAAAATCATTAAAAGGCCGCATATGCTCTTCTTTTGTGAACAGTACATGATTAGCAATGCTCTGGAGTATCTGAAAAGAAAAGAAACATTTTAGAAATTCTAATTTTGTTATATATAATTTTGCAATGGGGCCCAGTGTTGTGGTATAAATAAACATTTAATCTTGGCAGTTAGACAAAACACTTCACCACAGATGATGGAAATGAAAGTTATGTATAATATGTATGAACATGACATTACACACCTTAGACATGAGTTTGAGGCCACGCTCGATGCGAGATGGAGGTTTCTTGTCTAGGATGCCTGCCTCATACGGTGATACAATAGCCGGGTTAATAAAGCGCAAGAACATGGCACTTCCTACTGCACCAATACTGTTCTGTGGAAACCGCTGACTGACCACCTGCATAAACGGATAAGGAAAATGAGAGGAAAAACATTTGAGTATTAGAAGAATGCATTATAGATAAACCATCTAATTATTGCCAGTATATTCTTGCTATAGTGATGATTTTAATTTGAAAACAACAAAACACAATACTAATATAAATTTTAATAGGTTTAACATCCAGGAATATTATGAAGAAAGAAACGTGAAAGTGTGACGAAAGAAAGTTAACTGATAAATGTGTTTTGTGTCAGGTAAAACAGGCTCAGCTAGAAAGAAAACAGGGCTACGATACATTAAAAACTATGCAGTGTTTGCACATAAACTAATGATGACATCAGACTTGTATGATAGCAAAAATGCAAATTAATGCTGCCTAATGATTATCAACCATTAAAATACAACAAATATACATACCACACTTAAGCACAAAATGGTCTGTTACTAACCACAATAAATATTTGCAGAACAATGTGTGGCAGTGCATACACACCCTAAAAATATTATTCATGGAAATTTGGGGTTACAATTTCCCCACACCTATAATAACTGATCATTTCTGTCCTAAATTCTTTGTAGGGGACTAAACTGTTTCCGTCTCAAGTGACCAAGTCAATCTAATTGGACTGAGACTTAAAATAGGCTATGAGAAGTCTCAGCTTATGCAAACATTTTTTAAGCCTACCCACTAATGAGAGCCAAAGATACTCTTTTGCATAAACTTGCATTAAAATAAAAAAATATTAATCTTGGTAATTGACTCTTTCTTTGTGTTTCATCTGTTTACATGTACCAATTTTACATGTAACAATTTCAAAATCTCATGTAAACATTTACTTTTGTTTTTATATATTTTGATAGTAGCAATGTTTTAATATGTAATCACATATTAATCAATCAAAAAGATGATAAAAATGCACCATGCTTATAACATCGTGATCATGTTGCAATGGTCCTAGCAAATGGCAAGAGAAAGGAAATGAGAAAAACAAAAAGACAAAATGAAAGGTGGGAATAATTTGACATTTTACACCATTACATACATTATCAAGCATGCATATATGCACCAATGGTTTCTGAAATTGAAAACATGCACAACCATTGTTTTGAAGACGACCCATAGAGCACATGACAAGCCAGAGTAGTGCCAACATGTTCATTTTAGATAATTTATAGCATGCAAATCACTTCATTAAAAGTTTTCCAAGAAAGACAAGACTCTTCAAGGAGCCAAAATACAGATTCATAACGTTTTCCAATTTAAACTTAGAAGCGTTTATACACTCTCTCAGAAGGTAGACCAAGTCAGTACCAGGCTCAAGGTCTGCATATTTGAGGATATACGGTCTTCATGTTAGAACAGACCTTAAACCCACGCAAAGAAACAGTCTTCTGCTTTACCGCAAGATACAGAAAAGCTGAACTGATCCAAACTGCCCGCCGCCACTGACCCAGTCCACAAGATGAAATTTAAAAAAAAAGAAGAGTGATCCAAATCAGTACAATTATGTTAGTTTAGCTGCTCATTTTCCACACTATGTTGTGTTAAAAATTGAGGTGTCTTCATAAGAAAACCATACATATTGCAAACAACACTGTTTACACAGGTGTTTCTGAACATGTTCAGGTGAAAGCCAAAATCCAAAAACATGAAAAAAAATGTAAATGAACAAATTCATAATTTAAAAAAAAAAAAAAAAAAATCACTAAAACAAACCAAAAAACATGTTGCACTTCTGGTATGAGTAAACCCAAACTAATAATAAATGGTAGCTAAAGGAAAAAATAAAATGCTAAAACACTTACGGATTTTTTGTTTTCCTTTTTTTCTTTAACAGTGGCTTTATTCAGAAGGGAGTGGCAAGTAGCCTACAGGGCAGAGATGAGCACAGAGAGGTCACAGCAGCTACACAACTGCACTCAGCACAGCCACAGTGCATACAAACACAATGAAGGAGCAGACAACACAACCACTGCCTTTCTAAGAGCTGATCTACGAACAATTTCATTCATGTTCATTTCAGTGATTAAGAAACACCGGCTGAAGCTCTCCAAGCAGAAAATAAAGCAAAAGCAGTAAAGATGCTACAGTGGAGGAGAGAGACAGCTCTCGGCCCAAGCAAACAAAGTGTGAATATGTTAAGAGTGTAAAGATAAGTTAACGCTAGCTGCAGGAAATGAAAGACCAGAACATGTGTCGCATGTATGAGAACACAAGTGGGCCATGCGGAGGAGAGCAGGACTTGTGTAGCAGGACTGACGGTTGCAGTTGATTTGATAGGATGAGTAATCAATTTTTTCAGTCTGTTTCCCAAGACTTTGTTTTAAATGTATGTATCTACTAAACGGAAACTTTTAAGAGTCCACTAGCATAGCAATGACCTCAAAACTAACTATGTGCCACAAAACTATCATTTTAATTTTTATTAGACTTAACAAGCCGAACATCACAACCCGATCTTCGTGATTACAAACAAGACAAGAAAGGCCATGAATGGAAACAACAAGAAAACAAAACCACATGTAGAAACAGGAAAAGAAAAGGTGTTTTCTCATTCAAAGAATTATTTTCTATGCTTAAAAAAAAACAACTTTATGCATCACAGTCCACAAGATGGTGCCCTTGACAGAGTGCAGTCACATCAGAGATGTGAGAAAAACAGTTGGTACCTTCAAAAGAAAACTTTGTACTTTTGTTTCAGTAAAAAGACAACTACATAAACACCCCCTTCCATTTCTTTCTATGCAAGCAATAATGAAAAATAACAAAAATGGTTTTTGTACGCTCAAGTGATTTCAACTGTGGGCTAAATACACTGCTAAGTACTAACATTATATAAAGCCACTTTTCCACTGAAATTACCTGGAACAATTTGTCCCAGGAACTTTATTTCCTGCAGACCTGCTGCTGTCTGCATTTCCATCGCGGTCTAAAGTACTGAGAAGATTAGGCTAATAGTCTGGCGACGTAGGTCAGCGCGCATTTCTCAATACCAAGTACGCAAATTTCAGACTTGCGTCCTCTGTAGTTTGGACTTCGCAAGTTCGACTCGGGGGTGTGAACTCCCGCGGACTGGACGACGCAAGTCTGGTAATTCTGCAAACAGCAGCATACATGATAACGTCAGTCAGCTCGCTTTGGTTACTACAATTTTCCTCATTGTATTTACAATAAGACGAAATATATCATCAAACACCACTGCCTCTTTTCGTTTTCATTTAAACATATTAATAGCCGCAGAAATGTAGTTCAGGGAACAGACAATAAAACGAAATATTATATCAAACAGCATTGCCTCTTTTTATTTTCACTTAACATATTAATAAATTAATAAAATTTGGGTATATGTAAACCTGTTAGATATACCCAAAACAAATTATATCTCATGTTTAACCACTAAAGAGACATCAGAGCCAGCGGCAAATGTCAGAAGGACTAGCCGAGTTGAGGCTGCTCTCGTCGGGAAATATGAGCACTGAGCGCTCGCTGATCACGTGGAGCTCATGTCTCCGAAATCAGCAACGCACATTTTCAAATAGGCGCTGTCTTTATAAATAAACTGCAGATTTGTGTTTTAAACAACTACATTCTCGCCTGAAATACTTTTAAAACTACATTCCATGACACAATAACAGTAATATTAAAAAAAAAAAAAAAAAAATTATGCAAATAAATGGTGGTTGAAATACAAAGTTGCGTGAACTCAACCAATCAGCATGCTCAGCGCCCAAGTCCCACCCCCGAAAGTTCCGGACCTTTGAAAATGTACTACCTCGCGAGCAGGGACTTTCTGAGGGATAAATTTTTACCCAGAACTTTATTTAGATCCTGCTGGTTCCTGCGGTGGAAACACACTGAGTACCGGTCCAAAGTCCCTAGTTCCTGGGTAAAGTTCCTGTGGTGGAGACGGGGCTTATATGTATCAGACCCCATGTGTGATATAAATATGGATTAGTGCAGCTGGAAGAATTGTGATTCATACCTGCTTGTGACATATAACCCAGCTTCAAGCACAATAAAAATGTTCCTTTCCAAACTGAATCTGTAATGTCTGTTGTTGCACGTAAAGCAGCAAATGATTAAGCAGATCTTCTTTGCCATTTTTAATAATTTTCTGATACATTAAACTTTAATGGGGATACCAGAAGTATGAAGGATTGTATGATATGAAAAATGAAAATCATCTCATCATCACTCCTTAAACCCAGTCAGTATTAACAATGATTTAACTGAAAATGTTTGCACTTTGAATGCCACAATCCCATTTTGCCATTCAAACACAAGAAATTTTATGACAACAGTAACATTTCAAACATTCTTACATATCCCTTTTTCGAACATTATAATAGCAACATAAAAATAACATATAATAACCATGATAACCCTATTGGAAACCAGACATGGGATGTAGAGTACCGTTTAAACGTGTGGGGTCATTAAGAACTTTGCTTTTATTTAACAGGGATGCATAAAATTGATCAAAAGCAATAAAGACTTTCACACTGCAAGATTTCTATTTCAAATAAACACTGTTCAATCCTAAAAAGAATGTTTGATGGTTTCTACAAAAATATTAATCAGGACAACACAGATAGTTCGAGCACCAAATCAACATGCTTAAATGATTTCTGAAGGATCACGTGATAATGAAAACTGGAGTATTTCTGAAAATTCAGCTTTGCCATCACAGGAACAAATTAAATTTTTAAATATATTAAAATTGATAAAAAATAGTTATATTAAACTGTAAAAAATATTTCACAATATTATTGTTTTTACTGTATTTTTGGTCAAAGAGGCTTCTTTCATCAAAACAACAACAAAAAAAATTCTACCAACCTCAAACTTCTGAAAGTATCTCAAGTGTGTATCTGAAGGAAATGGGGGCATTTAAACCGTCTGATATATTCGTACACAGACAGACAGAGGTGAGCAGTGGCGTGAGAGAGGATAAGAGCAGATTCTCTTGTTAGAAGTGACTGGAAGACTGATCAGTGGATGCCCAAGCAAGAAAGACAGCCACAATGCAGTCATTCAGAGGATGCAGTAACAGTGGTGTTAAAAAAATTAAACAAATAAATAACAAAGGACAATGCAAACTAGCATTAGGCAGTGAGTGTACCTGATACAGACAGTGGCACACACTGCGCAGCTGTGGAGGAAACTCGCTTGAAGAGTTGATAATGGCCAGGAAGAAGCGGTCTGTGATCTGCAGCAGGTTCTTCTGGTTCTCCTCTAGGTTCTCCGCTGGTTCGAGCCTAAAGAGGAGGTGAGAAGTTAAACGTTTCAGCAGAATGCCAATGATAAAAACCCATCTGTACTTTGAAGAGTGTTTAAACGTACATCTCGAAGAACTCCTTTAAAGGAGACCTATTATACCCCTTTCACATTAAGTAATATAAGTCTCAGATGTCCCCAGAACGTGTCTGTGAAATTTCAACTCAAAATATCCCACAGATCATTTATTATATCATTTTGAAAATGCCTATTTTGAGTGGAAGCAGAAATGCGCTGTTTTCAGGCACGTACCTCAGATATTCTACCAAAAAAAAAAAAAAAAACATCTGTTTGGTTTTGATTATGTCTATCACGCTGAAATCATGTGTTTTAAACCATCTTAGTTTAAACTTCTGATATGTTTTTTTTGAGCGCACACATCTGAAGTACGCACACATGGCATGCGAGTACTAAACTCAGTTCTCTTTCATCTCTTATTGCGCTTAAACTGTCAAAAACACACAAGTTTACAAATACAGTTGGGTATGTCTTTGAAGTTAAACAGTTGGGAAAGAAATTGAATGTTTATATTAGATATTTGTGGCAGCAGTGTAATATACAGTAAATAAATCAATAAATCCACTGCTCTCGTCTCCTCTGAGGCTGGGACTCTAAATAGTGTTCTGTGCTGAGCTGAAGTAAAAGCTAGACCTGACTAAACATCATTAACAATATGAGTTTAACTAGATAAACATGCCTGGTAGGGTCTACTTCAAAACTGATTTGCTGCCACTCCGGTGTGGTAATAATTCCTCTCAACAGTGGCTCCAGAAGCTTCTGCAGATATGCAGCACCATACACCTGCAAACACAGAAAAGCCCGTTTTTAAGTGCACATACACTACTGTTCAAAAGTTAAATGTGCTATGACTGACACCATTTCACTTTACCTTAAAGCAAAAGGTCATAATCTTGCTGGCTAGGCTGTTTCCTCTGAAGAGGGTCTGCATAGAGTCGGCCAGCTCCACCTCTTTTGAGAACATGTTCCACAGCAGCTGATACAGCAGATGGCGAGAGTCGAACAGTGTCACCAACACCCTGGCCAACTCATCCTGAAAACCATCAGAACATTGAGCACAACAGCTCTCTAATGGCCAACAACACACTAATGCATTACTCGCTGAACAAAACAGAGTTAAATGGATAAGGTATTTAAGAGAATGCTGGGAACCAAACAACATTGGACGCCACTGATGGGTCTACTCATGGTCCACAGAAGAAAGTAAGTCACAGTTTTGGAACAACATAAGGATGATGACAAAATCTTAATTTCTGGGTGAACTATACCTTTAAGGCCTGTTCATAATGAGATATGAAGAAATTGCAACATAAAATAACTATTTTCTGCATCAAAAACAATTCACATGAAATTTTCATTATTGTTTTAAATACTTTAATATTTTTAATGCATTTTTAGCACCTAAATCTAGCTTCTGTGTAAGAAAAAAAGATTATGAATAAAAAAAGTTTGCTTTAAAGCCTTTTCCTGCGTATTTTTTAAGTAGACGTTAGCTCTGTTTAATTCTTATTTTGTCAAAACTGTAAAGGTTAAACAAAGTTGTTAATATCTCTTACCCATTGAGAGCAGAGGACCACATTGGCCAGTGCCATGGCTATGGGCAGCTCGCCCTGGTCTCCCATCATGGTGACAAGCTCAACAAGTCTCTCAAAGCGGTCTGCAAGCACAGTCTCTGCGAGCGTGTCGAACTCTGTCCCTTGCTGAAGGATCTTTGTGAGCACCTCCATAAACGTAGCTCGTGTCTGCAGGTCCTTATGGTACCCCAGACCTGTTCAGACATCAGAATCACTGTTTTCAGTCAAAACAACTTAAGTACAATAAGAATCCATGATAATGTCAGTGTTTCTCACCGATGGAGTGCATCAGGCCGCTGTCGACGTTAGCATTGAGCAGGTTAGACATGGCCAGCACGGTACAGTGCCGCAGAGATGCCAGTCGTCTGGACATCCCTCGTTTCCGCCCTGCCACCTGCTGGCCATCTTCTTCAACCTCACTGCAGTCATTCAACAGATTCATGAACAGCGTAAAGTATCTAAAGGAGAAAGAGAAGGTATTATGGACTCAAAATGGACCTTAAAAGACAAAACAAAAGAGTTGATCCTACTTCAGGAAGAGCTGAGACTTGGCCTCCATGAGCTCAACGCCATCACCCTCCTCAGGCTGCAGGGGAAGACCAGCCAAAAGAGACACTACTGCCTCCATACTCGCCTGGTCCAGATCCCTGCATGACACGTTCACAAAAACACAGCATGAGAAAAGAACATAAAGTAAAAGTTTTCAGGCTTGAAGCCACTACACATATTATAAACGGCAGGAAACCACAAAGACGATACCGGGTCAGACATTTGATGTCATCATCTGCTGCTTGATTAGAGGTTCCCATCACCCAGTCTGTGAGGTACTCCACCATTTTATTTCTAGGAAAAGCAGCAAAGTCAGTCATTTCATGACCTCACAATTCGCACTCAATCTCAATCATCATTACAAATTGTCAATTTTGTTTGTTTAGTGTCAGTAAGATATTTTTTAAAGAGAAGTATACTTTTATTTAGCAAGAATCCCTTCAATTAATCAAAAATGACATTAAAGACATTTAAACAGCTGCAAAAGATTTCTATTTCAAATTAATGGTGTTCTTTTGAATATATACAGGTGCATCTCAAATTAGAATGTCGTGGAAAAGTTCATTTATTTCAGTAATTCAAATGGTTTCAAATGGTTAAATTAAAGTTTATAATTTAAGGTTTTCTATCCCCGAAACTCAACCTTTTTCTGCAATTCTCCAGCTGTGAACCTTGAAGAGTCTTTGGCCACTCAAACTCTCCTTCTCACCGTGCATTAGGACGGTACCAAGGTATTTACCAAGGGTACCAACAATTCTGACAACACGTGTATATACAGTGTATATATAGGATTATATATATTCACTTATTTATTTATAATATATATTATATATCTCATGGTTTCTACGAATATATTAAGCAGCACAAACATTTTCAACATAAGCAAACAAGCATATTAGAATAATTTCTGTAGGGTCACGTGACACTGAAAACTGGAGTAATGACTGCTGAAAATTCAGCTTCGCCATCATGGGAATAAATTGCATAAAATATATCCAAAAAGAAATCATTTAATTTAAATTGTAATAATATTATTTCACAATATTAATGATTTAATTGTATTTGATCAAATAAATGCAGCCTTGGTAAGCAAGCAAGCATACGAGACTTCTTTCTAAAACAAAAATTGTTACCTGAATTTCATCTCTTGGCAGAAGGAGAGGTCGTCCCTGCGTTCCATCATCACCTCCACTAGCTGGCACAGCTTAGTTTTGATCTGAATGGCATGGACAACATTCCCTAAAATACGCACATACCTGAGAGAAGGAGCATAAAGAAAAATCCTTAAATGGAAAAATAAACTTCTTAATGCTCTTTTTATTAAAATGTCTTTTTATTAAAATTTTTATTAAAACATTTTTTCCTAACCTCTTTTTTAAAAAAAAGAAAAAAAAAAGAGCATAGTAAAGTGTAAATCAAAGTCTCACCTAACCAGGTTGAGCATCATGGTCTCAATGCTGGCTTGACCGAGGTGCTCTGAGCTTCCTTCAGTGTGACTGTCAAGCAGGTTCTTCATGATGGCGATGGTCTGCTCTACAAACAGCGTGTTTGTGTCTGTAATGGGAACCTGAAGAAGAAATTGAGAAAGAACAAAGATGCTGGCACAGAATGTGGCTGAGGCCTATGCAGAATGTGATGTGATACTGATAATAAGATATGAAATGAAAATATTACTGTATTTACAAAAGATTCCAGTGTTTAATGGATGTTAGGTCATTCTAGATTAAATAGATCACTGAATGCTGATGGGACATTATTTAAAAGGAGTGCATTGTCTGGATTGATCTGATAATGTTAGTATTCTGCCACCTTGAGTTTAAAATTATACATGACAGCTATTTAGTGAAGTATGCTTGATAAGTGGAGTAATTGGTTGTATTTGTTTCACAATATTAATGAAAATGAAGCATAAATTTAGAAGCATTTTTGCATTGTGGCTTTTTCATGACAATTAGAGTTACTGTTGTACTGAATTTACATTCATTTAAATATATTTACTAAACATGATAAATAAATGTTACATTATAAATACACACTCATATACAAATATATTTAAATAACAATATAAAACCTTAATCTGCAAAAGGCATTAATGCTCCAAAATAAATGTTATGTAATGATTTTACATCAATTTATTTTCATTATGAAATTCCTATTTTATTTATAATACAACATTTCCTTTTTATTTGAGTGCAGTATTAAACAGTTCTTTGTGAGAATGATCTTTATGCTCTTCTAAAACAATATCTAATCCTACAGCTGCATGCCATGATTATCATCTCTTACCGGACCCTGGGTCTCAAAAAATCGTCCGATGCTGTTGCGTAGCTTGGTGAAGAGCATGGGGTAGAGAGCTGGACTGAGCTCCATTCCCACAAGGTCTTTGACGTTGGTTCGAATCTGCACGCCCACCTTTTCATGTGTACAGACCATGAGACCCAGCAGACGGTCCAGAAACCTGTTAAGAGACGTCTCGCTGTTCACCTCACAAGAGCCCATAGAGATCATGGAGCCCTTGCGTTCGGTTAGGGGGCCCATAGGAGGACTGTAGGTGCCTAGGCTAGGGGTGCTGCGCTGCTGGAGACAAACCCCTCCCAGGGCACACAAGAAACCGGTCATGTTGATCCACTCCTGAGGACAGAGAGAAAGTAGTTTGTAGAGGGGGGAAAAAAAGTTATATACCTTACTGATTAGCATTCTTTTAACTACCTGTCCATCTTCCACTTTGTTTTTCGGGTGGTTGAGTATCTGTTTAGTAGCTTGCTCCCATTTTGCATATGTGTCTTCCCATGCCTAAGATTGAAAAACGTCAAATTTGAGTCAACTAAAATGAATTGAGAAGCTGCAAAAAAGTTGCAACGGATCTGAATGATTAGCAATACCTGAAAAAAAAAAAAAAAAAAAAAAAATTACATCTTAAATTCACATAAGTTGACAAAAAGAAATCCTTACCTCTACATTTCCAGCTGTAGGGTGTTTTATCCTTCTTAACAGCGCCATCACTCTCTTCTGAAGTGTGTTGCGGCCTGAACGCACAAATGCACATATAGTTTGGAAGCAGTTTTATTTTACAATGAGACCAAAAAAGGTTTTTCCAAGAATCCATGCATCCATCCATCCATATTCATGAGCAAAAATTAACTAAATATATGTATTATAAATCAATGCTATAGTCTTTATATATCCATAATTCCGCATAAGAATTCATGACCACAAATAAAAAAAAAAAAAATTTGTATTTATTTATCCACACTGGTATTAACTGTTTTACAAACACATTACCACATGAGTAATTATGATCATGAATGAATAAATACATTTATCAAATTGTATATTCAAAACAAATTTATTTAGCTACATCAATATCAAATAAATAAAAATATATACATATATAAATATGATTAAACATCTCGCATTACAATAATTAAACATGATTTTACAGAGTAGTATTTGATAGAAATTCAACAATTTTTCCAGGTGAAACATTTCATAAAACCTCAAACCATAAGATGTCCATGTTCACTTCAGTGGCTTTTAACACTAACTGAATTTGTGAAGAAAAAAAATACAGTGTCCCTAAAGCTTAAAGCTACCAGTCTAATCCTATGTCACAGAGACTGTTGTACTACTAACCCGTAGCCATCATATTGCTGACAGAGGCGAGCTCTATAAAGGTGTTGTAGTTGGACAGGATCGTGTGCACGGGCAGCTCGTCCACACTGCAGCGGATGTCCGCCTCCTCACAGAGATGCCGGAAGCAGGACATGGCCACCAACACAGCCTCTGCGTCAGGGCTCCACAGGAAGGTGTAGAGACACACCTCCAGCTTGGTCTGAGCCTGTCTGCTGATGGGGATGAGACTGCCCTGTGTGGCACACTCCTGCAGAACAATGAGACATGAATGAGCGCATTTTCTCTGAGTGGATTCATTTTCATGTTTAGACAGAATGTGTGTTTACCTTGTTCTTTAGGAGAAACTTGTTTCTACATAAGAGAATCTCCCTGAGCCACTTCAGTATCTCTGTACTGTTGATCATCTGATGTCCAATCAGCTTCTTGCAGTTCAGAAATAAGACCTGGGAGCTGAGAGGGGATTAAGGAGAATATAGTCAGATCATTTTTCTACTTGCCAACTTCTCCTCAACCAGTCTCTTTATACTAGGGTGGCCATATGTGCCGTTCATACGGGACACGTCCTGGGCAGGATTTTAATATTACCTACATCATCCAAAGTAGTTTGACCAATAACTTGCAGGTACTGTACATAATCGACCAATCGTGGCGCTGCGCGTAAGAAGGTGAGATCTACAGAGAACGATCAAAGCGATGCAAATATGTGTTCGTTTGACTTGAAGCGTCGCTGCGTACCGATCAAAAAAGAAATCGAAAGCATAAGGAGCCGTCTGCTCTGCTCTCTATAGCTCTCATGAATGTCACACAACGATCTACCTGCACAGTGCAAACAGCCAAAACCTGGATATTTTAGGCAATAAAGAAATCCTGGCAAGGACGCGTCCCGTAAAAATGGCCCGTATGGTCACCCTACTTTATACCCACCTGATGTCCCAGAAAGTCTCAATGGGTGCGTCAGGGTTCCACAGCTCAATAGTTTCTGGCTGATGTAACACCAACAGTGCCTGGGTGAGAATACAAGAATGAGTAAGAGATACACAACCATAAGAATTCAAAGTAGCAGTGTTATAGTATCATCCATATACTATTAAGAAAGTATTTTTATGTGCTTTTGTCATTTTTATAAGGTTATGTTTTAATATTTCTATTAAGCTTTAATATATTTTTTATTTTGGTTGTAGTAATTTTAGTAGAATCTAATACTTAAATTTTATAACTTATATATATATATATATATATATATATATATATATATATATATATATATATATATATATATATATATATATATATATATATATATATATATATCTTTATTTCAGTTTACAAAAACAACTTTTAAAAGTATTAGTTTTTGGTTAACAATACCAAATAAGAGGTTCAAAAAACAAACAGTCTTACCTCCATGGCTTCCTGTGAAAGCTCCGCACTGTGGTTGAGAGGAACCAGCTGGACCAGACCTTTGATGAGCTCAGCTGTGCTGTTCTGGATCTCTTGACCTGGTTTCCCTGGGTTCTGATGGTGAGAAAATGCAACTAGTGGAGTCAAATTTGATCAGAATCATCCTTAAACTACAAGTCTACTGCTAAACTTAGATATTTAAACAGACTATTTTAGGCCAAATCACAGTTCTTATCAAATCATGATAAGAAAAGACTGTGAAAAAGAACCAGTCTTCTTCAAGCAAAAAAGGGGAAAAGAAATGAATAAATCCACATGTAAATCCTAATCTGGATAATCCAGGATTTGAACCAACCAGAAAACACAAACACTTTCGGATTAGAGCATTTTATGAGAATTAAAGGAACAAGAGGTCAAAGGTGACATTAAAAAAAAATACTTTTTTCAGTCTTAGCCTAATATGCAGAGACAACTCTAAGATAACTTTAATACAAAAGGTAACTCAATTTTAACAGAAGCTAAATGATTATTTCATACATATTTCCAGCCAAATACTCACGTGCAGCATTAGTTTGGGGTCAGCGTGGATGAGTTTTACCAAGGCCAGCAGCAGAGAACGCGAATCAAGGTCAGTGGACTTCTCCTTGAACTTTAAACTAGTCGTCATTTTCTCTTTGAATGTAAGACTCTGCAAAAAATAAATAAATAAATAATTTAAAAAAGCAACATTAACAACAAAAAACAACAAAGACCAATGCTTTTCTGTACACCATAAACTGTGTAAATGATAATGTGTCTCACTGATGTCATCCTCAGAGGTGGATGGGCACAAAGACTCTGAACCACTCGGCCCAATGTGTCTGCAAACATGGTGCGCAGTTCTCCTGAGTAGCAGTAGATGGCGTCAATCTTCGGCCACCAGTCCAGGTGTGACTAGCAAGAACATAAATGTGAAACATTAATAAGCAATAAACTATAAAATTACTGCACTCCTATAGCATCACAAAAGAGAGAGTCACTGGCAGCGGTCACAAAATGCATTTTATCAAGAACAATCATCAATACTCATGCAGAATGCTGACACTTTTGGAGATCATCTATTTGTATAATTGGTGTATCATTTATGTAAAGTTGCATTTAATTTGTATAATATTAACATTTAAAATAAAAAATTATAATTATTTGCATAATATTTAAAAATTATTTTTGCATTGTGTGAATGTCCATACAGAGTTCAAACTTACATTGGTGATAATTTTGTGCAGTGAGTTGACCAGGACGAAATGGAAGGTAGGAGGAGAAGTCGAGGCCAGGCATACCTAGAAAAGAAATAAATTTATTCAACAACAACAAAAACTCTCTGTGTAGATATTAGAACATGTTGGTTATGGCAATGATTTTAAGTTTGTCCTGAAATGAATGTTGACTAGCTCAATACACTGTTATAATATTAGTAATAATATTAAATCTCTTGTTAGTGATGGTTTATTAATTGCTATAACGTCCTTTGCAAAATGCTGGAAACTCTAAGATTCAACAACCGAGCTTACCTTAAAATGCTGGTTGTTACGAGGATTGATGCGATAACATGACACAAAGCAGTCAATCATCAAATCCACATCGGCGCTCTGGCAGCCCGCACCCCTCGAGAATGGCTTAGTAGGGTTAAACAGAAGACCCTGGGAGAGAAGAGAGAGCAAAGCTGCGGACAGCTAGAAACACAGAAATAAATGTTCTTCAGTCCCTTCAGACATGCATTGCTCTGTAATTTACTCAAAAAATGGTCCTCTTCACCTTAAGGTCCATGACGATGGACTGAACTAGGAGAAAGATGACGGAATTGTCCTCCCAGTTAATGTAGGTGCAGGCTTTGCAGAGTTTGACGCATGCGACGGCCGCACTCTCGGTCAACTGTTTGCTACCGCTGTGCTGTCCCAGAGCCTTCCGTAGACTGTCCAAAAATGACTTCTGTTGAAGACAACAAAATAGCTAGATTTGTCACCAAACCATCAGTAGGCAAAAAATATATGTCTGTGACTGGTTCCAATGCTACATAAAATTCTGCATAAATGACTTTGCATACAACAGGAGAAGTAAATAAAGATGCAGGAATAGAAGTCCAATTCACTGTGTGACCTCTGACCTTGTTAGCTTTCTCCTCCCCCCCTACTTCTTTGGTGATGCTCTGAGTGATCTCTGGACAGAGGATGAGGAGGATGATCTGTAGTGGCCACACAGCAGCCTTTCTCTTTGCACTCTCTGCAAAACTGTCCACCAAGTCGAACAGTTTTTCTGCACAGTCTGTATACACAGAAACACACGGTTTAATTGTTACACATCTAAACTTGGACTTCAAAAAAACAGTCTAGTAAACAAGTCAGTTTAGAAATGAATTATTGTCTCACTCACCGGCCATGTCAGCCTGGGGTCTCTGATAGAGCATAGTGAACTCATCAGGGTAGTGTTCAACCCAGTTCCAGAAAGCCTGACACAAACATATTAAATAAATTTACTTTTATAACCTTAAGATGAGAATTATTAAAGCTAGAAAAAAAAGTATCCTAATCTATTGTATTATTTAAAATGCACATACCTTTTCCAAACTGCTGATTACTGCGAGCTGAGCTGGCTTTTTCAAAGATTTGAATTTAAGTACTGTTTCTAAAGGGAACATCCAGGAAGTCATCAAGTAATTCCACACCATGTGTGTAATAAATTAATTTATTATAAATTATTGAAACACTATATCTTCATTTGCATTAATTTGTAGTTTAATACTTGCACTGTGCCATATTTTGATTCTGATTTTAACTATGCAGCTTTAGACTACCCATAAAATTCATCCTCAACAATAAACATTTTGAATATTGAGGCAATAAAATATCTATACAATAGAGCATGCTTTACCTTGTAGGAGTCTCTTTAACTTGGAGCAGTCTACGTTGATATACTGGATGAGCTCAATGTCATGAACATCCACTGTATCCTCTGTGCAAACTGTGAGCTCTTGCAACCTATGAGAAGACATTACGTTAAAAGTCAATAATTTGCCTTTAACTGTTCAATTTGCAGACAACCAAGCAAAACAGCCCAGCATTTATACAAATTACAAACACTTGTACAGTTGGCTTACACGGTTTAAAATAAGCTATTTTTATTAGTTAATATAGGGTAATTGGGGGGGCTGATTCACACAATGAAAGAGGTCCTAGAACAGAGCCCAGTGGAACCCCCAGTATGTTAGAGAAGTACCTGGTGGAGATACGACTGAAGACGGCATTGAAGTTGTTGCAGCTGAGAGAGAAGAGCACGGCAGAGGCAGAACTGCGCAGCTGAGCGGCGTGCTGCTGGCCCTCACGGTACGAATGCAGGAAGTGACAGATTTCAGGCAGCAACTGTTTTACCAACATGGCCTCATCCAGCCTCAGGCAGTCCTTGGGTTGCTGATGATGCACACAAATACACAGTATACTTTGTTATTACTATTCTCTTTTTTTCTTTTTTTTACTGTGTGCTGTAAGTATAAAGTTTAATAACATCTACTGAAAACCAGACTAAAATTACAGCGAGTAGAAAGCGCTTCAGGATCAGCAGCATGCAGGAAAGGGAGAAAAGAACAGAAATAAAATTCAATGACAGAGGACCAAACAAACTCATTAGTGGATCAATGTACTGCACACATACTGGGTCAAGCTAAAAGCCCGAAATGTGTAACAAATGGTAGAGAGGCTACAGGGCAAAAATTCATGACTGCCAAAACTAGACAATGAATAAAGTGTTTAGTTGTCTTGAAGGTCTTCGAATTTCAGGGAACAAATTAAATCCTGAACAGCATGGAAGAAAACTGTACGTATATCTCTCCATCTCAATTACATAAAAGGAAATGACATAAAAGGAATTTTGCAAAAACAAAACAGGACTGTGAACAGCTGTGTAGCATCTGGGCCAGGAAAAATTAATAATCTATACAGGAAAGTCCAGACAATCTCAAGACGAGGAAACACCTGCAAATGTAATAATCTCCTGACAGAGCCAGTTCAGAGTCCTCTGTCTGGGAGTAAAAGCTAAAGTTTTAATTGTTTTACCAGGGTTCTGTGTCTAAGCAGGCATGTGATCAGCTAGAGACAAAAAAGAAGGAAAATCTGACCATGCCCCAAGTCACGCCTACAAGCCACTCCCCCAGCACTTATTATTAAAAATATATATTTTAGCACATAAAAAGATATATCTTATATTGTAATAATATATACTATTGTCCTGTAAAAAATAAACAGCAGCATTTGCTAATTATGAAAACAATATAATATAGTATATTATAATAAAAGTACTATAATATTACAGTAAAGTATATAGAATTGTTATTATTAAAGTACATGCCAAAAGTTTGGAAACATTACAATTATTAATGGTTTTGAAATAAATGTCTTCTGCTCAAGGCTGAATTTATTTGATCAAAATAATGTAAAAACAAAACAAAAAAAACAAAAACAGCAATATTGTGAAATATTATTACAAATTTAAAAAAAAAAAGTTTTCAATTTTAATATTATAAAATGTAATGTTATTCCTGTGATGCAAAGCAGAATTTTCTTCATCATTACTCCAGTTTTCAGTGTCACATGATCTTTTAGAAATCATTACAATTTATTTGACTCAAGAAACATTTCTGATTATTATCAATGTTGAAAACTATTTTGCTGCTTCATATTTTGTGTGGAAATGGTGATACACTTTATTTTTCAGGATTTTTTGATAAATATACGGTTTAATGAACAGCATTTATTTGCATTTATCAAATATATAAATTAAATTTGTTAATGCATTTATTAAATAGAAATCGTTTTAAATGTCTTCACTCACTTGATTGTTTCCACAAAAATATTAAGCAGCAAAACTGTTTTTGATAATAATGAAACATTGATAATAATGAAAAATGTTTCTTGAGCAGCAAATCAGTATATTAGAATGATTTCTGAAGGATTATGTGACACTGAAACTTCTCTTTGTAAACAACAACAGATTTATAAACATTTCTAACGACGAATGTTGCGTTCCTAAATGCAAATTAAAGCAGCTCAACCTAAGTGGAGCGCAGCTTGCACTAACAGTGAATCGAAACTAAAAACAGTAGTGTAACAGCAGACATGTAGCGTGTCAGACTACAGCCTAGGGCTGAACGATTTTGGAAAATAATCTAATTGCGATTTTTTTTTTTACCAATATTGCGATTGCGATTTAATATGCAATTATTTTTTAAAGCTCTTTAAATCATTGTATAGAATGACCAACACAATATTAGATAGATTAAACAAATGTTCTTTTCTGTAGGCCAGGCCTGTATGTTACGATGAAATTAGGTGATGCATGAATTGATATGAATGACATTATTTAACAACTACAATCACAGTAGTATACTGACTGATTTGTTGAACTTCCAGCCTTGTAAGCATGTAATAATTATGACAACATAAAGCACTGACAAATAAGTCTGGTGTAAACATCATTATGAAAGTCAGTAACAAATCACACAAACTAAAGTAGATTGCAGAAATATAAAAACAAATCTGTTGCTTTACCACACTCAGTATTTAGGTAATTCAAAGTCACTGTAATAAACATTATGTAAACATGTGGATTGCACTTTTTAAACACTGTCTGTTAACTTTAGACAGACTTCAAATAAATAAATAAGAATATATACATCATCATGTTTTCAACACATGAGCTCCGTGAAATGTTCTATGACTGGGTGTTAATATTCTGTTCAGTAATTGGTTAAAGTTGACGTGGCTGCCACTGCCGCTTACAAAAAGATAAAATATTTTTATCTTTGGCGGAGCCTGCCGCGAAGCGCCGTGCACGTGGAAGCGGCATGATTTTGGGTGCATGAGCACCGCTTGCGCTCTGCCGGTTTGCCGCTTTCCGCATGTCTTCCATTGAAAATAAACTATACACTCGCGACTGCCGCGTCCCGTGTGAAAGGGTCTTAATATTAATATATTATGCTTTCTCTCGCCGTACTTTGATGTCATTCATTGATCGATCTTCATGTCGAACACACCGCTTTACTCTCACGTGTCACGTGATAGAGTGTAATCGCAGAGGCTGCGGTTGAAAAATCGCGTTTTTTCATATCACGATATTATCGCAAATGCAATTAATCATTCAGCCCTACTACAGCCTATTATATAATTACATCACAACCGCTGTGAATTTTATGACAGCACTAGCAATCTCAAATTCTCACCGCCATTCATAAAAAGTCACCGGGTCGAGTAACACGTTTCAGCGCTGATTGTACTCGCGTTTGGCGCTTTGAATCATTTGAACACTTTGAACTGTCCTGCAGATGCGCCGCGAGCTCGTGCAGCGCTCTCAGGATCATTCCGTCCACGATGTTTTAGAAAACAATCTTTTCGCAGTTTATTTAGGTATTATTCAAACTCATGTTACAGTCATTTCACGCTACTGTTCAAAAGTTTGGGGTTGACAAGATTTTTCATGTTTTTCAAAGAAAAATTTAATATTGTTAAATATTATTATTTTGAACAACTTTTCTGTTTTTTAATATATTAAAATTATATTCTACTATATCTATTTTTGTGATGGCAAAATGTAATTTTCAGCATCATTCCTCCAGTCTTCAGTGTCACATGATCCTTCAGAAATCATTCTAATATGCTGATTTTCTGCTCAAGAAACATTAGAAACTGCAGAAACTGTACAAAATGTGATGTTTTTTAGGATTCTTTAATGATTAAAAACTTCAACAGAACAACATTTATTTGAAATAGAAATCTTTTATCTTACATTATAAATAAATAAATGCTGTAAATCTGACTTTTGAATTTAAACTGATCCCAAACCTTTGAAAGGTAGTGTACAGCTAGTTTCTTTTATACCATGGCATGGTTAAAAACTTTATTCAGTTTGTTTGATAGTTGAGATTCCAAGGTGTTGATTCATTTTCTATAACCATGCTCCTATGAAGTAGTTCCAGTTTCACCACATTCAATTTATTTCTACACCCTAGCATAGTAAAAGAAACAGACTAATATTGGTCAAGATCACATCAGAAAAAAAAAGATAAAAATAGTCCAAACCATTTAGATTTTCTTCTAAAAATTACTTTTAATATCTATAAAAACCTAAAATAAAATATATGTAATCTTTTAGGTCAGGGTGTGGATAGGCAATAATGAAACAATTGTGTTTGTAAAGCAATTTTGCATTGCGTTCAGCAACAAAGGTGAAACCACAGCAAGGAACAAAGCTGTTAAAAGGCAGGACGCAAGACAGTCAAAACAAGCAACAGGTCAGACAAAGTTCACTGAGATAGGACAAGCTGCTCACCCCTGCTAGACACTTCTCCAGTGTGTCCAGGATAATCAGCTGGGAGAGGTAGAGGTTCTTCTCGGCAGCTTCGCCGAAGATCCGCTATGAACAAAAGACATACAGAAATGTGACATTAGCAAGACTAGAAGACACTTCTCTCAATTGACTGCAATAGAGCTTGACATGATCATGTTCCTAAGCTAACAGTGTAACACTCTAAGCATAAAAACACAACACAAGCAAACATTTAGAAAAATGGTTCATGTTTCTCTGGCTTATTTTCAGAACTGAATTAAATAAACATTTATCTGCCATCTTGTTTTTATCTGTGCAACGCCAAGGCAGTTCACTCATAACAGAGTAACCAGAATTTCAAAATTCAATTATCAAGATGGGGAAACTTGAATGTTATAGACATGGACTTACCATGTTGTTCACATTTTTGAGTATGTTGGTCAGACCGTTGATGACGAGGGCAAATTTGTACTTGGAGATGTTGATCAAACATTCTTTATTGTGCTCTGTACTCACTTTGGTGTGGGTGCTCTGCTGTCCTGTTTTAATTGGGAGCTGTGAGTCAGAGACAGACAGAGAAATAGAGGGATAGAGAGAAAAAGAGAGCAACTGAAACGACCATACTCTGCAAAAGATGCAATGAAATCTTTCAAGAGTGCAGGTTAATAAATTTATGATACACACATTACCGTGATGTCTGGGGACAATTTTTTAATGTTTTTTTTATCAGATGTCAAAATAGTAAAAGTAATATTGTGTAACTATTTTCTCTTTTAATGTATTTAAAATTTTAATTAATTTATTTACTATACTGGTCTTCAGTGTCCCATGATCCTTCAGAAATTAGGGGTGCTCCGATTGATCGGGTACCGATCAATATCGGCCGATAATCTCTGGGATGTTTGATCGGCGGTCTCAAAAAAGGTCGATCTCAAGCTGATGATGCGCGTGCCATGAAAGGTTTGGCACGACATGCAGCAGCACCATCTCAATCTCTGTCCGGCGCGGGTAAAATAGTTATAATGCTGAAGGTGAGGTACAATTCATATTTATTTATTAAATAACATATTGAGTAATTTGAAACTTTCTGTGAGACAATTTCATAAACAGCCTGTGTGAATCACCGCACGTGCTCTCTCTTTCCCTCTCAAAATGCGCAAATGGCTTCAAATCACATCGCGTCTGCTGCACTATAAGCTAGCTGCACGCTGCATAGTTGACACAGGAATTGTCACTTGCACAATAGAGGCAGTGTCGCATCGTTATTAAAGTTTATAAATTGCTTTTCTTGTTAATTCTTGCCAGTTTTTAACCATTCAGCACTCGCGCGCTCTCCTGGAGACTGTACACTCGAAGCGCACACACATAATACTAAGGCTGCAACAACTAATCGATAAAATCGATTATTATCGATAATGAAAATCATCGACAACGATTCTCATTATCGATTAGTCGGGTCTGCCCACAGTGCACATCCAACTTCGTCAAATTAACGTTACAGCACTGAATTACGCATTTCTGTGGCCAAAATGCATCTAAAAATAGTAGAGGAAACAGAATGAGATGCTGCGGGAGAAGTACATGATCCAAGCTGCACAAAACATGAGAATTCTTTATTTTAAGCTTTAAGCTAATGCATTAGCGTAATCGCTTACCTTGTCAGGCGCTTTGACAAATGCGTGTGCGTCCTCAGCGCAAAAACTTTAAGTTTACGGTCATATCCTTATCTGTAAATGTCACAAATTCACACGAGCATTTCCATTTTTGCATAAAGTTCCGTCCTGACAGTCTGTTTCAAATTTAAATCTTTACTGGATGAGCGCCAGTGCGGTGGGCGCGTGAACGCGCATCAGAGAGGGATTAATATTCAGTGCAAAAACATTCATTGTGCTGAAATATCTGTTGTTGAACGTTAAATTAAGGTTTAAAAGTCAACATGTAGTGCACATATTTTATGAGAGTAGGAACTGTAAAGGGATAACCACGTATAGTTGTCTGAATATAAATATCAGATGCTTCATAGCCGCCTTTTACAGGATAAAGAAATTACAGTAAACGTGACAGTGATCAAAATGTTGATTAACTGAGTTTGTGTTTTTAATCGTCTTATTTTTATTATTATCTTAATTTTTGATGAAGAGATTTAAACTATAGGCCTATATACAGTGCTTAAATTTATTAAAACAAATGTATTTAAGGTTTATAACAAATAAATGTAAGCTTTGTGCCACTGCTGCTCTAAACTAACAGTATTGGTGTTTACTAAAATCATTTTTTAGCTATCTGTATTGGTTAGTCTTCCAATTATGTGCAATCTCTTTAGTAACAGTAGGCTATTTCTAATGCTATAATAGAATTATTTCTGTTATCTATGAAAGAATGAAAGATCTATGAAAGATTTTTTCAGATACACAATCAGTCAAAAAGTAGCTAAACAATGCCAGCAAGAATGCATGCTGTTATGAAAGGCAGGAGGCCATTTTTTTTTATTATGTGAATAAATATTTAGTTGTTTCCGTTTGTTATTTGCCCAATAAATGACAATAACATTTTTAGATTTAAACAATTTTTTGACAGATTCCTAAAATATTTGTTTTCTCTTTATTATGACAGGTGGTCTAATAAATTGTTAAGCACTGTATGTTTTCATAGCATTCAGTTGGCACGTTTGTTTGAAGGACATTGGGCAGAATGTTGAAGTGTTTTTGTCAATAAAATAAAAAAAGAAGAAAATTTCGCTTTTTATTCGTTTAATCGGAAAAATAATCGGCCAACTAATCGATTATCAAAATAATTGTTAGTTGCAGCCCTACATAACACTAGGTTCACATTATTATACTCCGTTTGCAGTGCGTATGCGGTGTGTATTTTTTCCGCACTCATGTTAACGGATCAGAGCACGCAGTTGTGGTCCGGTAGTGCGTTCCATGAGCAGTGCGTCTGCAGCAGTGCAGCGATCTCCGCACCAAGTCTATCTTTGCTGTACTGCATGCACTGAATTAAAGTGACAGCACATTGTTTGCGGTAAATATGAACATGGATTGACACGAAAATGTAGTAATGACACTATAAATGCATATAATTATAGTCTACTGTGTTTCACAGTCAACACATATGGCTTTTTGGGTAGGTTTAAAGGAAAAGAGCACTTTTAGATAAACAAGGCAATAATAGATGGCACTCGTGGAAATATGGAAAGCAAAGTTGTTTATCAACCGCAGGATTGTTTATAATAAAGATTTAAATGCAAAAGAAAATGCAGTAGAGCTGACTGTTTCTGTCAGTCATAAGTTAATTCAGAATGTTTGTGATAACATAAGAAAAGCAGTTTAAATGTTTTGCCACTTGCTTGAGCAACTTAATATATAAATCTAGAAGTAAATGCAAAAGTAAAAAGCATTGAATAATGTGTTGCTTATTTTGCATTTAAATACGTCTATAAAGACTGCATTACTGTAAAAAAAAAAAAAAAAAAAAAAGAATCACAATGAAAAAGCATTTTCAGTAATGTTTGGATTTGAAATCAAAATAATGGATAAATGTTGTGTTTGTGGTAAACAGATGGATCAGTAGTGGACTCCTGTGTGAAATCAGGCTTGTGCTGTGTGTAAGTTTTTCTGCAACAAGTGCACGATTGTAAAAACAAAAATGCACCGGATGATCAAACAATTAGGTGAGATAAAAGTATATTTTTGAAAAAATGTATAAAAAATGCCTCCCTCCACCCCTCAAATTAAAAAATCCTCTCTCACAAGAGTCACCTAAGAGGGGAATTCCCCCAATTTTCAAAAATGAAATTCAGGCACAAAAAAAACTGTCTAAAAATACTGATTGGAGTATCAATATAAATAATTCTACATAATAAAAAGACGGCTTTAAAAAGATCAGTATCGGTGATCGGTATCAGCAGATACTGCTTTCTGTGATCGGCGATCGATGATCGGAGCACCCCTATCAGAAATCATTCTAATATGCTGATTTGCTGCTCAAGAAACATTCCTTCGTATATAATGTTGAAAACAGTTGCGCTATTTAGTACTTTTGTGAAAACCATAATTTATTTTTTTTTTTTCTGGATACTTTGAATAGAGTTTAAAAGAACAGCATTTATTTGAAATACAAATCTTTTGTGACATTATAAATGTCTATACTGTCACTTCTTTCGATCAATGCTTAATGTGTCCTTGCTGAATAAAGACATTCATTTCATTAAAATGTATCTTACTGACCCCAAACTTTTGGATGGTAGTGTATTTTATTTTATTTTTTTTTTTAACTTGGCCAATTTGTTTTCAAATATACTTTCAACTAATTTCAAGTAAATAATAATCAAATAAGAGTAAAAATTATAGTGTAAGCCAACTATAGTCATTAAAAAGTAACCCAAAGCACAAAAATAACCCTTATATTTATAGTCGTATCAAAGAAAGTTAAGACAGAGAACTCTTGGGTCTGGTTAACAGGTGTGAACCCTGGGTTCCTGCAGCCTAGCTTTCAAAGCCTGTGTTATGGCTTTATTGAGAGCATTGGGTGGAGAACAGCTTGTAACATGTGGGACGCACAGACTGCGGAGCGAGAGGTCAAACGGTCTTAAATTTGACACACCCACCCCTGAGAGAACATCCAAGAGCTTAATGCACCAACCCACCCATCCTGGGTCTAAACACTCAAACTTTAGGTGTTAAAACAAAGCGTCTCCAGCTCTCCAGACTTCCTCCCTGTGCTGCACACCTGCGGGCCAGCACATCTGCTCTTGTTCTCTACAACACACACAAGCAGTTAAAGTCTGTGCAGCGGGAGTGTTGAAAGCACACATGGCCTGGCCGTCTTAATGAAGCGTATGTGGAGTGAGGGGGTGGAGGCCTCTCCCCCTCTAAGCGTTCCCTGATGAGGAATTGGTCTTCACTGTTTCCAAGTACTATGGCTCCTCTCTGGATCAAAAGAACTTTGACTTCAAGAAGTTATACAGCTTGCGAACAAACTGCTCTAATATATTGAGCTGTGGTGCTTATTTGCTAAAATAAGTTTAAGTCAGACTTGTAACATATCCCAATTCTGTCCTCCCCACTTCTCGCCATCATTTCCAATCTCTCCTGTACTTTCAATTCATTTAAAAGATAAGAAAAAAAAAAAGCAAACAAAAGTTTGAAATTCATTTTAAAAAAGTTTTATCAAAACATCTGACTATAAATAATACCCTTTAAAAGTTTGAAGACAGTAAAAAAATATATATATATTATTTAATACTTTTATTAAGCATTGATCGATGCATTAAACTGAATCAAACAGATCCATTTTCAATTGTTTTCAACACTGATAATAAGAAATCAGCATATTAGAATGATTTCTGAAGGATCACGTGACACTAAAGACTGGAGAAATGATGCTGAAAATTCTGCTTTGCCATCACAGGAATAAATTACATATTAAAATGTATTAAATTAGTTATTTTAAATTGTGTTAACATTCAAGTAAATTTATAGCAATTGTAGCTTTTTTACATTTATACAAATATATATTTTACCTTATATAAATTATTGCAGAAGTATTAAGTATCAAATAAGTATCAACATGAAGGTGAGTAAATCTTGTTTTATTTTATTTTATTTTTTTTTGATTAATTATTCCTTTGAAATATTGTGTATTTCACAATATTACATTTTGACTGTATTTTTGATTAAATAAATGCAACTTTGGTGAGCATAAGAGATTTTTTTCAAAAACATTTGAAACTCAGCCCCAAACATTTGATGAAGCAAGTGATGAAGCAACTGAAATCAATTCATGAAAATTGACAGATTTTTTTTTTTTTTTTTACTGGTTTAGTTAAAATGGAACGAAGTCTGATAATATTGATAATTACTAGAATAACCAAAATAATCACAATTTTGTCTAAATTTTAAAACACCAACAAAAACACTGCAAATACACAGTGATTATACTGAATACAATCACACAAAGTCCAAGAACAGAGCACCAAAGATGCCAACTTAACTAGCTGGGAATAGTGTTTCCTTGTGCCGTACACTCAATATCACTCAAAAATGTGTCAAATTAACCTAAGAAAGATTAAACCTTCTGATATTTCAACAAATCTTAGCTCATAATCTGCTTTAGCCAAGTAAGTAGACCTATATTTGTGGTGCAAGGCAGCCAAGTCACTTCCGGTTGCAAAGTTGAAGTGTCCTGACAATTCCACTGGCCAGTGCATCGGCATGTCAGAAAGACTCCGAGAAACCCTGAGGTTCCCTCCTTCTTTCCGGCCAACTACTGTGTGGCCCTAAGAGAAAAGCGCATGGCTGGAAATGAAAGTCTCAAGACTGGAGAAGAACCGGCGCACACACTGTCTGTACACTCATAAAACGCACGCACTCTCACAGAGCACATAGCCCAGCCCTGTTGATATCCATTTTAATGCAGGATGCCGATGGACAGTGAGCACTTTGTTTCCCAGGAATGGTTTAAAATTCCAGAAATGTCAGGGACCAATCGCTTCCCTTATGTGCACTTTGGCAGAACCGGTCATACTCATGTGTGGTATGGAGAATGGATGGTATATTAACCCCAAAACACAAAGACAATTGAAAATATTATCATGTAAATCAACTTTATTTAAGATTACAGTTTAATTAAACTTTCATGTCACATCAGTTGGAGAAAAAAAAAAAATCACTAAGCCTTTTTCCTGGATATTGCTACAATATGATCAAATCTACTACTAAAAGGGTAGTTCCCCTAAAAATTCTCATCATTTATCAACCTCATATTGTTCTAAACCTGTGTGACTATCTTTCTTCTGTAGAAAACAAAAGAAAACATTCTGAAGTACACTGGAATCCAACAACATTGGGCCCCATTGACTTTCATTCAAGTCTTACAGGTTTGAGATGACATGAAGTTGAGTAAACTATGACAGAATTTGGATTTTTTTTGCTATCCTTTTAAGATTCTCACGACAAAAATAACTGATCATAAACTACCCAACAACACCAATAAAGTTTATCTTAAGTTCGAAGATCATCCAAATAAAAACAAGCGTAATCTTCGTACATGCAAACGCTCTTTAAAATCTCTTAAGCCGACATCTAAACACAATGTATCATCAACCTCTCATTCCTGACTCAGAACTCTCCCCAGAGAGAGGACAGATTAGTTTTCCATGACCATGCAATGGCATCTGTGAGGTCATTGTTTCAAGGTGCTCTCTGCATTCATACAGCTGCTGACAAGGCAACAACCACCACTGAGAACTTGCCTATTGCAAGCAAGAAAAGCCACACATCACTGGCGATCCGCTCAAACAATCGATCCTAGTGTTTTCCGGTAGTTTCCATTCAGGAATTCTGCAACTTATGATCTGCTTGTAATTGCAATTGTGGTGAGCAGCTGTTATTCAAGTAATGAGAACATACAGAGCAATACAAGTGCAAGTAGTGTCACTTGTCAATAGGGATGGGTTTCGTTTACATTTTATCGATACTGATACTGATGCCGATACTACTTATCAATACCGGTACTTATCGATACTCTTATCGATACTATTTGGTGCAAAAAGATATGATGTGAGAAGTTATTTTATTGCTGCTTAACTTTAGCAATTGTATTAAAGTTCTTCAGTCAAGAGCAGTGAGTTATTTTTCTCTTTTTGTTTTATTTTATTAACATTAAATGAATAGTTCAACCAAAAATGAAAATTGTGTCATCATTTACTCACTCTCAAGTTGTTTTAAACCTGAATGCGTTTCTTTCTTCTGTTGAACATAAAAGTTATTTTGAAGAATGTGGGAAACCAAACAGCTGCTGGTCGCCAGTGACTTCCATAGTATTTTTTTCCTTCTATCAAATTCAATGCGGACCAGCAACTGTTTGGTTACCCACATTCTTCAAAATATCTTCTTTTCTGTTCAGCACAAGAAAGATGACAGAAATTAAATTTTAGGGTGAACTATCCCTTTAATGACAATCGGCAGAATGTTTACTTATATATATATATATATATATATATATATATATATATGTATAAGTATATATGTATATGTATATATATGTGTGTATATATATATATATATGTGTGTATATATATGGGTCACGATTTTCAGCACCGAAAACATGGGGAATTTTTTTAGACAATAATCGCACAACCTATTCGATATTCTATGAATAAATCGATTAGTCGATTTATTCATAGAATATCGAATAGGTTGTGTGAAGAACACATTGTCTTACGCACACACTGTACACTTGCAACTAAGAACGATGTCAAATAAGAGTGCTGTGCAGACCACAGATATCCCCGACTGGGTTAGAGGTGTGCTGAATCCGTACTGAGAAAGGCACGGAAAACGAATAACACGTTCTACGGAGCCACTAAAGGGAAATATGGTTAGCCGCATGCTAGCAGTAGCCTGTTACATTACAGTACATGCAATTTCACTTACCAGCAACAGAGTAAGGAGAGATGACTGATAGGAGAATGGCGAATGATTTGCAGATCCTGAGCACCACTGACAAACATCTAGTCTTGTAAAATGTGTGGTAAATTCTGCCGCTCTATAGTATAAACGTGATCGCGAATCACGAAAGTGAAAGTAAAACGGTCGCGCATGCATTCAAAAGCAGTTTCAACGCCCCGAATATTAATAACGGCTCACTGATGCCCGCAGTTAATATACAGTATAATTACCCAATGATAGAATTGCAAGAGAAAGTATTGGAATACATTTTTTAAGCAGTTTAATACCTTATGAGCAGTTGATTTATGCTAATCGACGGACAGCTATGTTAATAAATGCCGTCATTCTGATATATTTCAAGGCATTCGTCCGTTTTTCTGCCCACAGTGCACATCCAACTTCAGCCGGTCGCGTCACATGACAGCACTGAATAACGCATTTCTATGTACAAAATGCATCTAAAAATTGTGAAGGAAACAGAATGAGATGCTGCGGGAGAAGTACATGATCCAAGCTGCACAAAACATGAGAATTCTTTATTTTAAGCTTTAAGTTAATGCATTAGCGTAATGGCTTGCCCTGTCAAGTGCTTTGACAGATGCGTGTGCGTCCTCAGCACAAAAACTTTAAGTTTACGGTCATATCTTTATCTGTAAATGTCACAAATTCACGCGAGCATTTCCATTTTTGTATAAAGTTCCGTCCTGACAGTCTGTGTTAAATTTAAATCTTTACTGAATGAGCGCGAGCGCGGCGGGCACGTGAACGCGTGTCAGAGAGGGATTAATATTCAGCGCAAAAACATTCATTGTGCTGAAATTTCTTGTTGAACGTTAAATTAAGGTTTAAAAGTCAACATATAGTGCACGTATTTTATGAGAGTAGGAAATGTAAAGGGATAACAGCGTGTAATTGTCTAAATATAAATATCAGATGCTTCATAGACGCCTTTTACAGGATAAAGAAATTACAGTAAACGTAACTGTGATCAAAAAGTGAACGTGTTCATGCAGAACATTACTCTTACCTGTTGGTTAACACTGAGTTTGTGTTTTTATTCTATCTTTATTATTATCTTAATTTTTGATGAAAAAATTTTAACTATAGGCCTATATACAGTGCTTAAATTTATTAAAACAAATTTATGTAAGGTTTATAACAAATTATGTAAGGTCTGTGCCACTGCTGCTCTAAACTAACAGTACTGGTGTTTACTAAAATCATTTTTTAGCTATCTGTATTGGTTAGTCCTCCAATATGCGTAAGCTCTTTAGTAAGAGTAGACTATTTCTAATGCTATAATATAGTTATTGCTGTTATCTATGAAAGAATGAAAGATCTATGAAAGATTTTTTCAGATACAGTCAAAAAGTTAGTCAAAAAGTAGCTAAACAATGCCAGCAAGAATGCATGCTGTTATGAAAGGCAGGAGGCCATTTTTTTTTTATTATTATTATGTGAATAAATACTATTTAGTTGTTTTTGTTATTTGCCAAATAAATGACGATAACAGTTTTAGATTTAAACAATTCTTTGACAGATTCCTAAAATATTTGTGTTTTCTCTTTATTATGACAGGTGGTCTAATAAATTGTTAAGCACTGTATGTTTTCATAGCATTCAGTTGGCACGTTTGTTTGAAGAACATTGGGCAGAATGTCGAAGTGTTTTTTTTTTTTTTTGTCTATTAAAATAATAAAAGAAAATGTAGCTTTTTTATCCGATTAATCGAAAAAATATTCGGCCAACTAATCGATTATCAAAATAATTGTTAGTTGCAGCCCTAGTAATTAGTGAATTTTGTGAATTAACAGTATAAATAAAACAATTTACAGCTAAATAGTATATGCTATAAATACTGAATTCTATTGCAACTGTTATTGCACTTGTATACAAAACTTTGTATTTTATGCTTGTTATAGAGTGTGTGACATCACAGGCTTGACCACCGTGGTGACACGGTTGTCATGGCGACCGTCACAGCCCTATTACTATCCCTTTAAGACCTACACGCATCTAATATACAGGCACGCATCCGTTTTCTCTCAGCTGTTTACTTTCATTTTAGACATAAACAACTGAGCCTATACATAAACCTTGTGTGTTTTGACAATATTAGCAGAAATAATAAGTTCAGTAATCAGGTGCTGTTTGACAGGCTTTTTAGTGTGCGCGCTTCAGGTGTACGGGCTCAGAAAAAGCGCACGTCAGAACAGCACGTGAATGAAACATTTAATCGGCAAAGCTTTAAAGTGCATGCAAATAATGTACTTTTGTGATTGCGAATAAGTGCAGTGTCCCGTGAAAGTAACTCTACCGCTGAGTTAACACTGATGTGAATGCATGTGGCGTTGTACAGTATATTGATACGGCGGCGGCAGAACTGCAGCTGATAGAATGTGCGCTGTAGCACGATACTACGATATTTCTTCAAAAGCAGATCGTGGAGAAATTTTTATCATCCACGATCAAAAATCGTCATATCGCGCACCCCTATGTGAGCCCACACTTTCGAAGTTTTCACTCTTGCCGCGATGAGTGATTGCATGCAAACACACACCTCATATGTGCATGATATCACACGCACGTCAGGCAAACGTCGGTCACATCATTCAGTGAAGGAAAATGACAATCAGCAGCTTCTAATTCGCCATTAACATTGAAGTATACAGAGATAAAACAACGCAAGTATCAATAATATTATTGTTTGTCCTGAAGCTTATCGGTAGTCCGGTATTGACCCAATTACATACTGGTCCAAAAAAATACCGGTTCTCGATACCCATCCCTACTTGTCAATGTATTATGCTTTCACCAAACAAGTGCCTTAAGCACTCTGATCTAAAAAGCACTAAACCGGCTTAGCGATAAAACAGCCTAAACTCCTTTTCACACTTTCATTAAACTGTTATGAGCCCCTATAATCTGCAGCACAAGAACCCAATCCCTTAGAAAAGCCTCTAAACTTTAGACTGACAAGCACACCTTGGTATACTTTTTAAAACAGTACTTATTAGAGAAATAATATACTTTAAAATAATATATTTATGTGCTAACTTACTGTAATGTTTTCAGAAACTTAACTGCACGTTATTTGCAATCAAGTGAAAATGTATTATACTTTAAATATATATTAAAAGCCATTAGTTAAACTTAAGAGTGCTTTCAAGAAGAACTTATTTAGGTTTTTATATGTAATTTCATAATTACTTACATTGTCTTTGAAATATGGTTGAAGTGTACTGGCAACCTAAATTTCAATAGAATTTCAATTGAAGCTTGTATGTCATGTATTTAAATATATTTATAATTATGCATTTTTAATGATGTAGTTGCGATTTAGTACGTTTAAAATAGATTTATTTTGAATGTAATACTGAATAACAAACTACAATTATCGACAAAATCTAGCACTTTACATGCGTTTTATCAGTCAAGACAAAAATCTAAGTGTACGTCCTTTAACCACAACAAAAGATTACCAAAACAATTTCAAATGTACTTTAAAGTAAAACTTTTAATTTTACATTATTTCAAAGTGCACTTTTTAAAAGTGTACACAAGTGTGTTAAGAACCATCAGGATTCCATTAAAATTTTCCACATCATTAATATTATATATACAGTTTTTTAAAATATACTTTTAAGACTTGAAGTACACTACAAGGACACATTAAATACAACTAAGCACACTTCTTTTTCACAAGGGCAGGGACAAAACACAATTGCTTTGGCTATGAGAGCAGGGTCCGAAGGATGCATTGCATGCACATTAAAACACTAATAAAGGCTCATAAATGCCCAGCTATTTAATATGGCTTATTATTAATAGTGCACGTAGTATGTTTTTGTTTACGTTTAGCTGTCTATAATTTGTTCCAATAGCAAATTAAAATATCAGAGTACTGATATGACCATGATAGTGTGCATCATTATAATGGCATCCTTCAAAACTGCTATTAATTTCTTCAGATGTCACACTTTTTGATCTGCAAACAAATACTGAATGTACCCTTAAGGCTCTAAGAAACTGCATCTACAGAAAATCGTATGAAATTCATTAAAAATTACTTATGAGAGGCGCCTGTCAGAAACCTGTGCTGTCATCCCTCTTCAGACTCAAAAAATGCGTTATTTTGTATTCAAAACCGTCGTAAAGTTTCAGAAAACTTCTAAAACCACAGAGTACTGATGAACTGACATGGTTATTTTGCTGAAGTCTTTTAAACATGGTTGCATGCATAGGACTGTACGTGCCTGTAAGGCTGCTCCAGCTATGCAATTTCATCTCTCTGTATGTCAACAAGCGCGGAGGGAGTCTGATTCCTTTTGTTTATATTTAGCAAGTGCGCGCGAGCGACTCGGCTGAACATTCATCAAATCAATCACGACCCCACTGCCCAATATTTGCCTTTTGCTGCCAAATATAACACATCAGGCCTGAATCAAGACATGCACATATTGTATCTGGCCAGTGCAAAGCCCAAAACCACCAACCTCGCATCTTCCACATAAACAACGCGTATGCGTGCATTTGCATCGTTTGCATGCTTGCTTTTTTGGCCTTGAAATGTCAAATCTCCCCACCGATGTTTTCTTTACCTGTTCGTCGAATCGATTAATGATGGCCTGGACCCATTCCACGGGCTTGTGCGCCGCCATGCTCAGGCGGATGCGCGCGCCGCTATGTCTCCTATCAATCACTTTTGCGATCCCGATTCCTGCTCTCGAATCGCCCTAGATGCGCCAAATACCCCCTTAACCGCTCCGCAAAATAATCAAGGAGGAGAACAGAGGAGGAGGTGGAGGGAGGAGGGGGGTTTGGTTTAGTTTTTCACTTCAAGCATACTCCACAACGCCGCCATGACACACCACCGGAAGTTTGAATCCTCCTCTCTCTCCCTGGCTTCAGTCTGGGTGCTGCGCATGCGCAGAAAGAACTGGACCATTATTATGGGAGGAATATCTATCTATCTATCTATCTATCTATCCATCTAGGCTATCTGAGTTTGGTGTTTCTGGTAAACTGAATTACTTTTCTATGTACTGATTAAAAAAAAAAGTTTTTAGATCTTAAAATGTGCCATTATGTATGGTACTCAGTAAATTAAAGTTCTATTGTGGTTTGTCCATTATTTAAACATAACAGAGCAGAGGTCATTCTGATTAAAATGTGTAACTATATAAATCCTAATAAAGTATACTCATCTGTTTTTCTTGAAATAATTAAACAAAGCTTCGTTGTATTCTTCATTGAGAATTACAATGAACCATAAAATCACTTTGACAGTAAAACATGAAATATTTCATATGAGCAACACATTAAAATGGAAATTCGTTTTCAAGAATCGGATTACTTTTGCCTTTAACAAAACTGACAAACCAGTTTTAACTGTTAAACTAAATTAATTTGTTTAAATAGAAGTCTGAAATAATTATCTGAAATAGTGAGAGTTTATTGTGCTTTAGTATAATAGTAATATTGGACGGATAAATGTTATAGCAAGGAAAGGCCGCAGAAGGCTTCGATGAGAAAGTAAAGCAGACTCTACTGCCACCTTGAGATCAATATAAACACAACCTCAACAGAAAGCAGTATTAGTTAACCTACTTATAGTCACTAGAAGACGTATGTTTATCATAGCCTTTTGAAATATGCTGACTTTTGAATAATAGTCTATATTTATTTTAAAAAGAGTTTTAAAAAATCTGTAAAAAAGATGATTTATTTTAAGAAGAAACAAGATTTTAATATAATGTCCTGCATTTCTCTGTCTAATTCTATCTGTTAAATATGCCTTGCACCCCAAAGATATTTTAACTGTCTGAAAAGAATTTTTATTGGAACTCTAATCAATTTCTGATTAGAAAGCCATATTCCTTAATTTATGAAATAAATTATCAGATTGTTCACTTGTCCTTAAACATCACACCATGAACATGTTTTGGTGATTATTTTAATTATTTAATTGCATGGAAGTGAATACAATCATTAAACAACATGACAGCCAAGCAACCATTTCTCTTTTAACCCAACAATATAGGAGGAACAGATGGTACAGAAGGTGCTGTAAGCAACTTTCAGCCGTTTTCTAACTTCACAGATAATAAAAATGTTTAAAAAAGTAACTGAAACAGAAGCTACACACATTTTTTTTTTTAAATAGTCATTGAAACATTAGCTACACATTACTCCATGATAAACAGATACTTAACGTTCATAAATCATACTGAAAAGCAAATAGTATTTTTTTTTTTTTTTGTTTGCTGGAAATGCATTAAAAGGTTCAGTTGCATGCACTGTATTATGAGATACAGTATTCCACACAATACTATCTGTTGTATAGGTCACTGCTCAGTTTGACAACGATTATTTTATGCATACAGAACATGTACTATATACTGCTGTAATAAAAGGTGTATGGTAGCATTCTACTGCAAACAGTCGTGATTTCTTAGGACACATATTTTAGTGAAATCTGTCATTGTGTGTGTAACAATCACTTACAGCACTTGTAAACTTCACAATAGTTAAAATAGTGGCACAAAAGGAAAGTATGTGTATATGTTATCACCAGCAGAATCTATTTGACCAGTTGAATATTTCAAAGCCATGAACGAAAAAAAAAGTATTTTTAACCATAAAATATAAACTTATTTGTGGAAGTTTTAAATGCACTTCCTATGGATCCTTGACTTGCACAGAAAACAATTGTAGACCTCCACAAACTTCAATAACATCAATGTCCTCCAGTTTAGTAAAGCGTTGCTTGTAAGTGATTCTGGCCATTCACTGACATATCATACTGCTCTGTTTTGCAGGAGATTTTGGCCTGAATCACACATTCAAAACTGACTATAAGATGCTTGCACTGATGTCACAAACAAACATCTACTCTTAAAGAGATAGCTCACCCAAAAATTTAAATTCTGTCATCAATTTCTCGCCCTTGTGTCATTCACAACCCATTAGCAAACATAATTTGAAAATGATTTAATAATTTTTTGTCCATTCAACAGTGCAAAAATCTATTAGGCTACTGTCATACACTGTCCATTTAAATAGAAAAAGCATATACATGTCAGTATGCCTATAAGAACTCTTCGTTTTTAAAAGGGATATCTTCACTCCTTTCTTCTGCTCCCCAACTCCCGTTCTGCTAGGTATTGTGAACAACTGCATTCTCCTCAAAACGGCATTGGTAGTGAAATGCAACCCCATACCTGTAGCGCAGATTAATCGCTATGCTAATAAAGAATGGAACAGAAGAGTGAATATGTTATCATAAACATAAACTGTTTATGACAGTATTTGTACATTTACAAAAAAAAATTAATAATAATAATATTTAAAAATGCTTGTGATGTGTGTATGTGCCTTGAAGGACTTAGAATGTTTGTTTTAGGTTGTGGATAACAATTGCATAAGGAGAATGGTCCCCTAATGTTCCCCTAACATCAAAATTCCAGTAACATTTCTGTAACCATGCTGCAATAATCTGCAATAAACCACCTCAATAATCTGAATTCATAAGACTGAATTCTCTTCTAATATTTAAGATTATCTATCACTGTACTACAAACTGAAAACTGCCCAGATCCTGTTTCCAAGTTACCTAATAAATAAATAAATACATACCTTTATTGCATTTTGGGAGATAAGCAACTGCTTATTAGGGCATGTTGTTGGTAAACACCAAAAATACTGTCATCAATAGCACCACCCATTTCACTATTTTGAATAATAAAAATGGGTTAGCTTTTCTTAATTTGACATAATTCATGACATTTTGGACAGATAATCATGACTGTACAGTATGTAAATTTTTTTCAAAGCACATTCGACCAAATCCAAGCCACGTCAATCATAATAACTGCTATTAATTTTGTATAGAATTGATAATAAGTGATATATAATTGCTAACAAAGGCTGGAAAGTCAAAAATTATTAAATGCCCATTTGAGAAGGATGCAATACTAGCAAGAAAAAAAAAGAAAAAAAGAAGCAAAATTAAGTTGTGGCCACTGGTTAAGAAATGTTCATTGGGGCAGCAGGGTCACAGAAAAACAGAGAGACGAAAACGAATTAGGTGGTAAATCAATCATTAAAACATCAGAAACTCTTTACTCTCCAGTGCCACCTTTTTCCAGAAGTTCAAGAAATAAAAGGTGTCAGGTTCAGAGACTTCACTAAGGTAAAGAATCCTGAAACATGGCCTCCACTTAATAAGAATCACAAGCTGAACTGTATTGAAATGTAAGGAAAGCAACAAATAATTCTGTTTTAATATATCACCTATTGTGTTTTCATGTAATAATATTAGATAGCTGTTCGAGTAATTAAAATGAAGCATACCTCTACTGCCACCATGAGATCAATCTAAATACAATGTCAACAGAAAGCAGTATTTAATATAGTTAACCTACTTATGATCACTAGAGGGCGTGTATGTCATCAAGACCGCTTGAAAGGTTCAGACATTTTGGACAGCTACAGGTGCATCTCAATAAATTAGAATGTCGTGAAAAAGTTCATTTATTTCACTAACTCAACTCAAATTGTGAAACTTGTGTATTAAATAAATTCAATGCACACAGACTGAAGTAGTTTAAGTCTTTGGTTCTTTTAATTGTGATGATTTTGGCTCACATTTAACAAAACCCACCAATTCACTATCTCAACAAATTAGAATATGGTGACATGCCAATCAGCTAATCAACTCAAAAGACCTGCAATGGTTACACAGATTACAAAGACTGTTACAAAGACTGCTGATCTGACAGTTGTCCAGAAGACAATCATTGACACCCTCCACAAAGAGGGTAAGTCACAGAAGGTCATTACTGAATGGTTGGCTGTTCACAGAGTGCTGTATCAAAGCATATTAAGTGAAAAGTTGACTGGAAGGAAGAAATGAGGTAGGAAAAGGTACACGAGCAACAGGGATGACCACAAGCTTGAGAATACTGTCAAACAAAGCTGATTTAAACACTTGGGAGAGCTTCACAAGGAGTGGATTGAAGCTGGAGTCAGTGATCAAGAGTCACCACGCTCAGACGTCTTCAGGAAAAGGGCTACCAAGCCACTTCTGAAACAGAAACAATGTCAGAAGCATCTTACCTGGGCTAAGGTAAAAAGTTTTTTAAGGTAAAAAACTGGACTGTTGCTCAGTGGTCCAAAGTACTCTTTTCAGATAAAAGTAAATTTTGAATTTCATTTGGAAATCAAGGTCCCAGAGTCTGGAAGAAGACTGGAGAGGCACAGAATCCAAGCTGCTTGAAGCCCAGTGTGAAGTTCCACAGTCAGTGATGAATTGGGCTGCCATTTCATCTGCTGGTGTTGGTCCATTGTGTTTTCTGAAGTCCACAGTCAACGCAGCCATCTACCAGGACATTTTAGAGCACTTCATGCTTCCTTCTGCTGACAAGCTTTATGGAGATGCTGATTTCATTTTCCAGCAGGACTTGGCACCTGCCCACACTGCCAAAAACACCAAAAGTTGGTTAAATGACCATGGTGTTGGTGTGCTTGACTGGCCAGCAAACTCACCAGACCTGAACCCCATAGAGAATCTACAGGGTATTGTCAAGAGGAAGATGAGAGACACCAGACCCAACAATGCAGATGAGCTGAAGGCCACTGTCAAAGAAACCTGGGCTTCCATACCAACTCACCAGTGCCACAAACTGATCACCTCCATGCCACGCCAAATTGAGGCAGTAATTAAAGCAAAAGGAGCCCCTACCAAGTATTGAGTACATATACAGTAAATGAACATACTTTCCAGAAGGCCAACAATTCACTAAAAATGTTTTTTTTTTTATTGGTCTTATGAAGTATCCTAATTTGTTGAGATAGTGAATTGGTGGGTTTTTGTTAAATGTGAGCCAAAATCATCACAATTAAAATAATCAATACCATATTGATACCATGTAATACCATATACAAAAGAGAATTGTACCGTAAGCCAATAGTAAGAAGGGTTTTATGTTAATTCAAATTAGCAAAATCACAGTGCTGGTCATGTTTACAGTCATTCATTTTTCTGTACATCAAAGCAATAGTACTTTTTAACAATTTGCAATGCTTTCCCTTATCTTTCTTTTAAAAGTAACTGAAAAAATAAACATCACAGATCCCTGTTAAGCCTGCACTAAAGTCAGCTGCAGATTTCCACAAATCTCCAAAATATCAGTGTGCTTGTGTGCCATTGACATGCCAATCATTGTAATGGGGATTGCAGGAGATGGTGACACACAAGTAATAGCCTTTTATTTTCAACTCACAATGATGGCAACAATAAAGCAATATGTGTTCATGGATGTATGCCTGCCTACCTGAAAACATTGTCCTCTTTGAAATGGCAAGAATTAATTCAAATCTTATTAGAAATGCAAACAGAGTTAACTGAGAAAAACTGCAGGAATTATTGCAAAATGAGAAGGCCAGAAAGGTGAATGTGGCCATCAAAGGTCATCAACACATGTATTCATGCAAAATGTATATATATATATTTTTTTTTTTTACTTTTTCCCAAATCCAAACCACATCAATATTATAACTATTAATTTTGTATGTAATCCTTTCTAAGTGCTATATAATTGTTTTTCAATACTGTAGAAATAGCAAAAGTACAAGAAATCCTCAATGGGACAGCAGGATCACAGAAAAACAGGTTGAGAAGACAAGATATGAACTGCAAAAGACTTTAAGAATTAAAGTGAAGAATTAGGTGTTAACTCAAGAATTAAACCATCAGAAACTCTTTACTCTCTAGTGCCACCTTTTTCCAGAACTGCAAACGTGTCAAGATCTCAGAGACTTCTAAGGCAAGGAATCCTGAAATATGATCTCCACTTAATAAAAATCAAAAGCTGAACTGTCATAAGATGAAAACCACAGATGTTTTAATATATCACCTTGTGTTATCATATAATAATATTAGATAAATAGCTGTTAAAGTAATGAAAGCAAAGTAATGCTAATTACAGTAATAAAAGTTAAGGCTTCTACTACCACCATGAGATCAATCTAAATACAGCATCAATAGAAAGCATAATGAAGTAGCCTATTATTATAGTTAACCTACTTATGATCACTAGAGGGCGTGTATGTCATCATGACCGTTTGAAATATTCAGACTATTGAACAATATATTTTTAAGACTCAGGCCACACCAGTTAATTCATTAAAACCAAGCAATAATATGCATATGATATTTATGGAGTTTTCTGCATTTCTGCAATTTTTTGTTTTTCTTACAACTATATTAGAGGAGCAGATGTCAAAGTGCTGTTAGAGATTTGAAATGTTTTGCTAACGTCAACAGCACTGAAATATTTTTACAAATGTTTTAACTGTATTTTAAATTACGCATTAAATTGCGTCTGTAAAAATCACTTACAGCACCTTAGATTTCACAATAATTAAAGGTCCCATGGATCATGTGATGAAATGCTACCTCCACCTTGATTTAAATGTAGATCCATATTCAACAAAGTGCAAAACACTGCAGAAGTATTAGATATGTAGTTAGAAAGTTATTTATATTTGACCAGTTGAATTTATTAGACCCATTAACAGAAAATGTATTTTTAAGCATAGGATATATGAACATATTAGTGAAAATCTCCTGCTTTGCATATAGTGCTTTGCAGGAGATTTTGGCCTGAATCAAACATACAAAACTGACCATAAGATGAGGTTTTTGTTCTCATGTCACGAAAAAACTTCTACTCTTACAAATCTAGTTCACCCGAAAATGAAAAATCTGTCATAGTTTACTCACCCTCGTGTCATTGTAAACCCATAAGCATTTGAATATTTTCATATTTTTGTCCATTTAACCATGCAGAGATGAACAAAAGTCTTATGGGTTTGGAGCAACATGAGGAAGAATAAATAAATTTTCATATTTGGGTGAACTATCCCTTTAACAGTATAGAGTACTTCAGATATGTATCAAACATGAAGCAATGCAAATATCTATAACTGCCATAAACTGTCCATGTGAACAGAAAAAGTAGGTACCATCAAGATGTTAGTATGCCTACCTGAAAGAATTGGCCTTGTATAAAAGGTATGCCTTCACTCTTTTCTTCTGGCCCCCAACTCCCATTTTCATGGGTATTGCGGACAACTGCATTCTCCTCAAAACGGCATTGGTAGTGAAATGCAACCCCATATCTGTGGCGCAGATTGATCGCTATGCTAATAAAGAATGGAACAGAAGAGTTGTCGGAAAAATTTTAAGTTAAATACATTTATGTATGTTAAGCAGTAAGCATATTTATGCATTTATGTTTTAAAATATTAGTGATGATAATGACAGCAGATAAAATAATAAAAGAACTTATTTTGACAAGATACACGAAATGTTGCTGAATACCTAAATGTCTAAAATCCATTGCAGCCCAAACAGGTCTAAATATGCCATAAAGATTTCTGCATCTATTATATATATATATATATATATACGGTACTGTGCAAAAGTCTTAGGCCACTAGTATTTTCACCAACAAAAAAAAAATGGTTTTAAGTCGGTTATTTCTATCTTTTGCTGTAGCATGTCAGTTGGAAATATCAGTTTACATTTCCAAACATTATTTTTGCCATTAATTGTAATAATCCAGTGAGATTTTTGGTCTGACAACAGCCAGTGTTCCACACAGAGATCTGATCTGATCATCCAGTCCGTCTGGAATGACATGAAGAAACAGAACAAACTGAGACAGACTAAATCCAGAAGAACTGTGGCAACGTCTCCAAGATGCTTCAAGAAACCAACCTGCAAAGCTACAGTACTGCTAAAAGTTTTAGGCAATTGTGTAAAAATGCTGTAAAATGAGGATGCTTTCAGAAATAATTCCATAAATAGATTTTATTTAACAATTAACTTCTATTAACTAAATCAAATCAACATTTGGTATGACCACACTTTGAGTTTAAAACAGCTTTTGTCTGAGGTACACTTGCACATAGTTTTTCAGGTAGCTTTGCAGGAAGGTTTTTTCTTCAAGCGTCTTGGAGATGTTGCCACACTTTTTACTTACTAACGTTATATGAGTTATTTCAGAGAGATTTTAGATGCTTCTACATAGCCTACAAGCATGATAAAAAACATTACATTTAGCAAATTAGAGAAGTAAGGTCATCTTATTATAATTTCAACATTCTGAAGCAATATTAATGAAAATAAGTGCATGTTTGCATAAAACTATCGTCAATTGTCTGCTTACAAATAATGAATACAAAATGTTATTAGGGGCCAAGCACCGAAGGTGCATAGGCACCTATTATATCCGTTAGTGTTCTTATTACTATTCTTCCGCTCTTGAGTCTATGGCAGCCCATAGCACCGATTGTGGAAAAGTTGTAAAATTTGGCACACTGATAGAGGATAGCGTCAACAGTAACAACAGGAAATTTGGAGTCTCTAACTCAAACTCTCTAGCGCCACCACTTGTCTAAAGTTGCACTCATGTTTATGCTAATAACTTTTGAACCGTAAGGCAAAAAATAAAAATTATTTTTTCCTCTGAATCCTTGGCTCATCAAAATTCATAAATTGTAAGGTTTAGTTTTTTCGCTATTTTCAATTGTTTGAAAACCCTACTTTTTCGAACTCGTCCTAGGCTGTTGCGCCGATTTTCACAAAAATTGAACCAGATCATCTCCAGACCATGCTGGAAAAAAATTTTCATATGTATGGGCACACACTAAGGACACATAAAAAATTTGGTGGGATTGTGCCTCTTGGTGGCGCTATAATTGAACAAAACATGAAATTGACATTGACTACAATAGAATATTATGATGTAAAATGCTATATTTTTCTGAATGCATTAGTGTACCATTATTAAAGTTTGTATATACCATTGAGACCATGACCTGAAGTTACTCAAAAAGTTCTGAGACAGTGCCGCCTTGTGGTCAAAAGTTATGATGAAATTTCAAATAAATGCTAATAGCTTTCTGTGAATTTTGCCTATTGTAATGAGACTGGTATTAATAGATTCCTTTGGTCATGCTGAGAACAGTGATTCCAATGTTGCCATAGTCAGCCAGACTTCCTGTCTGTCATTTTTATTTATGCTGAAAACATATTTTTTCGAACTCCTCCTCAACTGTTTGTCCGATTTCCACCAAATTTGACTCAGATCATCTTCAGACCATGCTGGCAAAAGTAATGGATTTTGTGTCGATAGACGAAACCGTTTTTGTATAGCGCTGCTACAAAGTTGAGGCATGATGCCAAACTGACTCTGAGGCTGTATCTCTGCAATGCTTTGGCATATTGACACCAAATTTTGTGTTTCATTGTCAACTCACACAGAACACACCACACCGATTTGATAACAGCTCCACATATTGGTCAAACGTAATAAGCCAATAAATCATATTACTAGATGTTTATTTATGATTTTTCAGCCATTTCAATTGAAATCATCCTAAAATTGCTTTTAGTACTCATTGTTGCATTTGGTCTGATGCTCCATGCTATGCTTAGCTCCTCATTTTGTAGCGGGAGTGCTTGGCCCCGTAATTGCTGCTTGCGGCTATATTTGTATTTTATATCTTTAAATCTTTTGTAGATGTTAATTTAAAATATATCCTATAAATATAAGTAAATATATAGGCTATTTAATGTAAGTGACAAGAAAGCTAAACTGAAAAAATACTTTATTGTTTTTAACCATGAACATAGGTTGATAGATATTAAAGTTCACAGTAATAAGACCACAGGTGGATCTCTACTGTCAGCATGACTTAAATGTAGTCAACAGAGATAGAGATAATTATACACTGTAACAAAAAAATTATATGATCAGCAACTCATGTTTTTACATTAATACTCATCAAAATAAGTTGAGCAATTTCAGTTATATGAAATTCAACTTGTTTTTTAATGTCTGTTTAATGTCATCTAAGTTTAACTGTTTTGTAAAACAATCAAGTTGATCATACTTAGTTGAAATAGCTGGAATTTTTTTTTTACAGTGTAGTTAATATATTATATTTGATGAGTTTATATTAAGACCTTCTTTGCATTTTGACATTACAAAATAAGGCCCTACAATCCAGTTGTCTGCACAAGGCATGTATAAGCTATAGCAAGCTGCATATATCTTTAAAAAGAGCCTGTGGAACAAAATTTAAGTAATGAATCACAATTAATGAAAGGAAGTTTGCTAAAAACATAAAACAACTTTTGCAATTTTTTTTTTTTTTTTTTTTTTAGATGAGCAGCTACATATTAGAGCTTGTTGTTGGGAAACAAAAAAATGGATAAAATGCATTAACAGCACCATCCATTTCACTATTTCTTTTCTTAACTTGACATAATTCATGACATTTTGGAGAGATATCTAAGGTATACTAATTAGAAAATTTTTATGCTGTTTATTTGTGTTATAGTTTATTAGTTTAAACATGCAGAAAGAGTGATGAGAGTTTCAAGATGGCTATATAGAAATAAGCAGTTATATACTGTAATACCATACTACATAATACTACAGAAAGCCAAAATAACAAAAAGGGTTTTATGCTAATTCAAAATAGCAAATTCACAGTGCTGTTCATGATTACATCAGCCATTTTTCTGTATTTGAAAGCAATTCTACTTTTTTAACAATTAACAATGCTTTCCCTTATCTTTCCTTTAAAAGTGATTAAAAAATTAAACATCACAGATCCCTGTTAAGCCTGCACTAAAGTCAGCTGCAGATCTCCAGAAATCTCCAAAATATCAATGTCGTTCAGCTTTGCGTAGCGATGTTTGTAAGTGTGTGCTTGTTTGCCATTGACAAACACATTGTAATGATGGGGATTGCAGGAGATGGTGACCTGCAACACACAATATTATTAATATCTTTTTCAACTCACAGTGACAGCATCAATAAAGCAATAAATGTTCATGGATGTAAGTCTGCCTACCTGAAAAGGCTGTCCTTTTTGAAACGGCAAGCCTCCGGACCGTTCCTCTGTACCCCACTGCTCCATCAGATTGGTGTTGCGCACAACCAATCCCTCATCGAAACGAGGATTATAGTGCAGTGCAATCCCACTTCTGTAGCGCAGGTTAAATGTTATTCTAATGGAGGAAACAGAAGAATTACATCTTAAAATTAACAGATTTACATTTTTGTTTAAATATGTAACATAAGTTATAATTAAAATCTGACGTCTGACCTGTTAGCATTGGGATTGATAACTCCGTGGATGACAATGTTTTTGCCAGGGTGAAGTCCACCATTGATGACGGTTTTGTATGGGATAGTCTAAATGTGAGTCACAATAAAGAGATATTTATAAATGAGTTTAAATTAGTGCCTTTAAAGTCATATAATACTTCAAATGTTCAATTAATTCAGTTCAAATATTTAATTAAAATGAAAATCAAAAATGCCTAATTTAAAGTGACACTGGTTTTATGAACAACATCTACAACTTTTAAATCTGGTCTACTGATGAAACCTAAATAAGCATATAGCAAAAGGATCTACAATGAAATAATGAATGAATGAATTCAAATCTTATAAGAAGTGCAAAAGGAGTTAACGGAGAAAAACTGCAGAACTACTGCAAAAAGAGAAGGACAGAAAGGCGAATGTCCTAGTGTGGCCATCAGAAGTCATGAACACGTATTCATGCAAAATAAAATAAAATAAAATTTTCAAGTTTCAAGAAGCTTGCCACTAAAACAAAAATCTAATAACTATAAAATAAATAGGTTAAAAACTTATGAAGTGTCACACTGAAAGCACAGATTTTCATATTTATCTGAATCTCTTCATGTATGACTTTTAGCTGTGTATGGTAATGTGATTTCTTGGGGTGAGAGTTGCTCTTACATAGTTGGGTGCAGATGGGTATGCCGGGAACTGTGGGTAGATAAACACTGTAATTTTATCACTTCCTCATACAAGACAAACACAATGTGATCTCAAAACTGTTACTGAAAGATATGGGAGACTGCAAATGTCACGCTTGATCAAACAACAGCACCTTAGTGAGCATTTTCAACACATCAGAACGATATAAAATAAATGATTCGTTATTAATAACATCACAAATAAGAGCACTGTTAAACACAGATAACATTGAACAATGGAGTTTTCTAAATGCTGACATGGTCAACTAACTAAAACGGGAAGTTGTGTGCATTACCACTTGGCAGAGGTGAAGTAGATGTCATCACATTTGACACATTAACCCTGTCATGCCACACCAAATGAGGAAAAACAAGTATATTGTCTTTCCAGTAGTTTCTTCTTCTAAACTTTAACTTACATTATGTTGCAGGTCTTTTAATAGCCGTAGAATTCAATAAGGCATTGTGTGGGTTTTGTAGAGCACCAATTAAATCATAAAAGACACAGATATAACCTTCATAGTTAAGAACCTTTGATCTCTGTTGATCACTATAAAGGTGTCACAGGACATATTTTTCAAGATGTGTTAACCACTTACCCCACATCCTGGAGGGACCGCATACTGAGGCTGTAAATGAAAGGAACAGCAGTTGTTTTTACAGGAAAACTGCAAATAATGTCCTAACTTAATGTTGTTCAAACTAATTTTCCTCTCACCTGAAATCCTACTTGAGGTGCTATATAACCCTGGAAAGATAATATACAAAATGCATTCAAAAGACATTGCAAAACTATGCTTGCTAGTATATAGAGCTGTATCTGAGTTTTATCTCAAAAGTTAGATGCAGTATGAACTGATATCCATCTGTCTTACAGGTACAGGGTGATAGTACTCACTGGAAAGGCTGGTTGTGGAGGTAAATAAGGCTGCGAAAGAAAAAAATTGTATGTGTCATATTACATTCAAAAATATTATTTAAATAAACAGGAACTGCACTTGTGATTACTTCATACATCCATTACAAAAGACACTGGCACAGACAAAAGTCATTTCAAAACTAGCTCAAAAGTGAAGTTAGTTCTGTGAAGAGTTCTGCAGTGGCAACGCATGTATTTTTGTTCTCACCACAGGATTCTGGAAGGCAATAGAGTTCAACTCCACCATTCCCTCCACCGAGATGGTGTCCACCTGAGAGTATGGAATGCGATGTCTATAGTCCATGAAGTGTCTCCCATTAGTAGATATCTAAAGAGAACCATCATAAAAGTCATAAATGAAAAGAGGTGAAATGCCTTTCTAATAATTAACTATTTATTGTTCTGCTGATTAAAAGGGAAGATGCCAAATAGATTAATGCTACTGTTTAGAAACTGCAAATCTGAGACTGAGTAACCTTGTACCTTGTATTTGTCCTCCTCGACAAGGATCTGGAGGGTGAATACTTGGCCTTGGTGGAAGGGAGATTCATATTTGCGCTCCTCTGAGCCCCAGCACCTGTTCTGGAAGGTGTTGTGCACTACACACCCAGGGCTCTCATAGCGTGGGTTAAAGTGCAGAGCAATATCAGCCCCAGAATGAGAACCACACTGAAGGTTCACATGAAATCTGCAGGACAAAAAGGAATGAGAAAGGAATGGGTAACAAGGAAAGTGTGATTGGATCATCTCATCTCATCTCTGATCTGATATGTTATAGTTGCAAGGCTCATGAAGTGACACCTGAATTGGTAAATAATTATTTAAAAATTAGCACTGTAGGCTACAACTAAAAAAAAAAAAATCAAGAGCACTTTTGCAGTGTAGGTTAAAGCGAAACGGCATATTGTGGTTGCTCAACACTCTTCTCATCATTTTCACACATCTTGTGACACTCTGCTCATTAACCTAAATGAGTATAGACTATAATATAGACCTACTACTACACTACAAAACAATAAAAACAGACACAAAAGAATTATGTAGGCCTATGTAGTATCCATAATAAAAGTTATTTAAGCTGTTTTATTACCTTAAATGAGAATAAAACTCTTTCATGTTCTTAAAAACTATCATTAAACATTATTCCTCACCTGTTAGCCCCTGGCAAAACCCGTCCATTTATGATAATGCTCTTTCCATCCTGCAGGCCTCCCTGGATTTGGCCACTGAATGGGATTCTCTGTGTTGATGTAAATAGTAAAATGACACATAAGTATACTCTAGCGCGCAGTCTGCATCTGCCCTGAGGAACTAATACCCAATAATGTGAAAAAATTATTAAAATGGCTTGTTAAAATACACGGGGGGTGGATGTCATATGGAGAGTAGCGCTAGTTTTCACACGTTTGTTTCCAACTACACTAATGTGTGTGTGGTTCAAACTCCTCGTAATTATGTGAATTATGCCCTCCAAACTTAAACTTCAATATCACCTCTGGGCAAGTTGTCATATTTTGTAATTTTCCTTTTGACGTTTGCCGTTTTATAAATATTTTAGCGTTTTATAGACTATTCAAGGGCATAATCCCAATGTGAAAATTTACACTACCACACCGCGTGACAACATGCCCCGCTTCCTCAACCTACGCTATAATGAACTGAACCTTTTACTGAACGGGGAAAATGTTCATTTAGGCTAAAAATAATAATAATAATAATAATAATAAAACAAATTAATAAAAAAAAATGACAAAGCATGGAGGGGGAAACAAAGAAAAAGGAAAAACTGAAACCCCACCCTTGAAATACATTAGCCTAACGTTACTTGTTGCATTACGGAGTTTTAATTGTGCATGCAAAACCACATAAATGTAGCCTAAATAGTGTAATAACTCAGAAAAGAGGAAGTAAGACAAAGAAAATAGCAAATAAAGGAGATATACTGATACGCCATTACTTATTATGACGCCATATGATAATTTTTCCAAAACAAAACTAAAAAACAATCAGTCACTTACCGGATTATAAAACGGTTGTTGCTGATAAAAAGCCATTCTATCAGTTTTTACTTTCCTGCACCTTTAAACGCGTGTAGACAAGAGAGATGAATAAAAGGAAAGCGAGCTGCTCGACAAACAGCAAAGATTTAAGAACCACCTACAGATGTCCGGTTTCCGATGAAGGTTTCGGTTTCTCCATAAAACTAGGAACTTGGCCAATGTCCTTTGGCTGTACAAGGGCCTCTAAGTTTTGCTTTTCCTAATGTTGATCAATGTAAACGTTTATTCACTGATCAAACCCAAACTGCTTTGTGAGGAGGAACGTTATATAGCCTATAAATAATAGCAATAGCTACATAAAATAGACAGTAGATGGTCATTTTGGGGGAGAGAGTTAAAAGGTCACGTCTCACGACGTGCTAAATATTTATTTTAGGAATATTTGTATTTCATGTTATCCCATCCTTCCCATTCCCAAATTGTAACGTTACTTATTGCGTAGTGTACGGAATAATCGAAACTCCAGAAGCGCTCTCCCATGACAAGTGCAAAATATAGCCTGCTGACTGTAGGGGGACAGCGGGACTGTTATTAAGAGATATGCTTTTCATTGAGGGACAAACTGTAATCATTATTCACGGATGATCATTCTCTCATTCATGGCATGTCAAGATGTCAGCATGATTGTAAAATGACTTGCGTTGCATGCCCATCTGAATATCATTTGAATTTAACCAAATTAAATTTGAGAGCTATAGGAAAATCATGTGATCTTAACTCTTTGTTCTCTTTTCCAGAAAAAAAAAAAGTCATTTTATGGCATACTTTCAGGAAACGTTTTGTCACACCAGCTTACCAGCTGTTTTGCACCATTTTTATTTTATTTTTTTGTATAACTTAGAGCCGTAAGATAATGCTGGGTCAGAGGAAATGTTTAAAGCAAAGGAGCAGACAATATCTGACTTTTTTTTTTTTTTTTTGGAATTTAACAGTAGACAGATGTAAATGATACTATGCAGATACTATAGATCAATGGATCAATGTATATATATATATATATATATAACATTTCTTTCTGATACATGAACCTCCTGCAAGTATGTTAAACTACAAAACAATAACAACTAAGTGTATGTTTGTTTTTGAACAGGGTGAATTTGCAGAAAATGTCTGTCAAATTACTAAAGCACTAAATAAAAGACAAAATGCAATTTCTGATTTCAAATCTGAAAAACATCATATAGATTTTATATATAACTGTAGATAAGATTAGAAGTAGATTACGATTACGTACCCCTGGTTTCACAGATAAGGCTTAAATCTAGTCCCAGAGTAAAATGCATGTTTGAGCGGTCTCAACTAAAAATATCTTGTTCTGACATATCTTAAAATATGTCAGTGCTATTGTTCTGTCTTAAGATACACAGCTGTAATATTTTTTTTCTAAGGGATTTTTAAAAGCTGCTTAAATATTTTAATTTAACTATGGCCTAGTCCTGGCTTAAGTTTAGCCCCATCTGTGAAACCGGACTGTAATGTATTTTACAAAACTGCTCAGTCTCACTCTCTTTCATGAAATGGAAAAAAAAAAAAAAAAAAAGTTTCATTTATTTATTTCTGCCAGGAAAAAAAATTACATTGTGTTTACAGACAAGTGGCTATAAGCTTTACAAAAATATGAATTCATAATTACATAACATTAAAACCACAATCTCATTCTAGAAATGTACAATTTGTGTTCGACACATTTTGTATATAAAGAGCTGTACAACAGGAGTAAAGTACCTTTTCAAAATTTTTCGATGGAAACATATAAAATTTTTGTACAAATAATATAAGAAATCTTAGCTGTACAATAAATAAAACAATAGTTCTCTATTCAAATTCCTTTAAGTTTGTCATGGGAACAGTCACTGCCGTCTTTAACATCATCTCATTGTTCATAACACCACAAATAAATCACTCAAAACTCTGCATGCACACTTGCTCTCTCTCACACACGCACAAATTAAAACGAGAGGTATTAGATATTAAAAAGTTCCTGAACATCATCCTGCTGGGTCAAAATATTTTTCATTCTTTATGATATTACAAATACCTCATCAGGATCCTTATTACTTATCCATCCTAGAAGGGCTCAGTAGGTCAGATTAGCATCCAGTAAATGATTATTCATTTAAATCTTAATTTCGAGCAAATACACGGAATATAAGTCACTTTTTTAAGAGTACAGGAGAAAGTTTGTGGACTGTAAAAGCTTAAGGTCTGTCCTATCAAAAGAGCAATGGAAATCACATTCTATTCATCTGACGGCACATGAGGAATTTGAAACGGCAAAACGTGGCAAAGTCTGCCAGCTCAATAAATCTGCAGAAATCCTATCAGCATATTTTCCATTTCCAAAGTTTAGCTGAAATGGCTTTGCTCAGTGTTAGAACAGGCAAAAGTTTAAAAGCCTAACAGTTGCCAAAGATGGGACTACTATAAGAAAAAGCATCAGAAAGGTGAAAATTCTAAAAATTTGTAAGACACTCAATTACTCAGTTGTTTTCTTTGAATGCAGCAGGCATGCTAATGTTAACAGTAGCTGTGGACAAATCATTGTATTTGTAGACGTAAGGACAGCGAGAGCGGAGGCCCGGACTGCAGTGCTCACGCAGACAGTGGTGATGCCATGCACTGAACATTCAGCCAATCAAAACAGAAGGAAGAAAAATACAGAGGAGAAAATAAAATGACATGTGAAATATGAAGATTTGGAAGAGGTTGGTGGTAAGAAGGTTGAGACATCAAGATGGAGACAGGAACGGCAGATGACAGAGAGGGGATCACAAGTTGGGCCCATTCCCAGTGCGAAGAGAAACCCACAAGAAAAACAGCAGAGACAACATACACAAATATATATATATAAAAAAAAAATTAGAAAAGGTTTTTCAGGGATTTCAACTGCTTGTATGGATAAATAATAATAATAAATCATTTTATATTATACAATGTATTAGACTGTATAATCATATATTCTATCATTATTGTCATTAATATTATTTTAATTATTATAATTTCAGATTACACTCTTTTAACCACAGTCTAACCATCGTTTTTAAATGTAAAAAGTGAATTACTGACCACAGGCCAGATATTTGGGCATATAAATATATTCAAAGTGTAACAGTTTAAATCAATAAGCACCTTCCCTCTGAAGCACTCCTACTATCTGCTTCTATATAGTGAATAATAAATGATAAATCACAGAAATATTCACACTTGTGCAAACAAGACCAACCATTCATATAATAGGCAAAAACTTTGGTAGCAGAAAAACATTCACAAACATACACTCTTTTCCATTACTGTGACTTATTGTTATTTTCCGCACCATATGATATTAGGTTTGACCTGATATATAATGATTGATTCCATGCACAGCATCCTTCTGACTCTTGTTACACTAAAAATCCAACGGTGTGAGATTAAGTAGGCTCAGAATAGAGACAAAAAACAATGCACAGGTCGGCTCCAAACGATCAGTTAGTTTTCATGCTCCCTAAACTACACCCCCCCAAAAAAGGGGGATCCACAGCATGCTAGCGTTCCAGACTAGGATACATACTCCTCAGACTTCCAGAAGTGCCCGGGGTGTGAGAGTCTGCGATTGAGCTTCGGCAGCTTCTCTAGTAAGTCTGACAGCTGAGTGAATGTGGGTCTGTCCTCAACCTTAAAGGACCAGCAGGCTGACAGGATCTCCTGCAGTGCGAATACAATGACCATGTTAATATATATATACATATTTTTTTTATTTAAATATACCAGGGCTGGACTTACCGTAACCTCCTTGCCCAAGCTTGTACCCTTCTGGGTCAGTAAGGTTCTGATGCCTTCTCCACTTCCCAGCTGATAGATCAAAACTTCGGTCGGTTGGTTAACGATGGGCCATCCTTTAGCCTGGAGTTCATACCAGATAGTGCTGAGACAGAAACATTCAAAGTCAACTGATCAACATCAGTGTTGGTTTGCAAAATATTGTAATTTGATTTTGATAAAGCCTTTACAATGAAGTATCAAAGTCTTTGCTTTGCCTTTGGGAGATTTTTTTTGTTGCAGAAATGCAACATTAACACCAAAAGCAAATGTTTGCACTGTATATGTGATGCAGATGCAGGAAAAGAGATGTGGTTTTTACCCAAATGCGTAAACATCAGCAGCTTTTGAAAAGGGCAAACAGTCTTCTTGGTTTCTTGGTCCCATCTTTTGCACGATCTCTGGAGCCAGGTAATAGATCCACCCTCGTGGAAGCTTCAGTTCATTTTCCCGCCTACAAACAAACACATACGATAATGAAGTTCTTAACAAAACATACTGTATAACAAGACTATTTTAGTTTTATACCACTGGAGTAAATTACATACTCCCTTACCTGTCCTCCTGGACCACTCCAGACATCCCAAACAGGCCGAAATCGGTGATGACCACTTTGTTTGAATCGTAAAAAACATTCTTAGACTTTAAATCTTTGTGCACAATTCCCTTTGCATGGAGGTAACCCATTCCCTGCAAAAGGTAAAAGATACGAAAGAAAACAAAACAAAACCGTTGTTATGATTTGAGTTAAAGAAGCAAAATTTATGATATAATGGCCAGATTTTTTTGCTGCTTTACAGTTATTACATTTTGATGAAAGACTACAAAGACACTTTTTGAATAATAACATCCACTGATAAATCATTCAAAATAAGAACATGTATTATATGTGATGCTTCATACCTTTACAATTTCCTGAGCGATTTGTCTTATCTTGTTGATGTCAAGTTTAGAGTCCCTGACAACCGAGTAGAGTGTGCATCCTTTACAAAAGCTGTGGCAGGACAACATAAATTGATTACAATCAAAACACAAATGCTCTTATATAATATCACATACTACACATTCAAAACATATACACTACCATTCAAAGGTTCAGAGTAAGATTTTTTTTAATGTCTCTATCTATGTCTAAATTATGGAAGTCCGTTTCCGCCACTGAATAAAATAATAAAAAAAAAAGGTTATTGCGACTTTTTAGTCATGAAGTCAAAATTGCGAGACAAACACAATTCTGACTTTTTTTTCTCAGAATTGCGAGATATAAACTCGCAATTGCGAGTTATAAAGTTAGAATTGCGAGATATGAACTCGCAATTCTGACTTTTTTTCCTCGCAATTGCGAGTTTATATCTCGAAATTCAGACTTTTTTTTCTCAGAATTGTGAGATATAAACTCGCAATTGCGAGTTATAAAGTCCAAATTTGAGGGGGAAAAAAGACTGATATGTTCTCAGAATTGCGAGTTTATATCTCTCAATTATGACTTTATAACTCGCAACTGCGAGAGTTTCCAGTTTGTATCACGCAATTCTGAGAAAAAAAGTCAGAATTGTGAGATAAAAAGTCGCAATTACCGTTTTTATTTTTTTATTCAGTGGCAAAAACGGGCTTCCATACTAAATGTCCAAGGCTGCATTTATTTAATAAAAAATACAGTAAAAACAGTAATATTGTGAAATATTACACTTTAAAATGCAACGATTTGTATCGTGAAAACGCTATACAAATAAACTTGAATTAAATTGAAAAAATAACTTTTCTGTTTTAATATAATTTAAAATGCAATTCATTTCTGTGATGAGAAAGCTGAATTTTCAGCAGTCAGTTACTCCAGTCTTCAGTGTTACATGATCCTTCAGAAATCATTCTAAAAGGCTTATTTGGTGCTCAAGAAACATTTATGATTATTATCAGCTGTGCTGCTTAATATTTTTGTGGAAACCATGATGCATTTTATTCAGGATGGTGAATAGAAAGAACAGCATTTATTTAAAACAGAAATCTTCTGTAAGACTATTAATGTCTTTACTGTCACTTTTGATGAATTAAATGCATCCTTGCTGAATAAAAATATTAATGTCTTTACATGAATGACAACATTGAGAGAGCTGAGAGAAGTGAACCTGGTGATAATGGCCAGATGAGGTGGGTTCATGCAGGCCCCCATAAACAGCACGACGTTCTCGTGTCGCGTTTGCCGGTAGTTCATCACCTCCTTCTTAAACAGCTTCAGGTGCTCCTGGTTGTTACCATCAATCTCTAACAAGCGAACAGCCACCTCTCCATGCCAGCGGCCCCTGCACACCTTCCCCCAGCGGCCTTTACCGATCAGCTCTCCGAGCTCCAGCTGCTCGAAAGGCACATCCCACTCCTGCAGGTAAACGCTGGTCTGGCTGACCTTACGGCTTATGTGGTCCTTCCAGTAGCCCCTGCAGTTGGGCAGGTCATCCACTTCATCGTCTTCACTTTCATCGTCCGAACCTTCCTGATCCTGACCGTCATCCTCTTGATGCTCCTCATCCTGAATGAGAAGAATATAATAACCAAGTTAGTCAATTCTAGGGCTAAATGTATATTTCATATTCAGATAATCCTAAATCCATTTTGATTTTACACAATTGAAAATTTAGATGTAAGATAAAAAGCTTCAGTATTGTCTTTTAGTGGTTAGGGTCACTACCTAAGACCACTGACCGCACAAAATAATGTGACCACCATGATAAACTGGAAATTTTGCCCACAAATACTTTCAGTTCCTAGTAGCTCTGTGGGTGGACATGTTTCTTGCGGCACTCACCACAGCTTCTCTTTGGCCTGTTGACAACTGGTTGACATTACCATCCAACTGATCTGTTTCTCTGCATGGAAGAGAGGACATACTAAACTTAGTGGTCATTTACTAATCACTTTTAAATAGTTATCAGAACTATGTATAATATACAGTATGATCTAGACCATTTACCAAAGGATAGTTCACCCAAATCTCAATTCTGTCATTTACTCAGCGATATGCTATTCTGAAGCCATGTGACTTTTAATATGGATCACAAATAAAGGAAATACCACAGAACGTATCATGGATTGATGTCAAATGTCATTTGTCTTTCACAAAAAACCTCATGTGAAATAACTTGACAGTCCATGTAAATGATATTTGAGGTAGTGTTATTTTAGTATGATATATATATTTATATGATTATATATATATATATATATATATATATATATATATATATATATATATATATATATATATATATATTAGTGCTGTCAAACGATTAATCGCGATTAATCGCATCCAAAATAAAAGCTTTTGTTTACATAATACTAATCGCATCCAAAATAAAAGCTTTTGTTTACATAATACATTTATGTGTACTGTGTTTAATTATGTATATATAAATACACACACATTGAGTATATATATTTTGAAAATATTTACATGTATATACATTTATATATTATTATTTTTTATATATTATATATAAATATATTTAATATATAAACATAACATATTTTTCTTAAATATATACATGCATGTGTTTGTATTTATATGTACATAATAAATAAACACAGTACACACTTATATATTATGTAAAGAAAAGCTTTTATTTTGGATGTGATTAATTGCGATTAATCGTTTGACAGCACTTATATATGTATACACTTGTATATATATATATAGCCTACTAATTATATACTCTCAGAACTGTCACTGTACCAGTAACCTTTCAAGGAACTAATATGTAAACTATAGGTACTAACATGTGCTTTTTACCCTTTAGCGTTTGTCGTTTAGGGTACTGCCCCAGTATATATTTAAATATATTAAAATATATATATTAAATATATTTATATATTAATAAATTAAATTAAATTATATTTTATTTTATATATATATAAACACATTTATTTATTTATTATTTATTTTGGTCATTGTTCGTTATTTATAGCTTTATTTATATAGTTTTAGTTAACAATAACAACATTGATTTGAGAAGTTTTACAGCGTATAATTACTTCAGTTTTGGCCTTTCCTCACAAAAAGGTATCAAATGGCTTCAAGCTACTTTTACAGTGCTTTTTTTGTCAATTTTGGTGCTTGACATCCTCTTTTGTGTTCCACTGAAGAAGATCAAACAAACAGGTTGGGATTAACATAAAGGTGGATAAATTATGGAAAGTATTTGTGTGAACTATTCCTTTAGAGCATCTTTGAAGCATACATCATGAGTTTGAACTTACAGGAAAAAATTCTACAGAAGTCAGTACTGCCACATTGGTTCCATGTGAACTAAGCGCAACTGATTCATCCAAGATGAGGCAATAACCAAAATTGTGTGCTATTCAGCTACAGTTAAGAAATATGCAGAGTAATTATAGTGTACCATGAGGAACCAAAACCCGTGGTCAAAACATTTCTAGAAATACTGTAGAAACAATCAAAAAGTTTTGTCTTACCCGGTGTTGCAACCTCCATCTGAATGCGTGGAACTGGATACGTCTGTGAGAAAAACGGGATTCTTGAGTCATACGTGACATTAAACGTTCAGATTCCATGTAAAGGTGCACCAAGTAATTCTACTCCACTTAAAGTTTTGAAGTTGAAAGTAGCTGCTGTTCAAATGTATGTAGGTAGGTAGGTAGGTAGGTAGGTAGGTAGGTAGGTATGTATGTATGTATGTATGTATGTATGTATGTATGTATGTATGTATGTATATATATATATATATATATATATATATATATATATATATATATATATATATATATACACACACATATATATATATATATATACACATATATATAAAGAACATATATAAAGAACTGAATAAAATATCTTTTAGGTTCTCTATACACAGCACCAGAGGCACACAGAGAATTGAAAGCACAAAATTCTGCAAAAAATATAGCAACTCCCATAGATGACCACTAGATGGCGACACACCACAGTATAAGCACTTTAACCACTATATATATATATATATATATATATATATATATATATATATATATATATATATAAGCACTATAGCAACTTTATCTCAATTTGAGCTCGCTACAGCTGAAACTCTCAGGATCGGGAAACACAGTTGAGTTGTCTCAAAACATCAGTGATAACTCAACTAGGAACTCAGACAACACACCTGAAGAGTAAATAACAGGGTTTTGTGGTGTGGAGGATTGTTAACTCACCAGGGAAAACAAACTGTTTTCTATGCTGAAAGTAGCAGGCAGCTATTGAGTGGGACAAATAGACAAATGTCCACAAGGAAAAGAGAAAGACCCGGTTAAACAACTTGCTTGTTATAGTTGTTATGCGTCAGCGAGAGTTACTTAAGCAGATATTAGTAGGTTAGTGTGCATTTATTGAAGAGGTAATTTCTGAGCATTGAAAACAAGAAAGGAGTGCTTAATAATGCTGTGCTACAAAAATAGTGACATTCTGTATTGCACAGGTTTAAATGGGTTTACATGCGGGCGGAAAATAAGACGCTGTGGTATTGGTGTAAAGAAGACTAACCTGGGAAGTGAAACCGACTGTCAACGTGACCCTTAGGGGAGGGGTTGGGTGGTGGGGTGGCGCTTTGGGGGTTGCTCTGACCGAAGGGGGCAGGTGAGGAGGGGGTGGAGGAGGTGGTGGAGGAGGGGTTACTACTGGAATCCAGGTGACTCAGTGATGGAGGGTGGTCCTGAAGGGAGGGACACATATCTTAAAAAATCTTTTCCAAAAAATAACCAAATAAGGTGCAAAAATGGATGTTTGAATCAATTAAGACATTTTATAAAATAGCATTTTAATGACATCTTATAGGTATGTAGTCACTAGCATCATAAAATGAAATTGTACAAATAAATATAAAGATATGTAAAAAATGTATTTTTAAAATAAAATAAAAATATAGGATATAAAAATGGATATTTGAAACAAGTATGCCATATTATAAAACTGTGTTTCAATAAATCTTTTGGGTACTCACAAGCATCACTAAATGAAGGTGCAAAAATTAAAATAATTTAATAAAATTTATTTTTAAATTATAATTTTATTTATATGATCTGATTTATTATTCATTTACTTTATATAATATTAATAATCCTATTATTTTTCCTTATTACTATGTAACACAAAAATCTTACAGTATTTTAACAAATAATTACATACTTCACTGGCAATCACTAGCATTACCAAATGGAACTGCAAAATAAATGAATCATTAATTTTAATATTAATAATAAATAAAAACTAGTATATATGGTATAAAAATTATATTTTAAACAGTCATGACAAATAATAAAACAGCATTTCAAATATTATGTGTTGTCACTATTACTATTTATATATATATAAATAGTAATAATACTAATGTAAGTATGGTGTGACTCTCAACTTCCTGGTTTGTGTGATTTGCTACATACCTTTTTGTTTATTGCCTTCGGTAATGTTCCGTACTGCTGAGACTCTGTCGGTCGCTCCACCTGGTTATTGATCCCTGATGGTACTGACTCTGTTCTTCTGATCTTGTTTGGAACTGAAAAAACAGAAAAGAACTTTAGATCATCTGCAAAGCTGTCTGAATATACAGTATACTACATCTTGTACAAAAAAATCTTACATTGTGCAAATGAAATCCTGCACTTAGGGGCCTCTTTGGTACATTTATTGTGGCACTTCACCCTAAAAGAGATGAATGCAAACATTAGCAAGAAGATACTGGGAAATCAGATGTGGTTTTCCCTAAAAAAATTCCTGTGTTTGCTTACTTGCAATGTTTGCATTTAACACCAAACATCATGTTCTTCTTGCACACCTGACATGTCTGAGACAACCAGGACTTGGTGGAAAACCTTTAAGCAGGCACAATAAGAAAGTCAATGTCAGTTGTGTTGGAAGCTGAAAGACAAACACGGACGTAAGAATGAAAACAAGCAAAAGTTCATTGATCAGTACCTGTGTGTGACATCCAGACCTATATCCTTCCTCATGATTAGCGGAGAGCTTCCGTGGGATGCAACATTATCTATATGATGTTAAAGAAAAAACGGATTGGACTCAAAATGGATTAAAACTGAGTTTGGCGTTAGCATCACTTAGCTTTAGAGTTGACTGGATGAATTTTTCACTGCAGTGCATTCTGAGAATGAACAGTATGTGTACAGCTGATTTAGCCAAATCAACATATTTCATTAGCAAACATAATGCAGATGTCTAACTGTAGCCTTTTCATCTGAAGTGCACCTATAGAGCTCCGGACGTCACGTGACCCATTCTGTTTACACCACCATGCTGGCAGGCAAGAACAGCCGGGAGCGAATATGAAATGAATGGCGCCAGCATAAGTTTCAAGGCAACAGAGTTCACTGCACACTTTAATTCAAAAGACATAGACCTGTACACAGCAAAACTTAATAGATTAAACATAACAGATCCCTATAATGCCCTGGGGTGCGTTTAACGTGTATCAATAAATGAACGGATAGATTTCTTGACCTGCAGTATGCTGATATGTACAACTACTTCTTCAACTTTCCCTCCTAACGTTACTCCGGAGACTCTTTAAAAGCCTGGAGGGGTAAAAAATGGACGCAATCTAATTTTCTGATGAATATTCAGGAGTCTGCCGGCCAAAACCATAGACTGTAAAAATGTCGTCACTGGAAGGTTAAGTAAACTGTGTTGTTAGCTAACATAATCAACCCTAGCTGTCCTTGTAGGTAGCCAGCATAGCTATGTCACTGTGAGTACAGTAAACATCATAAATATCATGAAATCTTACCCGTTTAATCCTAAATGTTGTGTGTTAGCATGTTTTATTGCAGTGAACCATTTTAGTCGTCTATCGGGATCCTCAGGAATATGATAAAATGATTTCCCCTTTGCTTTATGGGACAATCACGTGTGTGTGTGTATATAGGAAAATGCGTATTTTCAATTAAAGATAACTTATAGATTTAATATGGGCTGCTTTTGGTGCTCGACACTTTTTTTATTGGTCATTTTGTGTGTTTTACGAATAAGATAAGCTACAAGGTTAAGAAGCTACTTAAATGTAAAATGTTTTTTCTCTATTTTGCAATAGTGAAAGACGGTTTCCCTTATTGATCACGTCTCGGCTAGATTGCATGTTTTCTTGCGCGGATGGATGTTGGACTCATGAAAAATAATCACGTTGTTTGTATTTGCCAAAATAGAAATTTACTTTAGTCAAAACACGGACGGAATTGGCATTAGCGCGAGCGCCGCTTATTGTGAAGCGGAGCGACCAGCCGGCAGAGGATTCTGCAGCCTTCCTTGAACAGTTATGTTCAGGACTCTCTGATTTACTTAATGAATACTGTGTGAAGGGGCGAGAAATTGGCCAAGGGAGGTCACGTACGGGACGCATAAATGAAGCCCAATATATGGGACGTCCCGGCTAATACGGGGCGGCTGGCAACCCTAGCTTTCCCCTGCATTTTCTGGCATCCTGGCGCACAGCAGCTGTCCACCATGTTAAAATGGTGTAAGGTTTGTAAGGTCTAAATAGTCTGGTTTTAAATAATTGTTCTACAACTGTCGATACCAATGCTACGGCCGCTCTAGAGCTCTCCTGGCTGCCTGCCAAACTGTCGGAGTTTAGATTCCGTGACGTCAACCTCCGGAGCTCTATAGTATGATGACTGAAAATGTTATCTAGGTAGGGAGCTCACTAGGTTTTGGAACACACAAACTTGTCTTTTATTAAAAAGCACTTACTTCTTACACCCGCGGGATCTCCCTGGTGACTGGAGGTGTTTGGTAGGATGCAGGGGGAACGAGCAGACAACAGTGGTGACCGTGAGGGCGAGTCTACCCAGCCGTTTCCTCCACCGTTTACCTGCATGTTCAGAAGCACCTTGTTTTTCTTCCCGCTCCTGCAGGCAAAAGGGCACAAGTCAACATTTGATATCTTGGTAGTTGACATTAGTGTGATATGCTATACTCCATTTAAATAGCATGTTGGTGTTTTTGTAAATTAAATTATAAAATAATTAATAATTAAAATAAATAATTAGAACAATAAATATAGTTATCATTAGGGCTGGGTAAAAAAATATCGATATCTCGATATTAATCGATTCTCATTTTTACGGAACGATATCGATTCATTCTTAAATCCCAAGAATCTAGCCTGTTTTCAGTTAATGGATGAAACGTTGAAGGGCACCTCCCATCCAATAAATCACAATAAGCATTGTGCTTTGGTACTTTTAATATGAAACAAAGTCTCAGATTTCAAATTCTGTCCATTGTATTGCAGTTTTTAAACAATAAATGCCGTTTTGGTGCTGTTTAATGTGGAGTGACAAATCGCTGTAGCGCCTCAGTTCAATAGATGCGAGGCGCACGTGAACTGATCATCTCCTCCACATTAATACCAGCTTCAGCACAACATAAACAAGACAGATAAAAGAAAGAGTACAACTTTACAATCCGTATCCTGTCTCATTTAATCTCTCAATCAGTGTTCCAGTCGCGCAAAGACGTCAATATAATGGCTTGTAAACAATATGCCACGTAATGTCACATTTACCACAGAAAAACATTTTCGGTGACCATAAGCTCATTAGTCAGATAGAAAAATAAACTGTAGAGAGGGGAATTTTGCTAAATATATGCACCATATAACATATTAATTATAAATTTTACTGTTCTTCAATGTTTAATTTATGCTTGCATAAATCCATCAAGTTTTTATGACAGCCATCATTATGTCTATATTAAAAAAAAACGAATTGAAGTAGAAATATTATTATGTAATTAAAGCTTTATAATTTTAAGTGTAATTAACAAATCAGTCCATTTTAACCTTCAATATTATAGTAATGTAGTACCAACTGGCTCTCGTGTATATTTTACAGCATTAGTTGAAAGATTTTTTTTCCTTGAGAAAATTTGGCATGTAGGCTACTACCTGATATATATCCAAAATAATCGATATTGAACTGAATCGAATTGGTAATTGAATCAAAAGCTTTTGAATGAGAATCAAATCGAATTGTGAAATTTGTGTCAAAACCCAGCCCTAGTTATAATTATAATAACAATTAAATAATTTAATTTAATTATTAAAAATTACTTTGGCATTTTACTTTGGCTTTTATGACCTTATATTACTACACGAATGGAACATTTGAACATAAAACAATTTTTACACTGCAGAACCATTTAATATGAACTTGTGTAAAACTAAAATCATATACAATTTAACCTAAAATCATTAAGACTCATCACCTGCAACCTTTCAGTGGAATTATTACAATGCAGCCAATTATAATTCCCAGAAAGCTCTCATAATGACTCACTCTGCACCTCCCAGCAAGAAATCTTTCTATAGTGCTGTAAAAAAACACACATCTGCAGCTTTTCCACCACAAATATTTAAAAAATGTGGTGAAAATGCAGGCGTGCAGTTTCACAGGCAGGGAGTTTTTGTGGTGAACTTCAGTTCACACACATATTATGAGGAGGAGCTCCAATCCTGCGGACGTTTATTGGCTCAGAGGAGCGGGAATGATCAAGTACTGGACGCCAGCGAGTCTGAGAAGGGGTCTAACCTCGGCCTTGTGCTAACGGGAAACACTGGGGCTACGTGAAGGGGCAGAAGGACGGGGAGTGTTGAACTACTCTCTAAAACCTGACTGGAACTGGGCCATCAGTGATGTCAGAGTAGTCCACTCCCACAGACCGAACACACACTGGGCAGGTCTACACAGTATGGTACACATATGAACAGTGGGAGCTAAAAGAATATGTAGAACATTTCATCTAAGAAGGATTTCTTTATTTATGCTGCAGGGCTAAAAATCGTTCCAAATTTTTGCTGAGTTAGGCAACATGTTGCTACGAGTAGCAAATGTTGTGCAATGTATAACAAATAATCTGCTGGATTTATAAAGAGTCAGCATCCTGCTCATTTTACATGCAATGTGGTAAAGATACAACATGCTATCATTATTTATTTCCCGTTTCAAACCTGTAGGACTTACTTTCTTCTGTGGAATACAAATGGTCAATTTTTTTTAATATCCTGTCCAATTTTCTTAGTATAATTAAACTGAATGAGGAATGGGGCTGTCAAAATGCAAAAAAACACCATGAAAGTATCATAAAAGTGTTCCATATGACTTTATTGCTATATTAAAAAAAACTTAAAAATATTAAAAAAAAACTTAAATGATTCGATATCTTTACACAAACTGTAATTTATAATTTTTTTGTAGTGCTGTCAAACGATTAACTGCGAATAATCGCATCCAAAATAAAAGTTTTCGTTTACATAATATATGTATGTGTACTATGTATATTTATTTTGTATATATAAGTACACACACATACAGTATATATTTTGGAAATATTTACATGCATATACATTCATATATTTTATATTATAGGATATATAAATATATTTAATATATAAACATAACATATTTTTCTTAAATATATACATGCATGTGTTTGTATTTATAGATACATAATAAATATACACAGCACACACATATGTAAATAAAATAAAATTATTTTGAATGCGATTAATCGCGATTAATAGTTTGACAGCACCAATTTTTTTAAATCTCTGATAGATTCATTAAGTCACAGTGGAAAAGGAAGATTATGAATCTCAGTTTGGTCCTCACATAAATATGTCATATGGATTTTGAAGACTTGGAATAAAATGGACAATCATGGATCCCATTTATGATATTTAATGGTACTTTTGCATAATTTTTGAAATTTGAAATCTCAGGTGCAATTCATTGTAACTGTATGAAAAAATCCAACCAGCATTGAGGAATCAAAGTCAGGTTTGAGGCAACAAGAGGGTGACTAATATTAATATTAAATACGATGACAGAATATTCATTTCAAACCATGAAATTGTGATTATGAGTGTAATAAGAGTCAGGAAATTCTTAGTCAAGTTTAAAATGAAATGTCAGCATACAGTATATTTCTGTGCAGTTTCAAGTCTGTATGTTGCTATTAGTGCTGGCACTAATCTTATGGTTTGAAGAGGCCTCGCTTACGCTTCTGATATTATCTGTACCCTTCAGATGAATATATTCCATTCCCATCATCTCAGTGCATTACTGCATGACTTTATCATCCGGTAAGTATTTCTGAGAATCTGACATCATGTTTATAGTATTAGGTTGCATCGGGAAGAGGGGGAAAAAAAAAAACAATACATAATGCAGGCTTAGGGTCAAATAGATGCATTTTGGTTACAGACAGCGATGACAGCTTCATTATATTTATATACTGAATTGTAACTGGGTTTCTTTATGCATATACTCTAGCTTTTGAAAGTTTGGTGTCATTCAATCAGTACATTATTTTTTTAAAGAAATTATTACTTATATTCAGCAAGGATGAACTCTAATGTTGCAAAATATTTCTAGTTTTAAATAAATGGGATTCTTTTGATCAAAGAATGCTGAAAAGAAATTTATCACAGTTTCCACAAAAATATACAGTAATAATCTTTTTCAACATTGAAAAGAATCAAAAATGTTACTTGAGCAGCAAATCAGCTTATTAGAATGATTTTTGAACGATCATGTGACACTGAAGACTGGAGTAATGGCTGCTGAAAATTCAACTTTGCATCACAGGAATAAATTACATTTTTAAATATATTAAAATTTTAAACAGTTATCTTAATTTGCAATAATATTTCACAATATTACTGCTTTATTATATTTTTGATCAAATAAATGCAGCCTTGGTGAACATAAGAGACTTTTTTCAAACAAAAAAAAAACATTTTACAGGAGCTAAACTTTTGAACAGTAATGTATCTGCATGCTGAATTGTGATTGGTCAGTTTTCTTTGCATCTATTTATAACCACAGAATAACTTTGTGTGAATTTCTGTTTGTAGCTGACTTACAACTGGACACTTTTTTGTTGTTACAAAAACAAAAGCAGGTCTGAAAATGCATATCTAGTTTGCAGTCAAATATTTGCAATGGTAAAATAGCAAAACCTGCTTCAATCTAGACAGTCCCTTTTAAAGACACCATAAAGCCCAGCAGCAGACTCACATAAATCAATACTGTCATACTTGACATTTGACATCATTCAGCTATCAAAATAAACATTTTCGAAGCAAACTCTGAGAAGAGATCATCATCCATGAAGTAATACATCCATAAATAAAATATTATTCAGTGCTGAACTTACTTGTTGGGTGTAGGGTCATCGATCCGGTTGGCCAGTTGGCTCTGGCTCTTGCTGCGTGTGAGGGTGATGTTGGGCAGGAGGTTTAGCAGCTTACGGGATGGAGGTGGTGGAGTTCGTGGGGGCTTTAGTTTGCCATACCTTCTCGGTGGCGGTGTGGCTGGAGGGGTGGACAACAGCCCAGGGAAGCAGCGGTTCAGCTGTGAGGAGGATGAAAAAGGGTCCGCCAGCCCATCACAGTGAGGGTGGACAATTGTAGGGAAGTCCGTTGAGGGTAGAGCAGAAACAGAGACACAGGAACGAGGGGCAGGCAGGGCAGAAGGAGGGGGCCAGCTGGTTGGGCTGGGACTGTAAGACTGATGTGCACGCATAGAACAAGACAGCGGGTCAACAGAGGTACTGTCACGGTGAGTGGGCTCTGCTATCCACGGGATGCCCTCTTTCTTAAGTGCTCCACCTAAAACACAAAGAGTGAGAGACAATTCAGAAGAAGGTGGATGATCAATGCAGGGCTCCAGACCTTGATTAAAGTGATTCCTCACAAGTGTTATTTTAGTGTTATTTATATAATTTTATAGTATTTATTAATATTTTGAATGAGCTTTTATTTTTATATTTTTAGTTTTAATTTAAGTCATAGTAATTTTGCGCACGTCCTTTTTATATTTCTACTTAGTTTTAATTCACTTTTAAGTTTTAGAATTTTTAGAACTTCAAGGCAATATTTCTTTTTCTTTTTTTTTAGTTTATGTTTTTTAAGTTTAAGTGTTATTATCTTAAATTAAATTAATGAAAAATATTTTAACTTTTCAGTTAACAATAACAACCGTTGTTCACAAATGCCATCAAAATTAAACTTTTGCGATAATAATTTAAAATCTAGCTGCCATTGGCGATGGTCTGGAAAGCTTTGTGTGCCGCCATGTATGGTTGTCAAATATCAATTCTTGAGTATCTCATCATCATATATTTTATTACATATTAAAATGAAATTTATTCCCATAATGGCAAAGTTGAATTTTCAGCTTTACTTCAGTCTCCAGTGTCACATGATCCTTCAGAAATCATCATAATATTCTGATGTGGTGCTCAAGAAAGAATTTTTTTTTTTTAAGACTTATATTTGAAAACAGTTTTTCCACTAATTATTTTTATGGAAACAGTGACACGTTTTTTTTTGTTTTGTTTTTTTTTACAGGATTCTCTGGATAGACAGTACAAAAGAACAGTATTTATTTGAAATAAAAATATTTTGTTAAATAATAAAAGTCATTATAAAAGTGTTTTTTTTACAGTTTATTTTTATTTTTTTACTTGCATTATCGTAGACTGCATATGCTAGTCTATATGCTAAAATACTAAAATGGCCAACAGCTAGAGCCTAGAGCAGGAAGTCTTAAGTGTTTTGAAGAGTGTAAGGAGGAAGGAGTCAGCAGTCACCTTTGTTAGTAGCGCTCTTGAGACAGGAGAGGGCAGCGGTGATGCGGGAACACTCTTCACTGCTAGAGCCCAGTCTTTTCATGGTGTCTTCCACCTGCACACTGGACATTTGCAGCAGAGCATCCAGAGACAGCTTCACAGGGACTGCCTAGAAGACAGAAGAAAACATTAATCATGGCATAGGCAGAAAGGGACACATTATTCAACATCATACATCTAAACTGATAGCACTGACTCAATATTATCTTATTTGGCAAGTATTTCACCAGAATCTATGGTATTTCTGTGGCTGTAGACAGACAGAATGGAGTCTATATACTAATTAGAGAAAGATTAGGTGATAAAGCCCCCTGGAATCCCCCCGCCGCCACTAAGACTGCTGGCATCTCGTGGCACCAGACTGAGCCAATGTCCAGATACCAGTTTTCTTTCTCTGTCCGCCTGTCTCTGTTCCATTCCTCCACCCTACAACATTCCTGCACTCTTTGGCGTCTCCCTACAGTATTTCAATTCTCACCCAAAACAAACACACACTCTCTTACTCAAATGCATGACTGAGAAGCTGCCCAGCAACAGTTGTGGTAGTGTGTAGTTGTGGTTAATGTAGTCTCCATGGTAAATGAATAGATAACAGGACACATGAGGCCCTTTGGTCTAAACGATCAAGGGAGGTACATAAAGTCTATCGACAGACAAAATGGGGTGAATAAGATTCATCAATACAGGGTTTTGATTATATAGCACACATCAACGTAAAGCAGTTTGAGATCGTGGAGTCAAACGTTGCTAAACATTGACAAAATGGAGATCCCTGCAATATCTCTGGAAACGAACATTATATTGCCTTTAAAATAAGGATAGCAAAAAAAAAAAAAAAAAAGTTAAAAAACAAAATTTAAAAGGAGACAAAAACATCTTTAATACTCCCTGAGTTACAGCCATACAAACTTTGTGAGGGAAAAAAAAAACTCGAAAAGTTTCCCTCATTATTTCCTTATTTCCCTCATTTTTTTAACATTTTTTTTCATTCAGGAAAAAAATGAAAAAAAAAATAGCAAAATCAAAAATACAACCTCGGGACGTTTTTGAAATTTGGTTGATTTGGCATGGAATGACCGTAATATATTTAAAATGTATTTAGTAATATTTATTGTTTTGTTTAAAAAATAATTAAAACAAATTAAAAATATTAATTAAATAAAAGTGATTTTCAAAAGCAAAAATAAAAAGACGGTATTTCCCCATTTACACACGTAATTGTGTTTGTATGAGGTGGGTGTGTGTAATAAACAAGTTAAACGGTCTTCTAAATGACATGCATGACACTCAGCGGAATGAAATCTCCCAGCATCCTCATGGAGACTTCCTTTTTGAACAAGAGCCAGAGATCAGAATTAAGAGCACAGATCAATTCTCAACAAATACTAGACAACATCATCCACTCATTTAGCCAGCAGCTGAAAGAACACAAAACTAATATTAACTTAAGCCGAGCCTAAATCAAACCAACAAGCATAATCTCTACACAAACATACAGTAACATGAATAGCCTAAATATTTATCTAATGGAAATATTATTAATGTTTATTCTCTCTTCTGTCATTCAGGAAACACAACATAATGCATAATGAGGGTGTAAAATGCACCTCTTGGTTGCTCTATACGGCATGTGTACGTCCAAGTTAATAAGTACGTGAATTACTGTGTTAAAACAGACAAGCTGGGGCAGAGAGCAGGTGAAATGACACATACCGATACCGAGGTGATGTCTGAACATGCCTTCTACCTGAGTTTATGAGCTGACGTAACACAGGGAGTGATGCTCTGAACATAAAAGCAAGACGCAGCATTACGCTAGCTTCCAGGAAAACAAACGCACAGAATTAAAATCACCCAGGTGAGCTCCCCAAACAAATAAGTGTTAAATAAGTATCAGTGACAGTTACTGCTGGCTCTGTCAGTAAAGCTTCACATGAAACTACAATCCAATAGAAAAAGTGTGACAGCGGATGCATACAAATGAAATAAACAGATAAAAATCACCAAGACGCCCTCAACAAAGCTCTTCAGTGGAATTTCAAGTTGATAAGTATCTCAAACAAATGGCAAACGAGGAATTTCCTCACAAGCTTGTGAGTCTGACACGAGCCTGATGTGTTCAAACATAGCGTTAGCAGATATCTGCCGTTGGTAATTCCGTTTGCAGACTTTCTATGACCACAGAGGCTTGCATGCAGGCAGGAAACCGACAAACATCAAAAACAAAACACAGTCGACAAAGTCTTAAAATGAGACTGTAAAACATGAAGCAGTCAAGCTTACTATACCATGAGAGATTTTCCACCGAAGTTGTCCTTTACTAAATCTCATAGCCCAGAAACAACAAACTAAAGTCTCTCCTCAGTCTCAAATCAGTCACACTTGTGAGAGCTGCTCCCTTGCAACCCAAACTTCCCCTCCTACTTGTCCTGTCCCTCCTCCCTTTCCCCACTGTCCCTCCCCTCTATCCCTCTTTCCTTCCTGTTAACATGCCTGGGAAATCTCTCCACAGCTCTGGACACTCCTCCTAAAAGCACATGGTCACTAATACAGGCATTTGGTTTCCTGTGTGCAGTTTAACATCCCTTCTCTCAACTGAGGATGGGTCATGATGGTCAATTCATGGGGCATCATTCAACTTATATTATATATATATATATATATAAACAAAGGCATGAATAACTTATATGTTAATGTCAAATTAGTATAGCTTTTCTATTTAGCAAAAAAAAAAAAAAAAAAAAAATCCAACTAAACTTGCACCTAAACATCATACATTTTCAATTAAGACTTTTTTTTTTAAATGGGAAAAAGTAGTTATTTCAACAAAAGTGGCACAACTTAATTACAATTTCTCCAAGGTATAAAATAAAATAAAATCGCTGAAAAAAAATTGTAAAAGAAACTTTTTTAAAAACTTTTATGTGACTAAACATATATATATTTTTTTATGTTAAATTTATTAATAACTAAACACATAGCCAGTGATCACCATGCATTGTCAGCATCAACATTTTGTTTTGATGAGAAAAAGTGTTATTTACTGGCACAGTGACAATTTCAACAATTTTTCCCAGAAATAAAATAAAATAAAAGAAATAAAAATAAAATAAAACTGACTTGCCGTTCTATAAACTAGTCTGACAATGTTTTCTTACTTTTAGTTTTTAGTTTTGCACACCTAAAAAATGCTAAATTTAAGTAAAATAGTTCAAGTGTCTTTCAAGACCCTGCATTCTGATCCAATCTGTTCCGCTTGTGTAAAAGCCCTCTAAAAAATGCTTCTGATTGTGGTCAGTTAAACTGCAACCAACCTTATTATACAGGGTTTCTTTAAGTCAGGTTATTGAACTACTCTTTCAGGCAACACACTGACTAGTCAACTTTAAAAATATGCAATTTTGCACCTCTTTAATGTCAGCTCCACAACCGCTAACTGAGCAGACATCACTGATAATACACAAATTCCACTGTTATACAAAAAAAAGACTCATTTATGAGGCCATTAACTGAGCAGGATGTCTTTTGATTGTGTGAAACAGAGATTAATGAGGATTAGGCCGGCCTAAGTCCTTCTTTGACCTGTCACCATACATTTTGTGCATGAGTGCTCATCCTGGGTCGAAAGAGAGGGCACATCAGAGGAACAAAGGAGAGCGAGAGAGGGGCTACAGCACAGGAAACAGAGGTTTGGGTGAGATTGCATTTGTCACAGACTCTTTTTCTTTCTATCTCTTTCTCTTTATCTTTGCCTTAAGGAAGGCCACTGGTAGATCCACAGGATGTGACCCACAAAAAAATATGACTCAACCACAACCACTCCTGCCTGTGCCCTTTAGACTTACTCAATAACACACGCTGGCATGTTGTGGTCTGCCTAAACTCAAATGCTCCAAACCCTGGTTGATTTAAATTAAGCATTATCTTTCATAAGCGACTCGCCGTCCAAAATGCTACAAAATACAGCAACAGGAACAAAAAAACAACACACATTTGAATGGTGGGTCATGGTTGTTGAGCCACTCTCTCACTCTTATTGAGCAATGGGAAACCCCATCACTGAGGCAGCTGGGAACATCAAGCAATGAGTCACAATAAAAAAAATAATTTAAGTGTAAAGACGTCAGCTTGTGACGTCAGTTGATACTCACTGACTCTCACATACAACAGATATGCATTTTATGGATCAGTGTTCTTTTAGTATTATTTATATACTATTATGTTTTTGTTCATATTTTGAATTAGCTTTTATTTTATAGTTTCAATTGTTTAAATTCTAGTTTAATTTATTTTGATTTGTGTTTAATTTCCTTTTATTTCAGTATTATTTTTAGCTCAGTTTTAGTTTATTTATTTCCAGTTATGGTATTTTAGTGCTCCAATTTAAAGCCAAGGCAACGTTGCTGTTTTTTATTTAGTTAAAATTTTGAATTTAATATTTAGATTTTAATTTCAGCTTATTTCAGCTTTAATAATGTTAAAATGTTTTTAATAATTTTAGCTTTATTTCATGATAATAACTATACGATCAGATGGTCACAAATAGGACATGATGTCTCCAAAATATTATGAATGAATGAATGAATGTAAGCACTCATTCAAGCAAAACTGACTTCATACAAACAGTAAAAAGCACATTAACTAGTTGGTTAAAAATAAAGAAGCGAAGTTAGTTTTAAAACAAGTGATAGCATTATAAGCTTACGGTTGCTACTTGTGTTTGAAGGGATGGTTGATTGCGGTTTCACTTTTTTTAACGTTAGTTAGTGTGTAATGTTGCTGTTTGGGCATAAACAATATCTGCAAAGTTACGAAGCTGAAAGTTCAATGCAACGGAGAAATCATCTTTTAAAATTCTGGCCTTTTAATGCCTACGAAAACGGCTCGTAGAATCCATGCGTTTTTGAAAGATAAATATCCATATTTAAAACATAATAAACACTTTTCTATCACTTCCGCTGACTGTGGTACGAGGAAGCAGTCCTGGCGGATGACGTAAGACGTCAGCGTTGCATGATTAGTGATGAGCATGGAGAGAGATCAAAACAAAACGCCGGTCATGAATTACAAGCACAAAATGAGGATTTGTAAAGGAAAATGTTGGAGGATTTCGATATAAGCCAAGAGGTGGTGGATGAAGAGATTCCCCCCCTTCCATGTAAAGCGCTTTGAGTACCCAGAAAAGCGCTATATAAATATAACGAATTATTATTATTATTATTAATAAGAGGAGACTGGTTTTGCTTTGCTGAAGTAAGGAAACTTTGTTTCCTTTGCTACTACATTTCCCAGAGGCACACGCGCGACGCATACGTCCTACTTCAACCGCCTGAACGTCTTCCTCGTACCACAGTCAGCGGAAATGAGAAAAAGGTGTTTATTACGTTTGAAATATGGATATTTATCTTTCAAAAATGCATGGATTCACTACAGGGGGCCTTTATTCACCCCCCGGAGCCGTGTGAGGTACATTTTATTACGGATGCACGCACTTTATTTCACGTCTTCCGAACTGGATCCAGCAAACACCCGTTTATCCCAGTTGAAAGGCTTGGAGGGGCCAGGACAATTTTTAATATAACTCGGGGCGTTACATTTCCCACGCGTGCTTGTGGTGTTCAGCCAATCACAATGCACTGGGTCAGTTGGCCAATCAGAGCAGACTGCACTTGTTGGAAGGAGGGGCTTTGTAGAAAACGACGCGTTTCAGAGAGGCGGGGCATAGAGGAACTACAATAATGTAAAGTATTTGAAAAATAATGTGTTTTTTGAACATTTAAGCATGTCAACATATTCTGTTACACCACATACACAAAATAATGATCTTTAAAATAGCATCATATGACCCCTTTTAAAAAAAGAAGCATGAACACATGTTTGACTGCACCCCATAAACACAATCAAGCCTAGAAAAAAAAGTCAACCACCTCTTTGATATCTAGTAATGCAAAGACGTTCAGACATTTAGGTCAGAATGACTGAACATGATCAGATATGAAGGGTATGAAAACAGATGTTTTTTTGTTTTTTTTGTAACAGATATGGATATCATCAGTCACAGTATGATGACACCCTAGATAGTTTCTCCATTTCTAGTAACTGTAAAGTAAACAAACGCACACAAAGCAATAGCAATAACTGAAAAAACAGCAGAGGTGTTTCCTGGTATTCTGTAGATGCACCAGAACTTACATGTATGTAAAACATCTTCAATGGAACACACTTCCCTAAAATGATTAATCATGCAAATACAACCACACTGGCCCCAGTCCCATCTTGCCAGCCCACAGGAGAAATAGCATTCCTCTGCTTTTCCTGAGAAAGCACTATCCCATTATGCTGTGATGCACTGGGGCAACTGGATTCCCTGCTGTTCTCCGAGAGGGGCCGGCTGCCCACGTGTGTGTCCTGCCACATGCATGCATTCCTGCCCCATGAATCACACTATAGCAGCCTGGTGTGACACGTTAGAAAACAAACTTATTGTGTTAGGGCAGGGATTGACAAGTGGAGGGTCACGACTCAAAATTGGGTCTCAGGTTATAGGAAGAGACAATGCAAAATGAAAATAAGTAAAAAAATAAAAAAATAAAAAAATAAATAAAGACCAAAAAAGAACAAATAAAATATAAAAAAAAATTTAAATAAAACACTGCATATTTAGGTTAAATAATTAGGCTTATCATCACACATCAATATACATATGACAACATATGTAATTAAAAAAAATTAATACTTCAAAGTAAAAGAAACATAATCCAGACTACATTAAAAATGTTTTCTCTCACAATACAAACAGTTTATAATGACCACAATATATTTGTACTGTTAGTGATTTTATTTTTCTTTAATTATTAAAATGATTAATTTAATAAGTAATATTAACACCTTTAAAGACATTTTTGTTTACTGTTGTACAATTTATGTACTTTAGTGGGTCATCACTTATGTAAAATGTAAAATCTGGGTCCTGAAGCAAAACCTGGCCACAGGGTGATGCAGACAGACATAAATGGACTGCTGTGAATATACAACGACAAGGCAAGTATTTTGGGACATCGAAGAGAGAGGAAAACTGGAGGAGACATAATAAAACACAAAAAAAAACATGCTGTCCTACCGCAGTGAAGCAGTCAGCTAATCAGAGGCATGCCGCAAAGTGACCCCTTCAGTCCCCACTGGGATAAACTGTTTCTATTTTTAAAGTTTTGTTCCTCAGTCTTGCATGTGTTGCTTATTTCCCTGTGTTGTCTGTTTCCATGCCTAATGAGGACAAAGAAGTCTGCGCATTTGCCAGGCAGTCATGAATGCAGTGTTGTTCTGGTCAGCTTTGTGTGTATGACAGTATGGGGTGGTGGGCAGAGAGAGAGAGAAAGAGAGACCCCTTTTGGAGTCTAAAAATAGACTGACGAGAGAGTTTTTGACCCAGTGGCTGACGCTGCACATTCTGAGCTTTGGAGTGGGATCAGGTGTGTGAATCCACAGAGGACTGAAACACCACAGAGACTCTCAGCAGCAAGCAAGCAAAACATCTTCCCTCTCCTGTCCGAATCCTCCAATAACATTAATTTTTTTTTTAAACAAGACATTCATTACGTAGAAGCTACAGTTTAAGAAGCCTATTTTAAAAAGAAATAATTCAATTGCAATTAAATTGAGTGTTAAATATGCGGAATAATAAAAAATGCTACATTTCCTTATTTAAGCAATAAGGTACAAGAGGCCATGCTATACAGACTTATTTGCAGACTTATTGTGTTTAATAAAATGGTTAGTAGATAAAAATAATAAAAGTAAAGACTAAAAGTAGTAGATAATAAAAATAATAAAAGTAAAAACTAAACATATATACATATATACACACACACACACACGTGTGTGTGTGTGTGTCTGTATGTATATATGCACTTTTATTTATTCTACATTTTTAATGTGTGAAAAAACACTGTCATTTATATACGTAAAACAAAACCCTTAAAATTAACAAAACAAAATAAATGAAATAACATAAAATAAAAGGACAAAAACAAAACAAAACAAAAATAAAGTAAAATTAAAATGAAATGAAATAACATAAAATATAAAATAAAATAACAAAATAAAATAACATAAAAGAGCTCACGTTCTAACTAGTTTGATGTTTTCTTACTTTTATTTTTTAGTCTTGCACTCCTAAAAAATGCTAAATCCAAGTAAAATAGATCAAACATCTCAAGAGATAATAAAATAAAATAAAATAAAATACTGAACAAAACAAAAATCTAATACTTGAATAAAGGTCATGAAGCAGGGAAATATGGACAATAAAGGAACTAAGAAACAAACACACTGAGTACAAACACAAATATTGGCACCTCTATGAGCTCTGGCCGGAGGTTGATGGTGTACAGCCAGTCTGTGAGTTGTGGGTAAGAGTCCAGCGCCAGCGGTCTGTCTCTCTCTGGAACACTCTGCTTCCACTCTAACTGTTTACTGATGTACTTCACCAGCTTCACCTGTAGATGGCGATCACACACACACACACACACACACAGAGGCTTAGACTGGTGTAAAAAGTGCTGTGAGAGACAACTCATTGAGCCATCTGTTTGCTTTTTAAATTAACCCCATTTATCTTCTAATGAGTTTTTATACCTTCAAAAGGAAGAAAAATGAACCCTTCTTATTAACTTAACATGTTGCTCTTTGTATATTAAAATCCTTTGAGGCAAAAACAGGATGACGTCAGTCACAAAAAAAAAATAAAAAATAAAAAAAAAACCCTTCAGAGAAAAAGAGCTGTTTCAAAGTGCCTAGTCAGATGCCACAGAAGTTTGAAGTATGTACAGCAATGAGGGAGAAGCATGTTGATAATCCAGTGCAAGCATTTTTCTCAAAACCTTCATGTCCGCAAGCAAGCGTTGCACGCAGAATGCAAAGTGAGAACAGAGCAAAGGAAATCCCCATGTGTGACTTCATTGTAAACGGTGGGCGATGAAAGTGTGTGCTGTGTGTGTGGTGTCAGTAAAACAACCGAATACAGTGCAAACAAACACTGTACACAAACACACCACACTCTCTTTTTCAGTTCCAATAACAGCCAGTGCATCCACCCATCATTATCTTACCATGACTAGACTGATATTGGATTAAAAATAACAAGTCAATAATGTTCAAAGCTCACAGGACAAATTTGTTTCAGCCGTGACATCCCTTTATTGCCGTAACGCTCCCACTGCAATAAACAGTGCTGTCTATAAATAGACACTGGTTATCATGGCAAGGGAGCCTGGACTCTTTCTCACGGGGGCGTCTGTTCCGCCACTATGGCAACCCTGACTGGAACACACTTGGTGGCTGCAGCCAGAGTCCCATGTGACATCATGGAGCAGCGAGACACTGCGGTCCGCAGGTTAACAGAAACCACCGCACACCTGCCTCTGTAGGTACAAGTTCAAACACCTCAGAGACAACCACAGCTGCAACTGTGCTCATAAAGAAGAGGCCGTTTTCACCGACTCAAAACTAAACATTACTCAGAAATTTACTTTAGGTTAAATTGGGTAAAAGACTTGGTTCCATAGGAGGTTTGGTGTTTAAGTAAATTAATTTAATTTACTACAGCATGGAGTGGAAACAATAGTGATAATCCCCTTGTTTGAATATATAGATATAGCTATATTTATAGATATAGCTGTAGATACAGATTTAGCTAAAGATATTGATATTATAGTTATAGCTAGATATAGATTTACAGTGGGGGAAAAAATTATTTGATCCCCTGCTGATTTTGTACATTTGCCCACTGACCAAGAAATGATCAGTCTATAATTTTAATGGTAGGTTTATTTGAACAGTGAGAGACAGAACAACAAAAAAAATCCAGAAAAACACATTTAAAAAAAGTTATAAATTGATTTGCATTTTAATGAGTCAAATAAGTATGACACCTTCGCAAAACCTCATATATATATATATATATATATATATATATATGAGGAATTTGTTGTGGTTTTTAAGAAGCTCTTGGTACATACACGCATACATACATACATATCTGACATGAGAACAGAAACGTTTAAATAACACTTAACAATAATAATAATAATAATAATAATGTGTATAAATCTGAAACAGAAGATTTATGTACAGATTTGTGCATTATTTTCTCCATATATAAAGCTGTATAGAAAATATGCATATGTATTTACATAGTTACTTGAGAGAGAGGCAATAATTAGAGATGGAGAATGAATTACAGGCATGAATTACAGAACACGGGTAATAATTCCTGTGTTAGCTGTTTAGGCTGGAGATGGCATTTGCTCAGGAAGGACCCCAAGTAAAGAAAATTCTAAGACATTACACTAATATGGCAAATGAAAACACTATCTATACACTACAAAAATCGGCAGTCATGCATTAAAAATCCCAGAGAGATTTGCATTCTGTTCAAGTCTACTGCTTCTGAATGCAAAAACACATCCTGGATGCATAATTGTCTTTTATTTCATTTTATTTATTTTTTTTATAACTGTTTGCATTTATAAAATTGAACCTTTTTATTTCGCAACTAGTTAAACATATTTTGGCAAAAATTTCACATATTTCAGAAGTTTTCTGATTTACCTGACCTTTCAAATTATATAAATAGTCAAGACAGTTAAAGTGCTACAGGGCAGACTGCGTTGTTGAGCAGGAACAGAAGTAGCACCAGTCATTTATGCAAAACACCAGTGTGCAAGAATAATTCTAACTATTTCTAGATTTCACACAATGTTACACCATCATTTTTATCAAAACTCGTGCTCTATCTAGAGATCACCACTGAGAAAGACACTCAGTTGTCTACAAAAGCTTTGGTAGGTCACAGTGGCAAATTCGCCTGAACCTGTAGCCCAGCAACCAGCCACCTGTGCAGTTGATTAGCTCTCTCCATTCGTATCTCTATATAAGGTCACAGCGCTCAGGAAGAATGCAACTGCAGTATCGGAGCGCCTTACTAGCCGTTAATTCCACTGAGAGACAAGACAGCAGTGGATGACTTTATGTATGAGCGCATTATCACCTCACCCAGGCAAAACTGCCAGCATAGAATGTAGCGCAGTCTTCAAAAGAGAATGAGAGCAGCGTATCATTAAACTTTCAGGAGGTCTATGGCAGTCTGAGAAGGTGTGCTGGCTCTTTTCTCTAGGTACTATCTGAGAATGCCCCCATTTGATGCTGATTTGATGCATCGGTCGGCCACGTGCGAACCTCAAACACAACAGGGTGTTAGCTTGCACCAGACACAGCCTGGCACAATGTGCAGGAGTGCGCCTGTATTCAATGACTATCTCTCCTCTCATCTGCCATCTCCGTTACACCTCTCAAGGGGCGGCTGGAGTATGGGGCAGGGGGGACCTGCTTAACTAAAGTGTCTGCGAGAGGATAGGTTGAGAATCTTTTGTGACATTTGAAAGCACCCAGCCTCTTAGATGCAAAATGAGCTTCATTAGAGAGGTAAGAGACACAATCCATAAAGGTTGATGGTGTCTGTTACTACAGACCTCTGTGAAAGTTCTAAAAAGAGCGTACGTTGGCAATCAAGAGTGTAGCAAGTGTGATGCTGCTTTCATAAATATGGCTCCTGGTAAAACGGTGCTACAATCATTTCAAGTAGAAGAGTGTTCCTGCTATGAGTGTGCATGGAAAAATGTGATTAGATGATGTAATTTCCACATCGACTTTCTTTTGTGTAGGCATGCACTCAACATCTACAAATTCACCTGATTTCATTAAATACGGCATGCATAAAAGGTTTGCAAAAAGAAGCGTCACAGTTGTACCAGATGATAAGGTAACTGTAGACTGTAGTGGAGTGGCGTGGATCCTGTTACACACTTACTCACCAATACAAGCAAACCTGCGCCTATTGTTTCTGACAATAACATAAAAGCATATGGGATAATGCATGCTAGGTTTAAACAATCAAGACTACCTCCAAAAATCATGATAGGGCTATTATTTCAGCTGAGTGGGTCACATGGCAATAGATCCATTAAATGATGAGTCTCAATGATGAATGTTTAATATTAAAAAAGATGGATGAAAAGTTGCTAATAAAGGCAAGCACAAAATAAAAAGATTAAAAAAAATAAAATGAGCAGCACTAGACAATAAAGTGCAAAGGTTCATGGAACATAAGTCACAAGAAAAGAGAAAGGGGGGAAAAAAGAATGATAAAGTTGTTGAAAAACCACATGGGGATTTCCTGATATGAACAAACATTAGCCGGTTGAGAGGCCTATGCTCCACCGCATCTAATGGGCCTCGCAACGATGTGTTAACTTTCCATCCATAGAAACAAAGTGCAAATGAACCTTAAAAAGCCTTTGATGAGCACTCACGCTACCGAGCAAAGACTGGCATTTCCCAGAAACCAAAACTGAGACGCTAGGGAATCGTGATTCTTCAAAATGTGTTTTTCCCAAATCTCTTCAGTAAATTAGGGTCTATTACATGAAAGAGCATTAACCGGGAATATCACTCAAGTGCTTACGATTGCCACTGCCCTGGCACTGAAAACAAGATTGTGTCATGAGCAGGTTTTATCACATCTAAAAATGTGGCAATCCCTCTTCCCATCCGCTGCAAATTTAATGATTTTGAAATAAGCCACAGGTCTGTACTCAAGATAATTGAGCCAAAAAGGTTGTTGCAGGTAGTAATCTAAAAGGAAGTCAGGTTGCTGAAATATATTTGTGTCATGAGTCAGTGTACTTTCCAGGTTAAACAATTTTGGATCTTTAAAATGGACCACAGGACACAATAGGTTAATGCTATATTCTAGCCAAGAGCGCTTGAAGTTACATAGTCCCAAACCTGTATGACTTTCCTCTTTGTAACACAAATGAAGACATTTGAAAAGTCTCAGAAAGTCAGTGGGATCTAAATGTTGTTGCAATCCCACTGACCTTGATTACAAGGGAAAAAAACGTGAAGGTGAAACCTTCTTAGAAATAATGTCATACAGGTTTGGAACAATGTAACAGTAAATTGAGTTAATGATGACAGGATTTAATTTTTGGGAGAACAATCACTTATAATGTGTTCTGGCAGTGGATTTCAGTTCACAGAAAGACAGAGAAGATGATGTTGCTGGAATTGTTCATCTAATTTGACACTTTAAATATTCCCACGCCACCCATCTACCACTTTGCCTTCAGATGGGGGAGACCCTTTCATCAAGTGTGAAGTCACTGCAGCATGCAGGGACAGCATCAAATACCCAGCAACGTCTAGTGCACATCGGTAAAACTTGTGTTACCGTAAACCAAAAATTAAAAGGTTTTTTACCATCATACTACTCAAATCCTGGTAACTAATTTAACAAAGATGACCCTAGTGACATAATTAACAGACAAAAAGACCGATCTTGAAGGTTACTTGGAATTTGTGCATGAACCTCCCAAAACTTGCACACAATTATAAATCAAACTGGTGGATTTTTGGTGAGCTGTCAGTAGATACAACGTTTTTGTGCAGACCAGCTGTGCCCATCCACAGGAAATCCCAAAACACAAGTCAGTTTTTTTGCCGGCACAAAACAAGTAGGAAATGTGACTTCAATGCACAGCACTTCCTGAGCAATAAAAAAAAACTTGCATCTACACATTTTAAACAGATGTATGATTTGCTTCTGAGAACAAACAGTCTTGCAAACTGACAGACTCAGGCCACAGAGTGGTTGTGGCCAGATCTGTACTGAGCCTGTGAAGAACATTTAGTGATAGCCAGATGGCGGCACTGAAAGACAAAGAAGATGTGACTCCAACACAAATGTCATCAAAGGGACATACACTTTTCACAAGATGAAGAAATAATATGCAAGATTTAGCAGTATAGTTTCACACTTGAATGACGACTGACCGATATTTCATTCTGAAAATAAACTGCATGAAAAAGATGACGCTTCTGTTCTAAAATAGTTTTAAACAGTCCCAAAACTCACCAAATGAGGGCATATATAATACAACAGAGAAGATTTACATCTCTGTTGCAAAAAAATAATAATAATTAAATACATGAAATAGCCAAAAAGAACTAAAGCAGAGTATGTTTCACATGAACCATACATCAGAATCAGATTGAGCTTTATTGCCAGGTATGTTTACACATGAGGAATTAGTTTTTGTGACAGAAGCTTCATGATACTGAACTGAAATTTTTAAATAAATCCTAAAGGGTCCTTCACAACTTGCACCCACAAAGTTGTGTGTTTTCAATGAAAGCTGGCAACTACCAATGACAGGTCCACCTGAGATGATCCACTTCCTAAAACAATTGATTACAGCAGCCAAGCAGCACCACCTACTAGTACAATGACTTGGTGACCTCCAGACAAAATCGCTGTCAATGAATGCCTGACATCTTTACAAGGAGAGAGTGTGGGTCTGCTCCCAGACAGAAACCTAACACCCATTGGTCAAGTAATTGTGTAACACATGGTTGTTGGACATCTGCTAGTGTCCAGGTCTGCATCTGTTCCCCTCACTAAATCAAACAAAACCTAAGGATTTTCTTTTGTTCCCCCATTGAGATAGATAAAAGATATGTCATTTTGCAAACTGCTTGTCTTCTCCAATATCCATAAACACACAGTCTACACAGTTTATTCTGAGTGCTTGATGTAACCCTACTCCTAATGCAATTCGGCCTGCCTCTCACATGCAGGCTTATTGTTCAAGCAGAGAGAGGGAGGAACGCATTGCCTGGACTTTCCACCACTTTTGTTCTTCAGCCCTTTGATGGATAACCTCTGTCTACACAAAAGTGTTTAGTGGAGTTGCGGCATTATGGGATTGTAGCATGCAAAGTCAGATTCACTTTCACAAACCCTTCCTCAGATTGAGGAATCTTGCTCACTAATCACATGCATGTGAAGGGAACAAGCTTGCTAAATATAGGAACAGCCACAATAGCACAAACACACAGCGATCTTTCCAATGGCCAGAGAAGACAAGCAACTAACCAGAGATTCTCAGCTGCCAACCGCAGTCATTCCTTCAATGTCTGAATTGTCTCCACTTCTTGAGAACAAGCACAGAGAGACAGCCAGTTCATCCACAGGAATTCTGTGAGATTTACTGACAGGAATCTAAACGATAATTGCCATTTAGCACCATCTCTCTGTGCTTCGCTCTGAGTGTCAAGAAAACAGGTCACCAAGTAATTCAAGTGTGTCCAAAGGTAGTAAACAAAGTCCTGCTCAACTGATTTGGTGACACTGATTGGGATATTTTCAAAGAGGTTATGAAGATTAAATGGAGGAATATGTATCAGTCATAGCTTACATCAACAAGTGTGTTGATCACCATACTACCCAATATAAGACCTTGCATAAACGCTGAGATCCAATGTATGACGGAATGACCGCTTCTCCTTATATCAGGGGTCCCCAATCCTGCTCCTGGAGGGTTACTTTCTTACAAAGTTACTAGAAACCTTTGAGCAGGGGCTGCTGGAGAAAGTTGTCCTACAGAGATTAGCTCCAAACTTATTCAAACACACCAGCCTGTAACTTTCAGGTAACCCTGAAGACTTTGGTTAGATTTTTCACATGTGTTAGATTAAAGCTAAACTTGATGGACAGGTGTACTCTACAGAAAAGTGGCTCTCCAGGAGTAGGACTTTACAATCAGTATGGGCTGTGTTTCCTCTCTCTGGGAACATTTTGATAACCTCAGGAGAGTGGTCTCTTCACTGGGTATGCAAACTGTATCCTTGTAGGTCCAGGAAGTGAGCAGGTAGGGAATCCCGTGCCACCACCTGGATGCTGCAGCCAGGGACTCAGGTTGCCAGGCCACCATGTCCCTCACTCTGAGCCAGCCCTTGGGATGTCAAGCTACTCTCTGAGGCCTGACACCATTTTCACTGTATCCTTCTTCTCTCATCCTGCCACAAAAGGCTTTTGATGGCCACAGCTCTTCAGCTGAACCTACCTCTCCACAGGTATCAAAAGAGCCAAGGCCACCTGCTGTTCCTTGACTTCAAAGGCAACCTTTCTTAACACCGGTGTCACCGGGGTTGTTTACCGAGTCCACCACAATACCCACCTCGCTGACCCGAGACTGTCGTGGATCAAAGCAATAAGTTGATGATATCAACAAGACAGTCTATAGGGAAAAGGTAAGACAGCTCAAAGTCTGGTAAAAAAAAAAGAAAACAATCACAAAATGACACGATTAGAGAGTTCAGACAAAGATGTCACCTTAACAATGACCTGAACACATGAACCCTGACCACCTCATCCTTAACCTGACAGTATCTTTCTTCCATAAAAGACTTAGGCTAGCCAGTGAAAATGTAACAGTTTCTTCAGGTGTGTCAAATGGCGCTTTTCCACTGCATGGCACGGCACAGTACGGTTCAGTACGGCTCACTTTTGGGGGTTTTTCCACTGGGTACAGTACCTGGTACTTTTTTAGTACCACCTCGGCCGAGGTTCCAAGCGAACCGTACCGTTACCAAAACGTGACATGTAAACTCTGCTGATCACTGATTGGCCGGAGAAAATCATCACTGCCTGCATCATTGAACTTGCAGCATGAGAAACAACAGACCCACTAGATTTAAATCAGCACAGCCAGTGAAGGATCGAACGCAACTGTTTTGAATGAGCGCACCTTTCTTTTAACAACCAAAAAATGGCTGTTTCGTTGTCTGTTGAGGAAGTACAGACTGTCCTCTCATTGATAGCTGAGGAGCGGATCCAGCGAGAGCGTGATGGAGCGACACGGAATTAAAAAGTTTTTCAGGAGTCACGGCAGTAGAGGCGGCACAACAATAGCAACATGTGAATAATCCCGCCCACTCTAAAGCAGTACTAAACTGCAGTGGAAACGCAAACCGAGCCAAACTGAGCCGTGCCGTGCCATTCTGAACCGTGCCGAGCTGAGTCGTACCATGCAGTGGAAAAGCACCAATAGAGAGTACCTGTGTTACCTGATGGATCACTGTCTGGTATGTTAACTGCTCTGCTTTAGACAAAAGAGCTCTGCTGTGGGTAGTAAAAATATCTCAGTTTCTCACTGGAACCAGAATTCCAGCTAACAAGGATTGAACAGAAAGGCTAACAGGAACATTATCAGTCCATCTCTTGTTAGTTTCATCTGGAGGAAGCTTGAAGAATCCAAAACCACTAGACTTCCCACATGTCGTTAGACTATCCAATAGCTCTGACAATCAACAAATGGACTGTCCACCCCCACCCAATGCAGAAATGCAACCCATACTCCTGACTCTGCTTGTTATTGTTCTACCTCAGCACAATCCTTGCCGCATTACAGTCGTTTTATGAGCACTAGACTCTACGTTTACATCTTGCAATTCAAGTCTCTCTGACACATGCACTATATTTAACACCATTTTTTTTAGCTTTTATATAGCACACTGGGTGCATATTACACAATACACATTATGTTATATAATTATTGCTATGTTTCAAAGGACATGCATTTTATTCTGCACTTAACATGACTTGAACCCAAGATATTTTTAAATTTTATCATGAGAAACAATGAAGTGCCTCCCTAAGATGTACAAAACCTGTAGATAAGTATCACCAAAGCAAGCACCAGACACACCACAATGCCACAATTACCTGTGTCCGTGAGAACTAGCATCATTAACATTTCAAAGAATAACGGTTTAGTAAACAAAGCCTCAAGCCCATCTTGATTATTTGAAAGTGAGAGTTTGTGAGCTGTGAACATGTAAGCCATGTTTTGATTCAGAGAAGAAGGTGCTTGACCTTCATAAGTAGTAGATCATTTCATCTTCAGAGAAAAGCCCTCATTTATGGTGTTTTATTAAACACAAAAAATAATAATATTAAAAGTGACGCTGTTCCACGGGTTTGACCAACTTGGGATTTCAGTTCACTTTTCTGGGAGGGGTTAACCACTGTTGCAAAATACCTGCATATGGTTAAAAATAGCACTAACACTCCTCTGACATATACTTCTCTTTGTTTGCAGAGCTAAACTGAGATAACAGGCTGTCTGACATGGAACATATAGTTTAAAAACAGCTACAGACTTTGACTAGTTTACTCATCTACAATACACAAAAGTATTCCATTGCAGTGATTATCATAAGGTTGAGTATGAAAATTACTCAATATGAAAGCATTTACCCCTTTGTTTAAAAAAATGAAATAAAAGTTCACTGCACTACTGCAATAACTTTCTGTAAAATAATTACAGAAAGTGTTTGTTGTATGGCTTAAAATGTCTGTTTATGGCTGAAAGCACCATATAAAGTAAACACATATTATTAATTTCATGAAACAGCTGGTCATGTGATCTCAACATGGTGGTGCCTATAAAAGAGCAACCTGCTCCATTATATTTCTTAAAGTGCTGTTCATTTCTTCAAGCAAAACGTTTCTTCTTAGCAGTGCACAACATTAGGCTACACAAGTAAAACGTTACATCAGGAGGGGTAGGCAGATGCACCCTAAACAACTACTTTTTTAAGATCCAGGAAGTAATGTCAGTCAAGAGGGGGTTTTCATGACCCCTATCATTTCTGAATTTGGTGTCAATATTTGAACAGGCAATAAAATGAATATTGACTTGAAGGTGCACCTACAAAGCAAACTTCATTATTTAGGCATATCAAGAACAATCATTCATCGTCTTAATACTGGATCTTATGGTACTTACCCTGCAACCTGGCATGCACTGTAGCTTAACATTTAAAATACACACAGGCAAAAACATTACCTCCAAAGCGCGTATCTCGTGTTGGGTCAGGTCGTTAGATGCTGCGCACTTGGTCCGAAGCCCCTTCAGACTAGAGATGGAGATCTCGATCAGGTTCTGGATGAGCTCGCACTGGTGAAGCGCGTCCATCCCTGCGTTCCTCCCATCACTCGCGTCCAAATGCTCCTCATCACTTGCGACCATGTTTCCAACTTTGCCAGAGACACTAGTATCCATTCCTCGGCATTGGCACGGCTTTAGGAGCATGGGCTCGAACTACAGCAAACACTAGTCCAAAGACATGTTTGTAAACGCATGCAGACTAAACGGAGGTGGCAGTCCTACTCCAAGCGAGTTATGTACTAGTTCAGAGCGCAAGCATACTACTCAAACATACTCGTGGACTAGTTTGACAGCCAGATAGGACGCGTTGTCAGCTTGTTCCGCCTCAAATGTTGTATGTATATCCCGTGAAGCGCTCGCATAGGTCTCACCCTCAGTCAGCTGTTTGAAGAAGCGTTTGATGCTTTGCAGTGTGGGAAATGAAGTTTTGTTTACACGCGCATCGGATTGTTTGAGGAACACTTACGTAATTGATTTTTTGTTCAATTTTTCACTTTAAAACAAAAAATTGTTTACATGTTTCTATGTGTTTTGCTATTGTGTATAGGGACGTTGAACTTGTCAAAAGCGCTTTATAAATAAAACATATTTATTATTATTATTATTATTAGTACAATAATTGAAATAAAATTTTATACACTTTATTGTCTCCAAGTTGCGTTTAGGCTGACAATATGTTAAATGCACAACAATAGGCCTAAATAAATAAACAAATAAAGCCAAATTAAAAACAAGAAACCGTAAAAATGTGGAAAAGGTTCCATAGTTACATGCATTTTATTTAATCTATGAATTTTTATCTCTGAGACAATTTATGCTTATAAGTTAATTAGTATAAGTATAATTTATATTGTAGGCTACAGTACTGAATATGGTTAACTAGTGCTCTCACAGGTTTGAGATAAATGTTTCATGAAACAAGGTGGAAAAGAGCGAATAACTTAATTAATATCCAGTACTGCTATCTAACATCAACAGATCCTGATAAATACCATATCACGCCATAAAATGATCCAATAATCTATATGTCCCTTGTAAACGAAAAGTTGTAATTAGCATGTTAGGTCACTCAAACCATATAAAATTTAGACCAAAATTCGAACCAATCAAATGAACTATAACATTTTGCTAATAGAAATGTATTGAATGTACAATTTGCTTTGAGTGGAATCTTTAGAACTATAATACTTCATTTTACCCAATGGACCATTTTTATCTGAAATCACCTTAAATTTGACCCAACGTTAGATAAAATATTTTATTTTCCCAAAAACAAAATTTATGATCAATACCAATATGTTACAATTTTTACAACCCTTTGGTGGAACTTGTCTTGTCATATAACTGCTCTTGTTGGTTCAATAATACAGTTCCTATTATGTCATCAGAGGCACACTTTGTATAAAGGCTGGAAAAACACGTCGAGTGTGTATGTGTGTGTGTGCACGCATGACTGTTCACAGGTACTGCTTTCTGCCTACTCAGATGAGAAAAGTCTGTTTTTTTGTCTTTCCATTGAGTTACGACTTGCTGGGTACCCCTGCCTTAAATGTTTAAGTAATGTTATGGTAATTCAATTATATAGGCTATATAATTGTGTAAATAATCAACACTTTGGCTGTTCAGAGTTCATGAAAGTGTTTGTGGCAAAGTGCTGCTTTTTGTTATTTATGCACTACTATAATGCATATGCTGTGACTGCAGATTAGGAAATGTAACAGAAAGACATGGAGAAATGTTACAGCACCAACTCGCTGTATCAGGCTCACACTTTCCCATGGGAAAAAGCTCCTCTCCTCCACAGCTTGCATGCCAAGAAGGAGACATAATTTCAAAGTGAACAGTAAAGAGGGCTGAAGCCAAAGAAGAACCACTGGAAACTGTCTTTCCCCATGAGGCAGTCAAGCCGAGACACTTTTAACCAACTGAATTAAAAGGAAAAACTGTAACCAGTTTTTATTTTGGCTCACAACACTAAGATAAATGTATGACAGGAGCATGATGGTTCTGTAGCTGATTGAAATGCTGCTTAGCCAGTGATCTAAACCTAGCCATCCACACCCAGCATCCTCAGAGAAATGACATTGCAGAACATGTTAGGCTTAATAGAGAAATAAGAGATGGAAAGACTTAAACAGACACTCCCTCTATTCCAGGTAAGCATTGGTTTTTCTCTGAATCAGTCAACACATTCACATACCATTTACATTACATTTACGCATTTAGCAGACACTTTTATCCAAAGCGACTTACATAGCATTCAAGTTACAGTTTTTACATTTGATCAGCTCTTGCTTTCCCTGGGAAACGAACCCATGATCTTGGCGTTGCTAGCGCCATGCTTTACTATTTGAGCTACAGGAAAGCACCAGGCCTAAACTGCATAGGTGGAGACAGGCAGTTGTTCAAATATGGTGCTGCATATTATTGGAAGGTTATATAAACTATAGCAAATTGCAAATTCTGTTATCAGGCTGTGAATTGATAACCATCTGGTTAATAACTTGGACAGCAGTGTTTAAGGAAATATGTTCACAAGACATGAAAGGTAAATAAACATATGGTTTTAAACAAATTATGGCTTTTAAACATTATTTTAAATAAATATAGAAAAGAAAAAAAGACTGTTGTTTAAAATTACTTTCACTTCCATTTGGATGGTAATCCTGCATATGAGTATGAGTAAATATATATGAGTGAGCATATAGTGTCTCCTGCTGGAAAAAGAAGGTAAGCAGTAAAGTTATAATAATAATTAAAAAAAAAAAAAAAACTCCCTCTCAATCACTTGTCATTTGTTGTAACATTAGACTGCATATTGTTGATGTCACTGTTGAGGTTTCAGATCTGTGTTCCAGAATGTTCAGCTTCACCTTAAATATTGCACACAATCTACGCAGAATGTGTCCTGTGTGGTATTGCAGTGTTAGATGCAACACCAAGGCAGGAAGTGATTCACAATCAGAAAAGTATTTGGTTCACAGGATGTTGGGACAATTGAAGGAAGGCCAAAAAAAGTGCACAGCACTTATTTCTCAATTGCAAACAGCATGATTTCTACAGAATCTTAAATGTATTAGTCTCTCTTTCCAGGAATTATTTCTAAGAATTCAGAATAATTATTAGTAGTTTAGTTTGACAGTTTGACATTACTTTACTCTCTCTCTTTCTCTCTCTCTACACACACACACACACACACACACACACACACCTCAGGACAATTTATCATGAGAAAATAAAATTATATAAATACTAAATATATTTATACATATTTTAAATACTTTTTACAGCTTTACAGCATAAAATATTTTTGGCTTAAAAACCATCCAGAAAGAATTTTTGTTGCATGCTGTCATGAATGGAAATTCATTCATGTCATTTCATGCAAGTCGTACAGTAGTAACTACAGCAGCTGCAGCTAGATAGCGCACTCACACTAGTAAGAGACCCACAGGAGTCGCTAAAGAAATCTGGACAGATTGAGAATGACAATCACACTGCTCTCTCTGACCGTCGAGTCTCAGAGCATTTACGGAATGAACTCCCATACTGGTTCCTTTTAGGCAGAATTGAAACTCGCTGAAAAATAATAAAATACAAATAAACATGAAAAACAGCTTCCTTTTTTTTCATAATTATGTTGCTTTGGGACTATAATAATATAGTATAATTTTATTTTAATTCACATCTTTTAGGCCTATACTGTAATTAATAACATCTTATAACTCATATAATTTAATCTCTGACATTATGTGACTGAACATAATCGACATTACTTTTGTTTCAAAAATACAAATCGTAAAAACAGAGATTAAATCGTAAAACCAAAGTAGAGGTGACGTAGTTGGAATTGCTATGACATCATTGGATGAAAAGTGTGCTTGTGACGTTACGTAGGCACGCGCGCGCAGCACAGAACAGAGACTATAAAATCAAACCATATTTTTGTTTGTTTGTTTTTTATTTATTGAGATAACGTGTGTCATTACTGAAGTGTGTTTTGTCTATGGAACTGCAATGTATAGGCTAAATCTGCTTGACGATAAAACCAATAAAAATTAATTTGCTTAATGAGAATAAAATAATGTTAATACTATTAAAATGAATATCTTGATCACAAAAAAGTAGGCCATCATGTGATTTCTTTAAAAAAAAAAAAATAATAATAATAATAATAATTTATGCATTGGATGACTAACTGAGCAGAGCCTGTATGGCACTGGAATGTTGCTTGTAAACTTCACTTCCATGGCAATGTTACATAAGACAGACAGGGTTTATTTTCTGCTCTCATCTGATAGCTGCACACAGTACCCCTTAAAGATCAGACAGGGTGAGCATAATATATATATATATAAAAAAGTACATAGTCATGCGAAAATTGTATCTAACAACAATAATATCTACATAGGTGTACATATATATTTGTCTATACAAGGAAGCACAAATCTGTTTAATGTGTCATACTGGTGTGGTATGTTTTGGCTTGATGATCCACAGGCTGTCTAAAAGATTTGCAGCTCTGCAGACCTGTGCTATGGCAGATGTAGTGTCGTAACCCTGAATCCATCTGCTCAATTTACACTTTAAGGTTATAAATAGCAATCCAGACCAGTGCAGCTGACCTTTTCTTAGATTGCAGGATATACGCTATTGCCAAAAGTATTGGGTCACCCCCTTCTAATGAACAGGTTTGACTACTTTAGTAATTTCCATGAGTACAAATCTTAATGTTTAAGCATATAATGATATTCTAGGGAATTGTGTGCTTCTAATTTTAAAGCAACAGTTTGGACAGGACCCTTTTCTATTCTAACATGACAATGCCTCTGTGTATAAGGCAAGGTTCAAAAAGAAATGATTGATTTAGTCAGTGTGGAAGAACTTGACTGGTCTGCAGAAAGCCAAGTCTTAATCCAAGCTGAACACCTCTGGTGTGACTTTAAATGCAGACCTTGAGCCAAAAACTCATCACCAAACACCAATGACTTGTACATATGGGTACAGTCATTTTAGACACTTCCAAAACTGTTGCAACAGAGATGGAAATATAATTTTTAAATACATGAATTATGTTTCCATCTTTGTTGCCACAGTTTTGGAAGTGCCTTTTTCTGTTCTAAAGAAGGGGGTGTCCCAATACGTTTGTCCATATAGTGTATGTACAAGTCATTGGTGTTTGGTGATGAGTTTTTGGCTCAAGGTCTGCATTTAAAGTCACACCAGAGGTGTTCAGCTTGGATTAGGACTTGGCTTTCTGCAGACCAGTCAAGTTTTTCCGCACTGACTGAATCAATCATTTCTTTTTGAACCTTGCCTTATACACAGAGGCATTGTCATGTTAGAATAGAAAAGGGTCCTGTCCAAACTGTTTCTTTAAAATTAGAAGCACACAATTCCCTAGAATATCATTATATGCTTAAACATTAAGATTTGTACTCATGGAAATTACTAAAGTAGTCAAACCTGTTCATTAGAAGGGGGTGTCCCAATACTTTTGGCAATATAGTGTAGAAGTAAGTGAATCTCTCCACACGGTGCTTTTGTTGGACTGCTTTATTTTGAATTGCATGGACTCAATACCTATTCTGTGGCATTAATCATTTATTTCTTATTCTGGTAAACCTCTGACAACTTTAGCACACAAATTTTGCAACATTTTTTCCTTCTCAAGGCCACTGAAAATACCATTGTGACCTTAATACATCTCGCTTAACCGGTCTTTGTCTCCTGTATCCTAGAAACATCTGGAAGTTGAGTCACTCTAGAGAGGTTGCGACATATACAAAACAAGCTGAGAAACACAAGGAAGTTTTCAGATTGATCTAGCTTCATATTCCAGGTCGTAATGACTTGAGTGTGAAACGTGCAGTGGTTTATACCTCTGGCAGTAATGATTTTGTCTCTTTGAAGCTTCAGTTTTATTGGCAGTAGGTCTTAATATTTAACCTGATAGCATTACTGATGCTAGTCAATAATAAACCCGATAATGACCTTTCATGCCTTTTGGACAGAGTCTAAAACACTCAAGCGGTTCAGTAAGTTTCCACACTCTTTAGAATGTAACCTCAGAAAACATTGTCTTAAATTATTTACAAAAAACTGTTTTGAATGAATATTAAATCAAAGTGATCATTACCTAACTCTAGCAGATTTACGTTGCGATAGGGCTGAAGATTGGAATGCTGTTTTCTGTAAGGGTTCTTGAGGAGTGACTTGTTTGTTATGTGGAGCCTGGGAAGATTAGCACAGCTGTGAAATCTCACAGTGATTCTTGTTTGTTCAGTCACCGATGGGTCAATAACCCACTGAACTGAGAACTACTAAGCCCTTGCTGCTTTTTGTTCATAGATACCGAAATTGAAAGGTTTTTATATTTATCTAGGCCTATTTTTGCACAATTTCATTATAATACCAATATGTAAACATTCCAATATAAATAAATCATTTTTAAAATCAATCAATCAATCAATCTATCTGTCTGTCTGTCTATCTATCTTGAGCAAGGATGTATTCAATTGATCAAAAAAGCAACAGATATTTACCGGTATGTTACAAAAGTAAATGTACTTTTGAACTTCCTATTTAACAAAGAATCATAAAAAATATCAGTTTCAAAAAAAAAAAAAAAAAAAAAAATTAAGTAGCACAACTGTTTTCAAAATTGATAAATGATGACTGTTTTTGCAGCATTTTTGATCAAACAAAGCACCAGTGTATACACACACACACTCTCACATTTATATATATATATATATATATATATACAGTTGTGTTCAAAATAATAGCAGTCCAACATCACTAACCAGATCAATCACTGTTTGTGGTAGAAATTATATTTCTACATGGCAAATATTTTAGTAGTAGGTGTGGTAGAGTAATAGAAAACCAACAGACCCAACAGTCACGACATGCATGCTGTTGATTGTGTAATTGAATCATTAATTGAAAAGGGCGTGTTCAAAATAATAGGAGTGTGGAGTTTAATTAGAGAGGTAAATCATTCTGTGAAAAAACTGGTGTCAAACAAGTGGCCCTTATTTAAGGACGAAGGCAGCAAATGTTGTACTGTGCATTTCTCTCTGAAAATCTGAGTAAAATGGGTCGTTCCAGACATTGTTCAAAAGAATAGCGTACTTTGATTAAAAAGTTGATTAGAGATGGGAAAACATATAAAGAAGTGCAGAAAATGATAGGCTGCTCAGCTAAAATGATATCAAATGCTTTAAAATGGCAACCAAAACCAGAAAGATGTGGAAGAAAACGGAAAACTACCATTCGAATGGTTCGAAGAATAGCCAAAATGGCAAAGACTCAGCCAATGATCAGCTCCAGGGTGATCAAAGAAAGTCTAAAGCTACCTGTGAGTACTGTAACAATTAGACGACGCCTATGTGAAGCCAAGCTATCGACAAGAAGCCCCTGCAAAGACCCATTGCTGAAAAAAAAAAAAGGTTACAATTTGCCAAAGAACACATTGACTGGCCTAAAGAGAAATGGCGCAATATTTTGTGGACTGATGAAGCAAGATTGTTCTTTTTGGGTCTAGGGGCCGCAGACAGTTTGTCAGACGACCCCCAAACACTGAGTTCAAGACACAGTACACTGTGAAGACAGTGAAGCATGGTGGCACAAGCATCATGATATGGGGATGTTTCTCATACTACGTGTTGGGCCTATTTATCACATTCCAGGGATCATGGATCAGTTTGAGTACATTAAAATACTTAAAGAGGTTTATGTTGCCTTATGCCGAAGAGGAAATGCCCTGGAAATGGGTGTTTCAACAAGACAACAACCTCAAACACACCAGTAAGCGAGCAGGATCTTGGTTCCAGACCAACAAGATTAACGTTATGGAGTGGCCAGCCCAATCTCCAGACCTTAATCCAATAGAAAACTTGTGGGGTGACATCAAAAATGCTGTTTCTGAGGCAAAACCAAGAAATACAGAGGAATTGTGGTATAAAATGCAATCGTCCTGGGCTGGAATACCTGTTCAGGTGCCAGACTCCATGCAACACAGATATGAAGTAGTTCTCAGAAACCATGGCTATACAACTAAATGTTAGTTCAGTCATTCACAAGAAAGCTAAATCTTCAAGCATTTTTCAGTTTATACAGTAAATGTTTGACTTTGTAAAGAAAAATGCAGACACTGATGTTTTTTTTGAACAGCCTAATATTCCTTTTTCTTCACTTTCTGTAAAGTAATAACAAATTTGCTAAATTTTTCTTCATGTTTTGATTAGAATGTGCAATGTTCCCAATGTATTTGTGTTTTGAAGTAAAAGTTATTATAAGGATTTTGAGCTTTACTCGCTTTTTTAAACACACTGCTATTATTTTGAACACAACTGATATATATATATATATATATATATATATATATATATATTATATATATAAACAATTCATACATATATAAATTATATTTAATATTAAGAATTAGACTTTAAAAAAACTGCTTCAAGACAATAAAATGATTTAAAATACTTTATTTTGACAATCATAAAACAAACAAAATCCCCACTGACTGGAGAACAACAAAAATACATTCTCAAAATGACTTTTGTTGATAAATTCACTTGCTCCAGTTGAGCACAGCATTAGGTATTCTGTCTGAAACAGTTGGACAAATAAACTAGTTTCCAAGCATCTCTATAATATTCAATAATGATTGAAAACTACTACCACCAAATTCTAAAGAACTGCAACTGCTAGAATTTTGGTTTGAACACTGAAGTGCATCTACGTATCCTTTCTAGATCTACTTTATAATAGGAATCAGTCTAAAGAAAACCCAATCTGTTGAACATAAGCGTTCTTCATACACCCAAGCAGAAAAACAGACATACATAAAAAGACTTTCAAGTTTTAGCCATAAATGAGGGTGAGAAAACGGACTGTGCCAATCACCACAATAAGAACCCAAGGGGATCTTTGGCATCAGCTTTTTCAACACATTTTTATTGCCAAGACTGTTCGACTGCATGACCAGATGAATTTGCCACATTCTTAACTGATACCATTCAATTGCTTTAAATGACAGGCAGGGTCACATGCATTATACAATCAATAAACAGAACCATGCCTTTTTGTTCCAGGATATCCAATAAACCAGGTCCTCAAAATGAGAGGTATCAGACATGCCCAAACAAAACTACCTCCCCAAAACCTCACTTTGGCTCTCTGTTAAAACACACAAGGCTGTCTTAAATGTCAAAGTGTTAACAGACTGAGGTTCGATTGTGTTAAGTGGTGAGACAAGTGCCATATTTAATTGCAGATACAGCAAGTGGAAGTCAGTGGCAATTTATTTGGAACGAGAAATCAAAGATGTGGCATCAATTTCACTGCTGGTTATTTAAAATCTCATCAAACTGGCTGGCAGTTTCTCCTCGAAGCAAACCTTTGTGTCATTCCCCTACAAAACAACATCACTGGACAAGAGAAAAGACCATGTACAGAGCAGACTTTCAATACAAGCATTATAAAGTGATGTATGAGAAGCATGGAAAAAAAACTGAAGCTACATATATATTTTTACACAAACATATGTATATACACGCGTGCCTTTACAAATCTCTGTACAGGTAAAAAATATACAATTTGTGGAGGAAAGAAATTAGCCCATGTGTTACAGAAGTTTTAGGCTTGTGATGATGAAGGCCGTTACTGAAGCAGCATAAGCATGTTGGATGTTTCTTTTCTCTAAAGAGGCACGTCAAGGGGAGGCACTGCCTGTGTCCCTGAACTACCCAACTATATTCCACCCATCATATGCACGCACACATACACACTTTCACATTGTCACTTCCCTTCAATCCCTCTCACAGCCAGCACGGAAAAAGAAAACACTGCAGAACATTCGGGAGACAATCCCCCGTCACATCACTTTAAACTCAGTTTAGGAACACCTAAACTGAGCCAGAGAAAGCACCACTTTCACCCATCATTTACCAACTCTAAGGTGCTGTACAAATTGTGTCAGATTAAAAAAGAAAAAAAAAAAGAAAATGTGGTCCGCTGATATATTAAGGCTGTCTGAAGGCCACTATCTGATATGGGCTTAAAAAAAAGGGACAAATTTGAACAAAGCATTGAAATACACTTGTAACTAGGAAAACTAAACTGTCAAAAAATTAGAAAAATAAATAAATACAAAAAGAAGCAACCTCACCTTCATTAGAGGGTTGGTTTGAGCAGAACTTTTTGTTATTTTTTAAAGAGAAAAAAAAACCTCCACACATTTCATTGGTTTCACAGAGTGGCGTGTTTTGCGTTCCAACTTAAAGCGTCTTGTATGCCAGGTAGTCTTGCATGGAGAAAGGGATGGGCAGCGTATAAACCTGTTGGGTGGGCATGACTCGCCGCAGGCTCAGGCGGCACAGGTGCTGGAGGCTCGCAATGCTGCGTGGAGAAGCCCAGAAATGCATGCTGCCGTCACGAGACCTGTGAGAAGACAACAGGACTTCATTTAGTTTATTTAACTTGGCACCGACACGTATTCTGCTGTTTCAGTGAACTATACCATAATCAAATGTCATCTTGAACAGGGTCTGGTTGTGTTTGTACAGTACAACTGGGAAATTCAGCTTTGTCAGACTGCTGTCATGCAGAAAAGTATGAGACTATGTGGGACGGCCAACTCATCTAAATGAATTTCATATACAAAGGAAGCTGCAGAACCGGTTTGGTGGATTTCTTTTATAATAGATCGTTCAGGATACTTTTAAACAGTGTTATGAAAGTTATTTTTGGCTTCATCTCAAAACAGAAGAACAGTTAGAAGCCAAGATACAGATTTGATCGTTTATGTAGTAACACTACCCAGCAAACAATGGAGTAACAGATTCATACCCAGCAGCTAAGACACTTCCGTCAGTAGAAAAGGCACAACAGAGGCCATTAGTGAGAGGGGCGATGGCTTGAGGACTCTTCTCATCGATTCTCCAGAAACGCACCAGCCTGAAAAATGAAAATTCAAGTTGTTGTTTTTTTCCACCACTGCGGTTTCCAGTGTCTTGCATAACTTTTAAAGCAAACAAAACATGAAACTGAATGTATGAAATTTGCCTAAAATAACTAGTTTAAATAAAGATTTTATAAAGTACTGTTCAAAATTTGGGGTTAGGAAGATTTGAATACTTTTTTTCGGCAAGGACACACTAAACTGATAAAAAAGTGACAGTAGAGCCATTTATAATGTTACAAAAGTTTTCTGTTTCTGCTGAAAATTTTGCTTTGTCATCACAGGAATAAATTACATTATATTACAATTTAAAATAGGTCTTTTTTGATCAAGTAAACAGCCTTGGTGAACAAGAGAATGATCTTATCATTTGTACATAACCGCAAAATAAATCATATGCACAATAAATGCAACTTTATCATCCGCCATTTTGTAGAGCACAACTGGTTTCATTCTCTCAGTATGAGAGAGAGAGAGAGAGATGCCTCCACCCAGAATCGGCAGGAGGCGCGGCGAAGACAAACTGGGCGCCTCATAGTGATTAATGGACGTCATATGAGAGGCATGTGATCTTTCCCAGAAAGAGGCCCTGCAACAAATCACACACTCCTTCCAGAGCCCCTATCGCCCTAACGCTTAATGCAGGCTACTAACTGCAACAAACCATCAGTGTTGAGTTTTTCAAAAGCAAATAACTGAGTGTTTGCATTATCTTACCTGTCATCAGTGACGCTGGCAATGTGCCGACCGTCATGACAAAAAGCTACAGAGCGAACCCATCGATCATTTGCTCCTCCTGCAAATATGGGTGAGGGAGGAGGGAAGAGATGCCTGAAGGGAAGATAAGAGATCAGTTAAACAACATGAGCTTGAGAGAGAAATCACACAGAGCTAGAGGAGGAAAAGGGGGTGGAAAAATGAGTCACGTACCCCAGCTCGAGCAGAACGGTGGCTGTATGAGGGTCCCACACGATGACACGGGTGTCGTAGGAAGCTGTGGCCAGCAAGGCCCCGTCAGGAGAGAACTCGCAGGACACCACGTCGTTATGATGGCCCTCCAGCTTACGGATCAGAGTGTACTTATCCATCTCCCACAGGAAGACCTGCAATGCAAAAGACAGGTGTTATAGCCTATTGTGTTCTTCCACACTGTTCAGAGACAAAGAACTCAATTAATTCAAATTAAACAACAAGATCAAAATGTGCTCAGTGTCATTTTTTAGGAAAATATTAAGCGCTACAACCAAACCCAGAAAAAGTAGCACATGCCAATGAAACAGCAAGGCTTAGTTGCACAAAACTGCACAATGTCAAACTCTACTCTAGCAGTTGCAAGTCTTTACATTACATCAATGCTCACATTTTTTAAATTAAAATCTACAGTGATACAGAAATACTACAGTGTAAATATATAAAATTACATTTACATATATAAAATTATATTATTCCAAGAATTACTACATAATGTGTAAATAAAAAAAAAAATAAAAAATACAAACAAGTAGTAACTTAAGGTAACATTATGTTACTCCACTGGTATCCCCTTTCAGTTTTAGTTCACTTGAGTTTACAATAGGCTTGCACCGCGCCGGTGGAGGCCTACGAAGAGACAGAGATACTGCAAGAGAAGAGAACATTTGATGGCCAAAAGGTTGACTTCCTTTGGCAAACACAAAATACAGACATGTCACAACTGCAAACTCTGCTAATGAATCAACCATTAGACTTTCTAGTGCTTTATTTGCTCCAGCACAATTTTTACATTTAAGAAAGTGCAAAGGTGTGGTCACATTCACTGCTGTTCGGCAAATTTTCATGGGCGAAATGTACTGATTTCAATACGAATCCATACAATCGGGAATCACGTGAGGGCGAAAGATTTCCCCACACAGATTTCGAAATGGTTTCAGAAAGATCAGAAACTGAAAGCTGACTTAAGTGTGAGCTATGCTTCATTGCTACACTTTTAACAAAATGACAACAGCTTTTTAGACTGCAACACACATTTTTTTTAATGTGACCACACCTTAAGATCGTATTTTTGAGTGCCAAGAAAACAAGGTCCCTGCATGGTCTTTATAATAAGAAAACATTCTTGTTTATTTCTTATAAGCTACAGACATTGCACTTGAGCAAAAGTGTACATATTTATTTATTTATTCAATAGATAATTGCGTTTAAACATTCTGGTGTTGTTGGAGAAACTACAACGGTGCGTTATACAAGGCTAATTTACCATTTTCTCTAACTTGGCAATGTGAGATAAAAGGGCTTCAGGGTGCACAACTACTGCCAGCATTCAACGTTAAGCTAAGCCAGATATCTTGCACGTGAAAGAAACATTACAGGAAGTTGAACTACAGCAATTTTATCGACCTTTAGGAGAAACAAGTGCTACTATTAATTGGTGGTTCCTTACAAATGAGGAAAAACAAGTTGGTGTTTGCTGAAGTTCTCGAGCTGGCATCGCTAAAACAGCCTCTGCTTTCAGGACACAACAAATTAGATTATTCACAAATGGAAAACAAAATGCGCTTTCACTAAGTAAATGCAACCAGCATGGAAAGTACCCACAGGTCTTGCTTCTGGTGGGTACTGCAACAAGGAATGATAAATGTGCGTTACCCGTTTTCCCGATCCGAGTAATTCCACATTAGACTGACATTATCGGTCTGCAGGCAGTCTTTTGAAACACAAGGAGCCCTTTCATTGCTCACACATGCCAACAATGCCCCCCCCCCTTACTACTAACCTCATTACAAAAGAGTCTGACTAGGACGTTAAGTACAGAAAAATCGACCAGTGGCCGAGCGTTGCGTACCAGAGGTGTCGTGAGATAGACACTAATGAGTCGGGGGGGGGGGGCTCTACTGGCTGACTCGTGTACACGTACAAAAGACACAATGTCTAGAGTTCCTGTTTTAGGTCAAATGTGTAGATGATGGGAATGCTATTGAATATAGAGATGGAAAGGAGTTAAGGAAGGGAAGTAGGGGGTAGGGAAGGGGATCTCACTGTCAACTCTTCTGAGAGATAAGGTAAAAGAAGTGAGAACTGCGACAGCGGGAGGTAGACAGACATGGAGCAGAACCTACGTACAGGAAGCCCTTGTGGGCAGGAGCATGGAAGCCCCTGGGGCGTGGGCACGGGCACATGAGCGTCCAACGGGGGCCGCGATGGCAGCCGTGCCCCGCGTGGTCCGCACCGGCTGCTCTATATGTCAGCGCGGCGCTTCCCTCAAAATCACTCAAACACAGAGCTCTGCCACCACCTGGGACAGGGAAAGCAAGACACTTATGGACACACACAACCGTACAGTTCAACCACTGCTGCCTGTTCATGGGAGGAGAGTTGACTAGGAGTCGGAAAGACTCAAGAGCTGGTTTCAGGGATGACTTACTGACTGGAATACTTTCTTCGCTGTGCCATAAGGGCTTTCACACACAACCAGCATGACAGCTACAGACAATACACTACTGTTCAAAAGTTTGAAATCAGTAAGTTTTTTAAAATGTAAAAATAGTAACACTGGAAAATATTAATACAATTTAAAATATACATTTTCTTTTTGAATATATTTTGAAATGTAATTTAATCCTGTGATGGCAAAGCTGAAATTCCAGCAGCTATAACTCCAGATTTCAGTGTCACATGATCCTTCAGAAATCATTCTAATATGCTATTTTGGTGCTCATTTTACATTTATTATGAATGTTGAAATTAACTCCTGATTCTTTAAAACTTTAAAAGTGTCCTTGTTTTTTTTTAAATTTTTTTATTTTACTATAAAGGTATAAAGTATACTTTTCTTTAACATCTTACTGACCCCAAACGTTTGAATTTTTGTTCAAGTTCTTGATACCAGTTTTGATAGTATGTTTGTGGGAAAGATATAGGGACATCATATTTTATTCAAATTATATTTATGAAAAGATACTGTCTATTATTGAAGTCTCTCAAAATGTTATTAACAGTAATATCAAGAACAGCTTTATGGGTGAAGAAGATTCATAAGCCATTTGCATTTCTATCTACATGCGCATAAAAACCAGGCACTCATTTGTATGAACAAAAACAAACCAAAAACCAAAACTACAGGCAAGATTTATAGAAGCAGGTTATGGCACTGAGCATTATGATGATATATAAAGATTCATTTAGCACTTTTGATTGGTCATAGCAGAACTATTAACAGTGAGAAACACACCAAACAGGTAATAAAGAGGAAGAAAGAACTGCAAAACGTACCGCTTTGCCTGCGCCTACAGAACAAAGGACAGATGAATCTGGTGAGAAAGCGCTGCAGTAGACCCAGTTTTGATGGCCACGGAGTACTTTCACCATGTTACCTATTGACAAAGAATATAGATTGTTTAATGTATAGTAATACTTTGTTTTCTGTTATAACATTTATAGCTGGCTAGTAAAATTTCCTAAAATTCAAAGTAAAATTATGTTACAATTTACGATAAACATTATGCAAACAGTTTACAACAATAAAGACTTTTCCCAATACAATATTCATCCTTTGAAAGCAATGCTGATGCCTTATAACAATAAAATAAATATACTTTAGCCAGTAGCTAAATTCCTTTTCACGTTCCAGTAAGTGTCCACTTTTGAGACTGGGGAAAATTTAGCTGAACTCTGGCCAACATTCCTTCTTGATTAGTTAAAAAAAAAAAAAAAAAAACTGTTTGCAAATACAGTGAGCTCCATTTTATCTTCAAGTTCCCAGCATATAAATAAGATTCATGTGATCTTATTAAATCAGCAAGTTTGTCCAAGGATCTTGCAAGAAAAAGAGAAAATATAAGCAAACATTCTTTCGGACTTGGCATCCAATTATTTTCCAACTACTTCACCCCGCCTAATGCCCAAATCTCTGAGTGCGAGTGTGTGCTGAACTCCATGGAGATGAAATGAAAATAAATGGGCTGCAGAAAACAAAGCAGGCTGCTGTGCAGGAAACGTCTACTCCAGAGTGGCACCAAATACAAAATCAATATTTGATCCTCACCGTCATCTTTGAGGTCCCATACGCGTAGAGTCTTGTCTCTTGAGGCAGAAACCAGCACTAAACTCCCATCTGGGGCGAACGTTAGGTCTCGCACAATGTCTGTGTGGTCCATCAGGTTCAGCAAAAGTTTTCCTGTACAGAAGAAAACAAAATTTAGGATAAAGGTAGAAAAAAAGCCTTCAGCCAAATCATTCCAGATCAACCACTGTTTACAGCACAAAGTCCACGTTAATCGATTTAAACTGCGTCAATATTGCATCTGTATCAACATCTTGTCACTGCATCTTGGGAGCTGCATTTAACACATAATTGATTTCTTAGGAATCAAAGAGGAAGATTATGTTTGTGGGTTTTACGCTTATTAAAGCAGATGTTAAAAAAAGGGACTTCCCAAGGCGTTTCTGAAAAATAGAGCAGTTATACATCTAAGCCCTTTCTTTATGAAAGGTGCTGAATTTCCTAGAGGCATATGGAAGCACAATCACTGACACTTGCCAGGCTAATCCACATTAAATCCCTATAATTAGCTGCATCTACAGTGACAAAACAAAAATCTTTAACGTGTTTCTAAAATATGATTGAGGTTTAGTAATAGGGCCTATTTGTAACCTGTCAAGCATGAAAACATACATTCACTTAGCATATAGAACGATGGGTGTATTGTGCAAATCCTGTCGAGATACTGTACAATACACTGCTATCAGATTTCCAGAATGTTTTCAGAAGGGAGAAAAATAAAGGCAGCTGGAGGAGGAGTCTCGCACTCTGAAAAGAGCAAGTCTGCTGGGTAAATTTATGGCATTGCGGTTTTAGTTAGAAGGGAGATGGAGTCATCCACTGAAGAAAACATCGCTTACCCCTCAGAACAGCCAATGGCAGTGTCTTTACAGGACCTGCCCACCTATTAATGTGTTTTACAGCTGGGCAAAAATTAATTATATAACTCTTAGAGTCAGTACTTTTTCTGCAGTCAACAACCACCTCTCTGTTTCACCTCTCTCAAAAACAGCCATTTGTTCTCCGCTAGCAGATTTACACATGCTGTTATGACCATTAAAATGTGAAACTTGAACAGAGGCACAGAAGCAGAACTTAAATGGCCAAGAAACCAATGGCAAAGCGGTACAAAGTTTCATAAAGTGGAGAGATGTATTGTGTAAGGGAGAGCGTACTTATAAGGTTGATTAAATATGTATTAAAATAATTTAGCACTGACTGATGACTGCATAAAAATGCTAAAAATCAATAGGTGTATACAAGACATACATTTGTAAAATATGAAGAAACTATGATTAAGTGATAGAAATGGGATAGTCTATAGTCTATACCCTTACCTGTATAGACGTCCCAGATTTTGATGCGGCCATTGTTGAGGCCCGTGGCCAGCAGTAGCTGGTCCTGGCCAAACTTGAACCTGTGCCATTCGATATTAACGCAGCGACTCTGCTTTTCAGGAACAGAAGAGCCAAAGGCCAGGCCCCAAACGATGTCACCGCAGTCGATGGTGTGCTCTCTGGGCTCGCCTGGCAGCAGACTGCCCTCACTGTTCTGCCGGGACAGTCGTCGAGGACCTGCACCGCTCGACCGATCTTCCTTTCTTACAGAACTAGGGAGAGGGAAAGAGGAAAAAGTTATTGTGCTGTGTTGATCTGAGAATCAGACAACAAATTCTCTTAAAGTTTAAAAATTGTGAACAGCAAGAGGACATTTTACTTTTTAAAAAATGTTATCTAGCATGTCTGTTGAAATAAGCTGCACATTTTAACTCTTAGGAATATTGTAAACTCCCAGCCTTAGAGATTACAGAAGTGTTGCATCAACTGACCCATTTAACGTCACTTGGCCAGTTCATGAAACTCATCAAATAAGGTTCTGGAATCATTACAAGAGGTTACTGTGTGAATACAGAGCAGGCGGTACAGAACTGAAACAGCCTGCCACGTGTCAGCAGAAGCTTTTTTATGGCACAGTGGCTTCCTTCTGCTTTAGCATTAAAGGAATAGTTCACCCAAAAACCTGTAAGTCTTTTGTTAGTCTTCAAAACACACAAATTAAGAGACTGTAAAAGTAATAAATATGAATAGAGCACTTTAATCCAGGTCAAATTTGAGTTTTAGAGTTGAATAAATCTTATGGTTTTGGAACAACATAAGGTTGAGTAAGTGAAGACAATTTGTATTTTTCAATGAACTAACCCTTTAAGAAAAATTCTAAAGCCAAATTAATTTAAAAGGAATACTAAAGACTCAAATAACCTGTATAAAATTGTGCCTTTGAATTTAGTGCCACTGAAATACTATCACAGCTAAGTTTTTTTAGTTTTTAGTAAACTTTAAAGTTTTAGTAATGTTGCTGTGTTTTGTCACTGTTACGAAAACAACTTTTTTTGTTAGCTGTTTTTTAATGTCGATATAGTTATTAACTTTTATTTCAGTTTTAGGGTGTCATTTTATGGTATTAACTTAAATTTTTTATGTTTTTAGTTAACTATAACAACTCAAATGTAAAGCAAAAGTACTTTTGTGTGTACAACTACTAATAAAGTTACTACACTTCAATGTAGAATGACTGAAAATAGTTTTACAATACCATGGTTCTCTTTTATGGACACATGTAGAAACGGTTTACCTCCAACTATCATAACTTCTGTTAAAGTTTTACTTTAGTTTTTAAAGTTGTTTGCATGGTTTATGTTGCAATGATATTACTAGTATTTTTATGAAGAACACTAGCATGAGCATGTCAATAAATCCTGCACAGAAAACACAAGACAATTACTTAACACATTTTATATAATGACTGCTGAAGTAGTTGTTGGGTGGATGATTTTGTACCCAACTCTTACAGAAAAGTACGAGACCTACTGCATTTAACACTGGCAAAGAGCCCAAAAAGTTGCTCAGTTTGAGGCATGCAGCCAAAGGGCAATGATGTGAACCTCATAATGAGGACTCTGCATTCAGTACTGGACAATAGCTGGTTGGCAGGGCTGTGTGCTCAACGGCGGTCTCTCTATCCACAGGGTAAGGTGAGATGAAGACTGCTGATCTATGCCATGCCGCTGAATGCTAAACAAGCCCAAACACTGGGCACCACTGTGGTATAGCCACCATGTGAAAGCCCAGAGGGCCAAACCAGACAACCAGCACACGCGCAGACTGCCTTTGTCAGTCCATCAACACACAAGCTGTATTGTAACAATTCATCACAGTGGGAAACGAAGAGATAAGTGTGTATACTCACAAGCTGACTAAGCATTTTTTCCATGGTACAAGTCTCACAATTCGATGCCCCTGAGACCAAGCGAAATAGGAACCATCAGGTGCAAAAGCTACAGTCCAAGTCTCCCTTCCAGACTTCTGGTCAAAGGGAGCAACAGGAGGTATGAGTTCCCCGATGAACTTAGCTTTACCTGTTACAAAAGAAAGCACATTTTTAAGCGTTTAAAGCATTTTATAAAACCAAACTTGTTGGCAAACTACTTTTTGTTACGGTTTTATAACAAACATGCATTTTGCCTTCATAGCTGTCATCGAGTTACATTATAACTATATTGCCATCTATTTTTGCAAATCAAAACAATAAATTTAAATTGATAGTTCACCCAAAAATTAAAATTGTTATCATTTACTCACCATCACGGCGTTTCAAACTTGAATGATTTCAGTGTTTCCCCTGCCATTATATTTTATTTAAATATGAATTCTGCGTGTCTCTGTGTTAATGACTGGCGCAGACGCGCGGTTTTGTTTACTACTTGTAGGCTATGCTTGTAAGCCTACTGAAGCACGAGTGACACTTGCAGTGATATTAACCTCTGCTGTCTCAATAAATGAGGACATAAATACATGAACATCTCCAGAACTGCTCTGAGAGTCACTTCATGAGCATTTCATTTGAGTAAAACTATCCTCATGCCATACACACACAGAAATGTAAAGATATTCACGGCAACCCTTCAAAATAAAAATTCGCTTTAACTTGAAGGCACGGCAGCAGAAATATATTACTACTGTTTAGTAGAATGTACGTAACAGGGTGCTACTACTACAACAACTAAAATGATTAAAACCTTATTTTTAAGGAATAATCATACAATATTTCTTCAATGTTTTAATTGTAATATTAAATGATCTTTATTATCCAAAAAATAAAATTTGTTTAATTTTTTATTACTTAAAAGATAAATTAAACGAATGTTTTATGCCTTAAATGTAAATACATAACAGAATTTCTGAGCAAAAAAAAAAAATCATAAGGCTATTATAAGAATAAATGAAACTTGTTTTTATGCTTTCAAATAATTAGACATGCAAAAACAGAATAGGGTGACAATAAAACATAAGGTTGGAAAATATAAACATTTCATAGTGCCCTAAACGTAATTTTTGGTTAAACTTTTAATAAGTTTCATGATTTTAATTAATTAGACATGCTTTTTTTTTTTTTTTTTTTTAGTAAACAGCAAGCAATCAAAGAGTTTTAAAATGTACTAGAAGCTATTCATTAGACAGGTACTTATTACAACAGTAAATATGTAACAACTGGAATGTATATAATATTACACGCCAGTAAACAGTAAAATGTCTGTAGAATTCATTGACAAAAACCAGACATTCGTTAAAGTAGAAACAATAACGTTACTTGTCACTAAACAGGTTAATGACTAGTAAGTTAGCAGCTAACACCTCACCAGTTACCAACTGAATAGTTACTAACGTTATATGATGAATACGTCGTCCTGGATATTAAAATTTCAAAACAAAACTTTTTTCCTTCAAAAATGTATAAGTTTATATAATTAACAGGAGATGGTGAATCAGTGGCGCGGTGTGAGTCACTCAGGGGTCTGGAGAAGGTGGGGGAGGGTGTGGATGTGCTCTAGGCGCAACAATTATAGCACTAGCACTCGGAAACATTCACTTAACGGTCAATTTTTAAATGTCATATTTTAACGGACGTGCACGGCGTACGCATTTGTTTGAGTTCAATCTGCGTCTTAGCGATAATTGTGTCATAATATGGCTGAAACACGACACAGACACTGAAATTATGAGTAAGGTTAAGCCACATAAATCCATAGCTGCACAAATGTAAACATTAATTATATAAGATAACTTACACACGTTTAAAAAAGCAACTAAACAGTAAGACTATAATGTATGTAATGGAGAAACTCACCTATCTCATTTTCGTTGGCAAAATCTGGGAAGCTTGCCATCTAAATCGAAGCGAGTCTCTTAAATCTGAATCTCCTTGGTTAACGAAATACAGGCGTCGTTCAAATGAATGCGCTGGATAAACGGAAAAGGCTGCGCGCGCGTCTCCTGTGCGTCAAATGCCTGGGCTGCGGGGCGTCTCACGTCGACGCAACGCTGACTATGTTTACATATACGACTGCTTGAAAAACAGACAAAAGTACCGTCTTTAAAGTTCAAATCGAGTTTAATAAAACTGAAATTTAAACAAAGAAAATGAGGCAGTAATAGTCTAGCTCCTCAAATCGCGTTGCGCTCGGTTTGAATACAGCGTGTTGTAATGGCTGCTTGCCTCCTAACGATTCGAACACACACACTGATGGGCGGGACACTCTAGCGACGTCATAAGAGTTGCCGGGGCGACGGAGGAGCACTGATATCTGATTCGCTGAAATCCGTTTACGCGTGGCCTCTGATTGGCTGTTCGCTCGAGAATATGAATGGAATTGATTCGTGGAATACGTGCTGATAAGGAGTGTGACGATGAAGCGCTACAGTTCTAAAAGCAACAAATTATCGAATTCGAGTGCTTGAAAGGTGTCAGGAATTTAATGTAAAATTTATTTCGTTTTATTTTTGGTCTGCTGTGCCTTGTTAACGATCTATGTTGTGATATGTTCCATTGTAGCAGTTAGAGAACAAAGAAAGTTTAGTTGCAATGTTTAATATCAGAGATTTGTAGTTCAGAAACTCCTGTTGAAGATTCTCTGTAAAGTTACGGTGAAAATGTAAAAGTATTTAGGGTTATTTTAATAACTGTATTAAAGTTCTTATTCAGAACTAGACCTACAAAATCCGAATATTAATCACTGATTAATTAACTTGATAGGCATTTAATTATTTGAGAAATACATAAAATATATCTGTTAATTTTATTGACACGGTTGCACATAAATAGGGCTGTTTTTATTATAACACATTCATACATGTAGGCTATATTAAGCTATTTATTATATCATAAAATAATTGTTCATTCATACTGACATGACCATGCTGGCCATGAAAAGAGGTAAACCTGGAGAAAGTGAGGATACTTTTCTACAACTGTGATGACATTTTCAAACAAAATTTGACAACCTGAAACATTTTGAAATAAAAAGTGGTCTAAGACTAAACTGTAGGTATGTTGCCTCAAAGAAAAGACATAAACTTACATTTGTGTAAACTTACAAAAACAGGTGGTTCCTGTAAAACCTGCTGCAAAGCAGAAAAAAGACCCCAAAGCACACAGCAAAACTGTGTAAAAGTGTAGGAATCGTTCAGAAAAATGATTGGTATTCTGGGGGAAGCATAATCTGAGTGTCATGGTGAAGTGTGAAATATTTACTTTGAGGGGGTGAAATAAATGTTAGACAATTTGTGTGCTGAATTTATTGCTGTGGGAGGAGGGTAAGATACATTTTGATTTGTTAGTTTATAAGCTTTTGATTTTGCACTAAGGATCTCAAAACCATGTTGTGAATATAGTTAAAAGTTGGCATGACACACAATAGAGAGAGAGAATATATTCACAAGCAGCACAGTCTCAAATGGCTTATTGCTTTTATAAAATAGTACGTTAACATTTTTTTCTTCTAGTAGATGCTATGGTTTCATTTATATCAATGATATGGCATACATGTGCTAGAACATTCTGTTAGCACAGTTCTGATAAAACAGATAATGTATGATGAATGCACTCTTACAGTTTGTCTGTCTGTTCTTTTTAGGGTTAACTTAGTGTGTCATACAGATAAGAGTGTGAGGTTTTTTTATTTTTTATCTTTGTGTTTTTGCCACAGTGGCTCACTTGATGCTTGATAGTGAAATGTTTTTATTTTTTCTTTGGCTGATAAGCACTGTGACCGTGGAGTTGTTGAATAGGGCTTTGTGCTCGGTTTCCTAGTAGTTCCAGGAATACCAGTTAACAGATAGTTGGTCAAGGGAAGGTCATTCAACGGTGTAATGAAAAAGGTAAATCATTTAATATACAAATATAAATGTATGTATGTACACCCAAAAAAATGCATCAATAAGGAAAAACACATCCATTATAAAGACTTGTGCTGACATCTACTGGTCAAACTTTTTATAGCCAAGAAACCACAAATATGATCCTCTTAAAATGATAAAATTGTAATATATATATAATTGTTTTAACATATTTTAAAATGCAATTTATTCCTATGATGGCAAAGCTAAATTTTCAGCAGCAACGATCCTTTAGAAAATATTCTAACATGTACATCTGGTGCTCAGTTATTATAAATAATTATTGGTACATATAAACTATAACTAATTTCTGTTGAATACTTGACTTTATTGGGGGGAAAAAACAACAAGGTCAGACAGAGTACAACAATTTTATTATTTATTCCAATAACTAATAAACATCTGGATTGTAAGAAAAGTCCAGAACTTGAAATAGTCTTAAGTGAATGATGCGATGTGGAACAATCACATAGATTTTGGTCAAGTAGACAAAGAGTCAACTTAATTTGTTTGAGAATCATATTCTTCAGAAGAAACTACGGGGACAGAAATAATGGCTAAAACAAATATTTCATATAAAAATTGCCAATTTGCATGTACAGTTGCTTTCTTCTAATACAGTATAAATAGTACATTCCACTAATTGTTAAGAGCCACTCAAAGTCATGTGGCTCACCTCACACACAACACTCTCTGAACACATCTGCCAGTGATCTGTCCCATACAAAAACCGAAGATGGAAAAAGGGATCTTGAAAAGATTTCAGGTAAACACACAAGGACATGTGATCAAGAAAAGGAACTTGGCTACATACTGAAGCAGATCAGCCACACAGTCCTTGAAAAAGCTTCTGCGCTAACAAGTTTTCCGTTTGAGTTGTGCTTTTAGCAGAAAGTGAAATGAGAGAAAGTTCCCTGAGAGGATAAAATGTTAACTAGCAGGACGGAAGGGAAAAACTCACACAGTCATGCCTGTGAATCACAGATGACAACGCTGTATGCGTTATTTCTCTCAACAAGGTTTTTTCTCTTACAAAACATTTGTTCTTTCAATTCACATCATTTTCAAATCAGATTACAGACTTGTTTTTTTGTGCCAACCATGAAGATTTGGAAAAAAGTAATCATGCAAATATGCACGGCATGAGCACATATTTCATAATGGCGATTACAATTTACAGAACACGATTATGTGGTATACATTTCATTCATGATACCTATGAATACCTATATTATTTTTAATAATGGCAAAAATCAATCACATATTGATGTGACATGAACATGACTTCATATACATAACAAAGCCTCTTAAATAAAACAAGCAAGCTCTTACAGCCACATTGGTACATTTCAGGAGCACAAAGTGTATCAGTAACATGGTGGAATCCCGCATATAATACTGTGACGAGATGGTTTCAAGCTGACAGATTTAACTGTTGGACAATTTGATGTACATAAAACACAAACAAACATCAATGTCACACAGTGTTCTCCAACTGGCCACTTTACACTGAATCAGTACTGGGATACACAATGCTAAAAGGAACATAATGGCATATTCTTATTGGTGGATCACAATTAGACCTCTAACCAGTCATTAGTCACGTGACCTACTGGAAGCACAGCATTAGGGTAAATCATTCAGTGTGATTTGCAAAAAAAAAAGCAAAGCACACAGCAGCGTTTTGGTTGGTTCAAGGATAGCTTCATTTAAATTGTTCTATGCTCGTTCTGAAAAACAAACACGTTTAGATGACAACTACACTGGCTCAATCAATCGATCTGATCACTTTTACCAAGAAACAGTTGAAAAAAAAAAAAGTATTTAAATATTTTATAAAACATATGGCAGTGCAAACATGAGGAGCAGGCAAACTCTTCGGTTGGTCAGTAGTTTACCTTTTTTTTTGTGTGTAAAAAATGACTGAAATCGAATTTTGGCATTGAAGATGTATTACATAGAAGGTGTGCATTGCCTTAGTCTTAAAGAAGGGCATCTCATCTGAACGAACTAGTGGTTTTAATTTAACTGTATGTAAAAGTTGTATGGAAATGGACTATTCAGCACCCTAAAATCACAACAGACTAAATGGCCTGAATGATGGTTTTATTTTTTCCTTAATAGCAATGATAAAGAAAGATTTATGAGTTAGTAATGGTCGTGACGATCTGGGTGCATTCTTTGAGGAAATGCTTTTGATGATTACTGTGCAGATTAGACTCCGAAAGTCTATAAAAAATAAAAGTGTTATATACTAATGTGCTGAAATGACTGACTGTTAACTGTGGACTGTAATAAACATCAAAAATTTGTGGGGAAATTAAATTCCTCAGGTAAATTATATATATATTTTTAAACAAACATACAGGGAAGTTCATTTCAGATGGTTTAGGATAAAAAAGAAAAATACATAGTTGGAAATCAGTACTATAGCTGTCAAGTTTTTACATATGAAACCAAATATTAACAAACAGTTACAATACAATAATTATAATAGTAATCAAATGTAGGTAACAATAATCTTAGGCTCGCAAAAGGCTGCTACAAAATGACCTGCCTCGGCTGGTCCTCTGGAGTCTGCGATTGCCTGGCACTGAGCTAAGCACTGGAGCCACTGAGATAAGGAGCTATCAGCCATGGGTCATTCTGAGGTCACCATGGAAACCCTAATTTCCCAAGAGCACAGAGGGATCTGGAAAGAAATTAGCAAGAGGTTTGTTACTAGATATCATGTCAGTTATAGGACTTTGCACCCTTTTCACAGACTTTGATGACACCACTATATTTTCATTTTTAAAAAATCAACTATACTGTGTGTTTTATAACCTTGGCATTAAATTACAGAAAACTGGCTACTACTGCTGGGTGAGTGTTTCTAATAAAAGGCTAAGTGAGTGATCTTTCTCTTTATATATATGTAATCTTTGCTATTTGAGCAAACGAAACGAATATGAACAAGATTAATCAGTAGTATTGATTTTCTAGTGGGTTTAGAAAATACAAAAGGATACAACAGGAAAGTGGTTTATATCACTGCATGAGACACTCACCATGATAGTGGTTCTTTATGTGGCTCCTCCTCTTCCTGTGCAGCCAATCGTCTATGCTGACTTTCTTCATCTAGAAAGATACAACGACATCCAAAATTAAACAGGTATTTACTCCAAAGTAGGGCTGCACAATTAACTGAATTCATTATATGGGCTTATTCGATTATTAAAGGCTGCTAAATAAATAATATAATTAAAAAATAAATAAAAATAAAAATAAAATAAATAAAAAAATAAAATAAATACATAAATATATACCTGGGGTCAGTGTTTTTGAACAAAAAAAGTTTGAGGAATATAATAGAAAAGAACAGCATTTATCTGAAACAGATTTTTTTTTTTTTTGCATTGTAAAATTATTTACTGTCACTTTTGATTAATTTAAAACATACTGGATTAATAAAAGTTATATATATTACTGACCCTTTGAAAGGACGTTTGCGTGTGTTTGTATATATTTACATTTGCATTTAAAAATTTAGTAGATGCTTTTATCCAAAGCGACTTACAAATGAGGACAATTACACAAAAAAACAAAAAAAACAAAAAAAAACCAATATGTAAGTGCTGTGACAAGTCCCGGTTAGTCCAAAGTAGTACACGTAACAAGGTTTACTTATTTATTTTTAATAATAAATAATACGAAAACAACTACATAGAATAGAAAAATAATAGAGAACACTAATGTTAGAGGGTCAATTTATATATATTAAAATATGAATAATAGTATAAAATATTAATTATGTTTGTAGAGTTTATTGCTGAAAATATTAATATTTCAGCATTCTCAGCAATGAACTCTACCCAAGCAAATATACTTTCAATTACCCAGAGATGTAAAGAAAAAATGGCTTGGAAAGTTGGAAAGAAAGTCTTACCACATGGGTTTCCTTCCACATCGTCTAGAAGGTTGGCAGTGGAGTTGGCTGTGCCCAATCTGAGAAAGTGCAGTCAAAGTAAACAATCGACACTAAATTTACTCAAATGAACTGAATCGAAGTTACTGTGCCAAGAATCATAAATAATATTTGCTAGGGAATTCACAGCCTTCTGAACACAAAACAGGGGAGCCACTGAGTTTAACAGTAAAAACACAGCATCTTAACTAAACCTATATCTCTAAATATTTCACATTCCTTTAGCTTCCTCATCTGTGTCTTAATTTTTATTTCATACTTGCCCAAAAAAAAATCTGATTACTTCTTACTTATACTGTACTGAATTAGGCTAATGTTTCTCTGACGCATTTTGAAAGATACGAATGATGCCGTAGCAGCGTTCTTCTTTTAGACTTCCTCCGCTTCGTCTTCTCAGAGAACCCTCTGGCAATTTCAAACAGCTTCTTCCTGGTTGCTGCAGATGAGAATGCAACAGAAATGTTAATGTCCTGTAAAAGTAAAGTAAAGTAAAGTAAAATCCTGAATACACAATTATCTTCCAGTGAACTGGGGTGTTTTAGGCAAGACCCTTACATTTCCCCATGTGCTTTAGCTTGTCTCTAAACAGAGCATCATCTGAGACTGCTGTGCAGGCCTCTACAGATCCGGAAGCATAGTGGTCACCTGAGTTTCAGGGAAAAAAGTAAAGCATCTTGATGTCTACAGCACAAATGTTGCGAAATGGGTAACGTTAATTTTATATTTTAAACAAGTTTATCAAAACTTTCTACAATTGGAAAGCCTATTGTATCAGGCCTCTGAATTATGAACATGATCAAAACTGATGAAAACCTGTTGCACACAATGTACAATATGCATGATTGATATTACACTTATTTGCTTTTTTTTTGCAAGTAAAAGGCCCTGAAGTTTCCCTTCAGGTCCTGGTACGCATGTCTTTTTGCAGTGAAATAAATGTGATTGTCAGCATTTTAAAACGAACACTTACTTAGGTTTGATTATCTATTGATCTTTTTTAAAAAAAAAATCATGTTATGTGAACAGTGGATCTGAAAAATCAGGGACATTTATGAAATGGAAAAAATAACTTATTCCCTTAGACTCCAGATGAATATCTTTGAGCCAAGATTGAGTCCAATCTTAAAAAGAATACAGAATAATAGCTAACTGACTATATATAGTGGGCTGGATTATAGACATGTTTACAAAGCATATTGATTTTCTTTTTACACATGTCCTTATTTTAAAAATCTTGAAACTGTGAAAAACACTGGTTTTTATTTGTTTTTTGTTTTTCTCCTCTTCTCTATTTTTGTAAATCTTTTCAGATATATGAACCCCTAATGACTATCTCTGATGCATAACTTTTATACCATGTTCTAATAATAATAATATTAAAAAAAAAGAGTTTAAAAAAATCTTGTTAAAATGTGAAGATCAAATATGATAGAGCAGGCTTTTGTCAAACACCACTGTACTGAATTGCATTATATGTTTTCCACCTCACAATTAAAACTAGTTTTGATCATAATACTAAGCATTTAAATATCACCTTACTATATTATTAGAAATTATTTGCATTTTATGTACGTTTTCTGCTATAATGTTATTAAGATCTCACTGATTTACATTACAAGCTAATAGAATTTTCAGGACTTTCTGACCATATAAACATCAGCATTTGCACCAAGTTTTAAAATTTTTTTTGCTCAGTTTTAGGAAAATTTATGTTTTATTTCCCTTCAGTATGCCCCTTCAAAAGCCTGATGTAACAAATATTATACTTAACAAAAAACATCATGTCAGGCTTTACAGGGTTAAATAGTGAGGATTGGCAGTTTTGAAAAGAGAAAATTATGCATATTCACACAGACAGAGTGTGACGTACATGCTCACATACACACAAACATGCACTGACACCGTTCAGGTGAATGATATCTACCTGTGGAGTTCTCCATGCTAGCTGATGAATGACTGGATTTGGATTTCTTTGACTCGTATTTCAATCGATCTACAACATAGAAGGCAGGTGTTATGGAAGGAAAACTAGGCCTTGACATTCAACGAGGATATGAGATCGTCCAACGAGAAGCATTCAAGTGTAAAAGCACAAAATGTGTATGACAAATCATAACAAAATATCGCTGTGAGAAATAGACACTGTTAATGTTCTTGGAGAGAAGCCTCAACAGTCAGCGCCAATGTTCACAGCCGGGTTGAGTTAATTAGCATAAGAATTGACTCTTCAGGATTTGTGTAGGTGGAACTGTGAAAGGAGGGGAAGTGGAGTATGCCAGAAACTGCTCATTGTCCCGTTTAGCGTGTGGGCGAGTGTCTTCCTACCTCTTTCCAGCGCAATGAGGAACTCTCGGTTCCTTTGCAGCTCCTTCATGAACTCCTCATTCTGCAGGAAGAGTGCAATACGCTCATCCTCTAAATATTGCTTCAGTTTGCGTTCCTGCTCTGAAGTGCCGCCTGTTCCTGCGGCAGCTGCCACAGTGGGGACCTTCTGGGGTCCTGAGGATGAGGAGGAGGAGGAGGAGGAGGAAGAAGGCTTGGAGATGCTACTCTGAGAGCTCTGCAGAATATTGAAAGGTAGAGGGGATATATAATAAAAATTAGACTTGTTCTCATGAAAAACCCAACAGCTAGTTTTTCAAGTAGCCTAAACTTTAAAAACCAGACACAGTTCCCCATAGTCAGCATGTCAAATATGAACAGTAAATCATTAAAGAAAACTGTCTGCTGCAATGAGGTTAATTTAGTTTTTTTTTTTTTTTTTTAGTTCTCCAACTAACAGTTTCTCCCAATCATACACAAAATATTTTAATATATACATTTAAATTATTTTATATAAATATCTGAATGAATATTTAAAGAATATTTCAACTCCAAATCCAAAGAAAAATGATTTTTCATATAATAGATGAAGCCTATTTTTTAACTCTCTATATATTTTTTTTGTTTTGTTTGTTTGTTTCAATTATCATCATAAATTAAGTATGTTTTCCAACAAAATCTGCATTAACATATTTTGGATTCTCTGTTTTTTTACTACCATAAAAGCCATTTTACATAATTTTGTTTAATGAATATTATAAAACACTATATACGAAATACTATGAAATACTATCTATAGTATACTACACTAATATTATATATATACTAATTTCATCTTCTTTCCCTTTATGCTAATGTAGAAGAGAACTGTTCACACTATGTTAATGGGATGGAAATATGCTTAAAACAGGCTTTGTTTTTATTATTTTTATATTTCCATTTCCATTTTAGATGAAATAATATCTATACATGTTGAGGGAAAATTCATTCTACTAAAAACACTCACTGTTAAAGTGAGAACCTTTATAACATGAATAATATCATGTTGCCTTAAAATACCAATACAATGCCTTATCTGTGTATGTACAATAGAACAAGGATGCCATTATAGTTCATTTAGCCATTCAGAAAGCATGATCTGGCTTTCTGAAAGCTTATAAAAGCTTAGCTTAAGAGCTTAAAGACAACTGTACAATAGTCTGCCAGCTGCACTTCTGTATTGCATTAGCATGTTTTAATGATCAAACTCCTGGAACTCACTGAACTATTAATGGATCTTTAATATCAATGATAAAGAAAAAAAGAGCTGGAGCAAAATCAAGGCCAAAATTCAAGCATGAACTAGTTTTTGACATCAAGCCCAGAGGCCACGTTGTCTCAGAGTTTGAGATAGATAACTGAGAATACAGACCCTTTTTAACCCTTAAGTGTAAAGGTGTTAAAGGCAATGTCTAGATAAGTCTATGAGATACACCACTGTTAAAAAGTTTGGGATCAGTAATATAAATATTCTGTAACACTATAAATGTGGTCACTTTTGATCAATTTAGTACATCCTTGCTGAATAAAAGTATAAATTTCTAAATAATTTCTCAAAAAATTACTTACTATCTAAAATAAATAAACGAAAAAGCGTAATCTTACTTATTTGAACTATTATAGCATCACATGATAAATGCTCACCTGTATACTGTCCAACTGTTGGGGCAGGATTCGCAGGAAGTCATCAGGCAGATTGCCAAGTAACGGTGGGTTCCAGTTTTTGTAACCTTGTACTTGTCTGTGTCCAGGGAGAGGTTGGGCCTCAAATCTGAAATATAAGAGAGGCCAGTGTCACTGACACTTGTTTCAATGACAACACTCACATCAGGGTTATAATTTAATTACAGATCAGATTTCAGATGACACAATTCAATTACAGACGTGTCTGCCCTTTTAATGTTTGTGAATTCATGGGTATTACGATCCATGGATAAATGGAATCACATGCATGTTGTTTATTAAACCACACACACAAGGAACCACAAGAACTGCGGTTTGGTTAATCAACACCAGGGGGCATCATTTAGAGAACTGTAACGAGCCTGAAACCCATGATGACCCCATTACATGTTTCCAAGACTGACTGTTTCAGTAATTCGTTTAAAACAGCTCTCAAACTCCTTTTTATGGAAATTGGAAAGAACGATAAGGAGAGCACATCAAAGCGCTATTTATAACCTGGGTGGAGGAACAGGAGGAGCATCCGGGTATTTCCTGTCATATATGTGCATGTCATATGTTGGTGGTGAGTAGACAGGGGGCGGCTCTTCATCGGAGCTGTCTGGCTCGAGGGTCCGCTCAAGAATCTGATAAAAGAGAACAAATGCAATTAGCAGCAACTTGAAACTTTTATCGCGAAAACAAATACCAAATTACACTGCACAGATCCATTCATTTATTTAGTGGTGGCCAGTTACTAAAATCACTAATGGCAGAAGGATGTCAAAAATATTGGTTTCGTGGTAAGTTAATAATTACAAAAAACTAGACTAATCTTTGCTTGAAAGCTATGAGACATTGCTTTAATTTAAATTGTACATTATTCAATTAAATCTAATTAAATTACCGCTATAAGCATTAGCTAGTGAAATTCTGGTATCATGACAAATCTAAATTATAATTATGGATCTTCTGTATCCATAATCATATGGATTTTTTCTTTATTTTTTATTATAATCTCAGATCAGTGATTGCTGTGATTTTCATATAAACGGCATATACAGAACAGCCAACACATCCAAGCTGATTTTAAAATAAAAATTCTAAATGAAATCAACAAAATGAAAAAAAAAAAAGTCTTTACTTGAAAGCCATTCTTGTAATTTGATTGTTTAGTTGTAAATAAAATAATTATACATTTATTATTGTTTTTTTTATTGGTTAATATTTGTTTTGATTTTCACACAAATTGCATTTGCAGTACAGCATGTGTACATATTGTTTTAAGATATTCAAGTTCATATTAAAATGAAAAATATAACAATGACAAAGTAATGTCTTTAATTAAAAACCATTGTTTTAATCAACTGGCTCATATTTGAATTAAATTAAATATTCAATTAAACAGAAAATTCAATTAAAAATTAAACGACTGTCATTAAATGTAGGCTATATATTAGACTGGTATCAGTATTAGTTATCAATCATTTTTATTGTACGATAGGTCAATATTTGCAGTGATTTTCATACCAACAGCATATGCAGTACAGTACAAACTTTTTCAACACATCCCCATCTAAACATAAGATTATAAATAATGCAAGAGAAAAAAATACACCGGTGGGGAATGTCCTTAAAAGCAGAGAATCACGGCAGAACGTATAAACAAAATGCACTGCAGTTTATGCTTCACTTAGGATCGCATCGAAGTCTAATGGCAGAGCATCTCCACTGGGCCATGAAGCAGATGGTTACAGAGACACAGACAGATAGACTGTAATGTGTCTCAGATCCATCTCGGGGCCCAATACTGACACACTTTCTTATTGGAGCAGTCAGGTGTAAGAGGACTGCGGGTAAGAAACCTATTGATTATCACACCCCAAGAGAATGCAATAAAACTTAGCTTTAATTTCAGTCTGTTTCTGATGCAAAAACTATTGTATGACTTCAGGAGACTTCTAAAATAAACATTAATATAGAGCTTAAAGGGATACTCCACCCCAAAATGTAAATGGGGGTCGGTAATCACTTACCCCCATGTCGTTCCAAACCCGTAAAATCTTTGTTCGTCTTCGGAACACAAATTAAGATTTTTTTTAACGTTAAATTTATTTAACGTCACCGTAGCGTCACCATAGCGGCATTTTGGAGAGTATCGCTGCACGCAAAATGTGTGCGCTATTCTGTGTCAACCACGACACAAGCATACGTTTTCTATGTGGATTTACGCTTTGATTTGAACGCAAACAGTGCATCCCTATGTCGCAACTGACATGGAAGAGTGTACGCATTTTGCGCGCAGCGATACTCTCCAAAATGGTGCTACGGTGATGCTACGGTGACGTTACGGTGCCGAATTGTTGAATAAAGTCATTATTTTTGTTTTATTTCTGTACAAAAAGTATTCTTGACGCTTCATAATGTTACGGTTAATCCACTGATGGCAGATGGAGTATTCTGACGATGGTTTTCATACTTTTCTGGACCTTGACAGTGTAATTTACTTGGCAGTCAATGGGACAGTCACAAGCCTCCCGGTTTTCATCTAAAATATTTTAAATTGTGTTCTGAAGACGAACAAAGCTTTTACGAGTTTGGAATGACATTGGGGTTAGTGATTAATGACAAAATTTACATTTTGGGGTGGAGTATCCCTTAAAGCCATATGGAGCACTTTTTAAATATATAAATATTAAAATGTCACTTTTTGTCTTCCAATGAAGAAATGTGATAATATATAGGAAATATGGGTTACAATAGATGCTTTAAAAGACACTGACCTCTGGTGGTATGCTGTCATCCGAATCTGAACTGTCATCTGAGCTTTGTCCGTCAATGCTCATCTGCAGGAGTTGGTCGATGGTGGCATCCACAGCCCCATTATTGGAGCGCAGTACACACTCAATCACCTCATAGTCCATGCTAGGGAACATGGTTTTAAAGTCCTCCATGGCCTGGTTGAACTCCAGCCGTCGAACTTGCCGATTGGGCCTGGAGTTGTTGAGCTCACCTGTAGCTGAGCCCCCGCCACCCCGAGACCCTCCATTACTGCTGCTGCGTCTGAAAAGGCTGGTCATCCTACAGGGAGATCGGTTTTCTTACCCGACCAACGACGCCACGCGGGAAAACGCTGGCGCCTAGTTCCGCCTGAAGTCTCCCACAAAATGTATTTGTCCGTCTCACGTGTTTCTTTGGTTTCTGGAACTATTCAAGTTCACTTTTTCATCATTCTGAATACAATCTAGTCCACTGGAGTGAGAGAAATCCTTTCTTTCTCTTCTTCTGCTTGTTAAGCTGCATCCAACACGACAGTACGGAGTTGCCGGCACGAGGGAAGTAGACGGTCTGGTCTTGAGCGCTCTAGCTTTGTGTCCGACTGTGCGATCTCCCCATTAGCTCTGGTCAAACTGAAAACAAATACACAGACAAGCTGTTAAAAGGACAGGGTTTGAAACCGTACAGTTCATTATAAAAATCTTTGACTGCCAAACATCAACCGTTTAAAAGTCTGAACTCGTGCTTCTTATTGGCCAGCCTGTATTTAGTCCACACACCTTGCTACAAAGTCATCTATCCCTAAGAGATGGATTTAATGACATCCGCAGATATAATGACACAGGCAGAAAAAAAACAAAAAAGGCTATAGTGAGTGGAGTCAAATTCTAGGTTGGGAAATAAATACAAGGGTGAGAAATCCAGGAGCTGGATGACAGAAAGGGTATCCAAATAGTACATATGGAAAAGCATCATTACACTTGTGTTGGGACAATAGGTAAGATTTGTACTTGCCCGACCACAAAATTACTTTATTTTATAAAACTGCAAATGCTTTATTTAATATAAATGCAAAGCTGAATTATATAAATACAAAACTGAACTGTTGTGCTGCCTAAAATTTGTGGAAACAGTGATACTTTTTCCTTTCAGGATTTTCATTATTTTTCAGAATTTTTTTTTTTTTTTGAAAGTTCAAAGGATAAGCATTTTTTCAAAATTAAAGTATACATTTCTTAAAAAAAAAAAAAAAAAAAAAAAAAAATTATATATATATATATATATATATATATATATATATATATATATATATATATATATATATATATATATATATATATATATATATATATACAGGGCTATATACAGGGCTTCAGACAAAAAAAATCGAGTAAGGAGCCATTGGCTCCTATAAGAAAAAAATGCAAACGGTAATGCAAGATTTGCAATTGCATTTGGATTATGTCACAATTTATGCGTCCACATATGGAAAACGCAATTGAAAATACAATTTGCAATTCTATTTGAAAATAGTCCAGAAATCCTTGCATAGTTTGCGGTCTATGTGGAAGCATCCATAGAAATGTATTTTATTTCAGCGCGTCATCGCGTCCGATATTTGTTTCGCTTTTTCGCGCTCAGTGTGGAAAGGCCTTAAAGTTCTTGCAATTTCAACAAAACCCTTATCTATATTAGCCAGCAACATACTGTGACCTTATTTGCTGACTTATATATTTAACAAACATTTACAACTGCAAGGTATAAAAAAAAAAAAACACAATCAATAAAGGTAGTATTCAATGATAATGCAGCCCTGGCCATGCGACCGTTCCATCATCTGGCCTGAACTCTTCCACACTGGGCCCATAGTGCATACGTTATCACATAACATCAGTTCAGCTTCAGTAACAGCACTAGCTTGGAGGAACCGCAGCGAGGAAAGATTAGCTAAATTGCGTTAAAGCCAAGTTAAAATTAAATGTTTACGGCCACATGAAGCTGTTAGAAAGCATATAGATTGAGGATTTCCTAGAAGCAAGGATAAAATAACATTTTGTGTAACCACCCTAACAAAATTATAGCTGAAATGTCGTATTTTATTCACAAAAATAAGTTTAATCTTACCATATCCAAAAACTCACTCACTCTGCTGTTATTTAATAGATTAAATGCACTAGAATTTTACTGAATAGTACGTGGAGACACGTTTTTAATTAAAATATTCATATTAATCAAGGATTTTAATCACTTTTAAAATGTCGAGAGCGCACTGGTGGTGACGCTGAAGGCGAGCGACTGTGGTGCTGTAGTTCGTTTATAGCCTAAGTTTAGCTTTTAAGTTCTGGCCCTTTTATTTAGGCTTCACAATTCGTCAAAGTTATATTATTTTGTGAAGATTATCTTGATGCACAAAATGTGTAAGTTTCATGAACTATGACTGAACACAGAGCTTATTTTTTGCGATAATCCAAAAGCCTATGGAAAAATCCTATTAGCTTTTTGTGGAGGGAGCCAGTTTCATGCTAACAGCCGGTCCGCATACAAAATGACGTCATAGTTCCCCCACTCTATTCCTTTTGCATTTGAATTTCCGATGTTTGCACTGAAAGCTGTCAATCAATGTGAGGGGGCGGGACTAAACTAGGGGGCGTGTTTGCTTTGGGAGGTGATGTCACTCACAGACGACCGTGCCGAATGCTTTGATCAACGGAGGTAATCGGTAAAGCCTCCGTTAAAGGCAGCTGCCAATCAGTTTGTGCCTGTGTTAACTAACAGACAGTGCAACCTTCTTGGCACAATATACAAGCGATTATCCCCAGATAACAGAGCCACAAACGGTAAGCACAATAGCTCAAAATCCACTATTACCCAAACGCTTTTCACCTGTCTCAACATCTCTCACTGTTTCGCTCACTCTGATGGATGCAAGTGAGAAAACAGACAGTGCAATTCTACACTTATTACAGTACATTTTATTCCTTTCTTTTAATCTGTAATAGTACGGAAATTCTAAGCGGCCATGCATATTATCATTTTTTCTTTCTTGTTTTCTCATGATCATGACTTAATTTAAATGACTTAACTTAAAATCAAATGTGGTAATTAATATTGCTATTTAAATATGACAGGCTCATAACTCGTAAGACATGGGAAATACAGTTGCAAATAGACAGTTGCTTTTTCATTTGAAATGTGGCAGTCACTGTGAGTTTGCGAAAGCGAAAATGCAAACGGTAATGCAAGATTTGCAATTGCATTTGGATTATGTCACAATTTATTCGTCCATATATGGAAAACGCAATTGAAAATACAATTTGC